>CM021103.1:424753453-425353453 GCA_007115665.2 Sequoiadendron giganteum
AGGGATTAGGGTTTAAGGGTTGAGGATTGAGGGTTGAGGGATTAAGAGGGTACAGGGGTTGGGGATTAGGGTTTAGGGGTTGAGGATTGAGGGTTGAGGGATTAAGAGGGTATAGGGGTTGAGGGATTAGGGTTTAAGGGTTGAAGGTTTAAGAGGGAATTATAGGGGTTGTGAGGGATTGGGACTTTAGGGTTGGGGATTAGGGTTTAAGGGTTGAGGGATTAAGAGGGTATAGGGGTTGAGGGATTAGGGTTGAGGGATTAAGAGGGTATAGGGGTTGAAGGATTAGGGTTTAAGGGTTGAGGGATTAAGAGGGTATAGGGGTTGAGGGATTAGGGTTTAAGGGTTGAGGGTTGAGGGATTAAGAGGGTATAGGGGTTAAGGGATTAGGATTTAAGGGTTGAGGGTTGAGGGTTAAAGGATTAAGAGGGTATAGGGGTTTAGGGATTAGGGTTTAAGGGTCAAGGGATTAGGGTTTAAGGGTTGAGGGATTAAGAGGGTATAGGGGTTGAGGGATTAGGGTTTAAGGGTTGAGGGTTTAGGGTTTAGGTCTCTATCTCCCACTCCCCATTTCTCCCCTTCTCCCACTCTCTCCCACTCTCCCCCTCTCTCCCTCCCTCTCTATCTCCCACTCTCCCCTCTCTCCCTCCCACTCTATCTCCCACTATATCCCTCTCTCTTTCTCCCACTCTCCCATTCTCCCTCCCTCTCTATCTTCCACTCTCCCCCTCTCTCCCTCCCACTCTCTCAGAAACTCCTATACTCTCAAAAATACACTAAGAAAACCAAATTTCACATAATGTGCTCGTGTTATAATGCGTGCGCATTATAATGTGAGCACATTTTGTAGTCCACTAAAATGGTAAAAAAATCTATATACCCATGATTTGAAGACCCACAATCTGCATATTCCCTTGGTTTTACGTGTGCTCTGACAAAAAATATCTTTTTAATGATGTTGTGAAGTGTGCAAGCATCTTTTTCACATTCCATCACCTTTTCCATGATCTTTTTACCACCTTTGCATGAAATAGCAAAGTTTCCACGTTGAAAGATGTATAATATCAATTGAAGTTTGAATTTCATTTAAAACTGATATACAATTGAAGTGTGGAAGGGAACAAGCTTTTGAACAAGTCAAATTATTGTGGAACATAGGACTGTCCTCATACCCCCTATTTTCAAGGGTTTCTAGGGTTCTGGTTCCTTTTTCCAACTTTGAGGGCTTCAATGACCTGCTCAACTCTCCTCCTTGCACACACATGTCTAGAATACATGTTCCCACACTCTCTTGCTCTTGATTGGCACAAACCAATCCATTTAGAAACTTTCTTTACTGTTTTCCTCTCCAAGCCACTAGCCAAAATGCACTTGCACTCGCCTAGTTCTTGATGAATTCACCATCTCCCCTGCAAACCAAGACACCACACACCATATGTACACTGTAAAAAATTTCCCCTACTTTATTTCAAGTGGCCATGGTAGCCTTTCCATGTGAATTCAAATGGGGATCATTATTTCCAAAAACTGGCCTGAACCAGCTATGAGACCAAAAACTCTAAAAACTTGCAAAACAAAAAGCAATTGAAATAAATGGCTAATATAATGCTTCAAACAGTAATTAAGTGACACAATTGAAAGACTCAAAGCATTAGATAGAACCTTTCAATCCATTCTTGATTGGATGAAGGCACAAAAACAAAAATTCAATGAAATTTGCACTCTTCCAACTCACAAATTCCCCTTCCAAAACTCCAAATCATACAATAGCTTTCCCACATGCTCAATTAGGGTTTTTCTAACCTTATATACCTTTCTCCCATGTGCTAGGACCCTTTGGTCGGGCTTAGAGGATCATTAATGCCCTTTTCCCACTTTTAGGACAAATTGCCAAGTCTACATGGACTAATTTGCCTAATTTCATCATTCAGGCTTCTCCAAACTTCAAGGCTCTAGACTACCCTAAGTTTTCCTTAACTCACACATCAAAAACACTATTGGGACTTTACATCATAGTCCTTATTCCCTTGGTGGTACGCTAGAACCACCTACAAGCCAAAATTGCCAAGATCTTCCAAAAGACCTTTAAGGTGCTCCTACACCAATATTTTTTCAAAATCACTCCTTGGTTCCTCAAATTCTCATGGAAAAGTGCTTGTTTGAGCTAAGAACCATAGATCCTATTGTCATTAGTTTCATTCCAAGGCATGTTCAACAATAAAAGACCCTACTTTTGTACACGATGATTGTAAGTATTATTTAAATGAAGCCTTCAATGACATATATTTTTCAATTATCTTGAATGGATACATTTTTTAGGAACTAATATTCGTCTCATTACCATGGTATAGATAAAATTATCCACCATGCTGAAGAAAAAGACAAAGAGGAAACTAACAGACGAAGAGAACGAAACCTTGAAAGAAAAGGAGAGAGTTTTTGTGGCGACATATCGTGAAAAGAAGAAATTGGAAACGATTGATGAAAACAATCCGATTGTAGAGGAACCTCAATTGTCAAAAAGAGAATGGGAATTAGCAGCACAAAAGGCAGGAATGCAAAAGCATCATCGTAAGATAGATTCATATACCGTAGTTGGAGACACACCCTCTACGACAAGTGAATATGAAGGGACACCATTAAGCACAAGCGAATATGGAGGGAAACCATCTAGCACAAGTGAATATGGATGGACACCATCTACTGCAAGTGAATATGGAGGGACACCATTTACTGTAAGTGAATATTGTTGGACACCATCCAACACATCTCAAGTTGAGAGTACATCATCACTCAAAATTGACGAAGAAGGTATGCCATAATTCCCATGTGAACCTTAATTTATGTCTTCTTCTCCACCCTCGATTGAAGGTATGCAATCTAGCCCACCTCAATTAAATATTGATGAAATTCCTAATGTTGAGATGTATGTACCTAGGAGAACACCACCAAGAATTTTGCGTAGAAAGCCAAAGTATTTGATTAATATTGATGATGAGATTTTGCAGCACATGGAAGGTAAGATTTCAACACACACTGGTAGAAGATATGAGGATAAGATTTGGGAACGATTCCTTGAAAGGCTAAATGAGACTGCAAGATGTCAACTATTTGTTGAAATGATGCGGGATGTAAAGTATAGGAACATCATGAAGACTCTTGGGTTGAGAACATCGAATGCATCGAGTAAAGACACTATTGTGAAGAATCTAATGGATTCTTATGAGATTGTGGGTAAGACCTCATGCTCAAAGGATAGTAATGTCACCCGACGTGTCATTACATTGACTTTGGTAAGTTGTCAAACAAAGAGAGCTCACCTAATTAAAAAGACTATTGAAAAAATGGGAATTAGTAGAAAAAATTTATCAAGAGCCATTCAAAGGCGACAAAGAATTGAGGGAAATGATACAAATGAATTATGGGCATTCTCAGGGAGACTATCACGAAAAGATAAAGAAGTTGTCAAAGCCTTGAGAACACTAATTGAAGAGTATTGGAAGAATAACACATGGCCATCTCCGAATCAAAGGGATGTGGTAAGAAGGAGAATCAGAAGTCAGAATCGTGAGCCACATCCAAAGCATTTTTTGGATATGACTCAAACCCAATTTTTTGGGAAATTTGAAAATGATTATCCTCAAATTAGTATTTCTCAAAGATTTTTTGAACTGCTTAAACCTTTTTATGTCAAGACAAATCACACACGCACTACTTGTTGTTGTAGACTACATATTGAATTTTCTAACCATTGCGATGTTTATCCTTCTATATGTTTAGATTTGCATACTAACGATGTTTTGCAGGATTGTGGCATAGAAGCCCCACCAAAATCTTCAAGAGAGTTCTTATCAAAAAATTTATGTGAAATAGAGGATGGCCAGATATTCTATAGGACAACATGCTTGGATGGTTCATGCGAGTGTTGTGGTGGCTTCCAGCGTATGCCAGTATGTCAAGATATGGAAAGCACAGATGAGGTGGGACAAAAACTAGTAGAGTTCAAGAATTATAAAACAGTGGCATATGCTACAAAAGATGGGTCTCAAGCAAAAAGGTGTGATTTGGTTATTGAGAAGATTCCAGTGTACAAATTTATGACCACATTTTGTGACAATATACTATCTGAGTATGCAATGCATACCCATAGAGCTCGATGGTTCACAAGTTATCTTAGCCCATTTCACATGTATCGCCCTCTGATGGCATTGGAATTGACACATATAGAATCATCGGTTGAATTTGATGACATATCAGATCTAGTTCAACGAGGTGATATATCTACTTTCTTAGTTGTTGAAATTCCATATCGTTATATCTTACTTTGTACTGTATTCGTAATGTTGACAAATTTCAAGAGATTTTTTGCACATATCAATGCAGGGCATGTTTATGCAGTTATTGCAGATGAAGACAATGAAGAGGGAACAGACTATTACTTGTGTCATTGTGTTGAGACCAAAAAGAAATTGGGGATCCAGTTATAGATGGAGAAAACATCGAATACCCTATAGGCTTAGTTGTGGTTACTGGAACATGGCTTAGAAGGTACCCACATTCAAGTGTTAAACATTTGCTATTTTAGGACTTTGACATGCATCGTAAGATTCTTCATTACTCAAACCTTTTCATGGCATCCAATGTTCATTTGACCAAATATGGGGGTAGACCTTTGAACAAGACGTTATGGAAGGTCCGTGAGTCTGACCATGAGGCAATACTTGACACAATAAAGAGTAGAGCAGACCCGGATGGTTCATTGGATTAATTTGTAAGTATATGCACATTGGTTCTTATTAATTTATACTTGTATGCACATTAATTTGTTTGATGCCAATGCTATCATCTTCTTTTACAGTGATTGGTGTCCCCTTGCAAAAAATGTAGATATATGAGCCATCCAAGAGAATGTCAACCAGAAAAGCAATGCAACATCCTTATTTTGATGCCTGCATGCAACATCTGTAAGTGCCTTCCATCTATTTTTATTTCATTTCCATTTTGGATGCTCTTTCTTTTTCTCTTTTACTTTGCATATTTGTAAGTAAACTACTAAGGGTTGATTGATTTTTCATTGCAGAAAATGTTGATTTAGGAGCCATCAAAGAAAATCTCAGCCAAAAAAGCAATGCAACATACTTATTTTGATGATTTTGACAAATCTCAATTTTGATTTCAAGCCATTGTAAGAGAGCATGTGAAGCTTAGCAAGGGAATCTCAAGTTACTCATTTGAAGTTAACCTCATGATGAACACCTATGATTAAGACATTTAAAGAGAATCTTGAATGTATGAGTGACATTGTAAAAGATCTGAGAGAACGAAGTGCCAGAGGCATTGTAATAAGATTTAATTAGATAATGAGATATACTCAAATATTGTAAGGTTGAATTTCATGTTTGGTGTAGTAGCACCTTGTTCTGTAAATGCCTTGAGTAGGAAAATTTGCAAACTTTGAATTTTCAAATGTAAACAATGTGAAAAAGGTCATATAAAGGTCATGTAAACAATTTGTAACATTTTTCTACAACTCGTGTGATGAAGCGGATTTTTCCAACATGTCCGAATAGGTATTTTTACACTAGACATGGTCTTTTTCGCACCGAAACATGTAGAATCGCTCTGAGCTATGTTCCACCGGATCGATCCCTTAAGGGTCCAAAGTGCAAAATGGCTGCAAACTTTAGCATGCTGGTACTCGGATACCGTGATACTTAGAAAATTCTCATCTAATCCTATAGAAAGGCATTGGGCCCCTCTAGAAAAACCTCTCTCGGTTCTGGCTATCTTGGAGTGGTTTTCTCATAGCGACGAATTTTCACTTGATGGAAAAAGTGTCAAATTCAAGTAGTGCAAAGTTGCAAAGTGGTGCAACTTTCACTTTGCAACTCGTGTGACCAAGAGAACTATTCCAAGACGTCCGAATAGGTATGTTTACGCTAGGCATGGTCTTTTTTTGTACCAAAACACATAGAATCGCTCTGACCGATGTTCCACCGGATCGATCCCTTAAGGGTCCAAAGTGCAAAATGACTGCAAACTTCAGCATGCTAGTACTTGGATACCGTGACACTTAGAAACTTCTCGTTTGATCCTACAAAAATGCATTGGGCCCCTCTAGAAAAAACTTCTCATTTTTGTCTATCTTGGAGTGGTTTTCTCATGGCAATGAATTTTCACCTGATGAAAAAGGTGTCAAATTCAAGCTATGCAAAGTTGCAAAGTGGTGCAACTTTCACTCTGCAACTCATGTGACCAAGCAGACTATTCCAACACATTCGAATAGGTATGTTTATGCTAGGCATGGTCTTTTTTCACACCGAAACACGTGGAATCGCTCCAAGCTATGTTCCACCGGATTGATCCCTTAAGGGTCCAAAGTGCAAAATAGTTGCAAACTTCAGCATGCTATTACTTGGATACTGTGACACTTAGAAACTTCTCGTCTAATTCTACAAAAAGGCATTGGACCCCTCTAGAAAAAACTCTCTCGATTTTGTCTATCTTGTAGTGGTTTTCTCATGGCAGTAGATTTTCACTTGATGGAAAAGGTGTCAAATTCAAGTAGTGCAAAGTTGCAAAGTGGTGCAACTTTTGCTCCGCAACTCGTGTGACCAAGCGGATTGTTCCAACACGTCCAAATAGGTATGTTTACGCTATACATGGTCTTTTTTCTTACCGAAACACATAGAATCGCTCTGAGCTATGTTCCACCGGATCAATCCCTTAAGGGTCCAAAGTGCAAAATGGCTGGAAACTTCAGCATGCTAGTACTCGGATACCGTGACACTTAGAAACTTCTTGTCTAATCCTACAAAAAGGCATTGGGCCCCTCTAGAAAAACCTCTCTCTGTTTTGGCTATCTTGGAGTGGTTTTCTCATGGCGGCGGATTTTCACTTGATGGAAAAGGTGTCAAATTCAAGCTGTGCAAAATTGCAAAGTGGTGCAACTTTTGCTTTGCAACTTGTGTGACCAAGCAGACTGTTCCAACATGTCTGAATAGGTATGTTTATGCTAGACATTGTTTCTCTTTCGCACTGAAACATGTGGAATCACTCTGAGCTATGTTCCACCAGATCGATCCCTTAAGGGTCCAAAGTGCAAAATAGCTGCAAACTTTAGCATGCTATTACTTAGATACCGCGACACTTAGAAACTTCTCGTCTAATCCTACAGAAAGGTGTTGGACCCCTCTAGAAAAAAATATATCGATTTTGGCTATCTTGGAGTGGTTTTCTCGTGGCGAAGGATTTTGACTTGATGGAAAACGTGTCAAATTCAAGCTATGCAAAGTTGCAAAGTGGTGCAACTTTCGCTCTGCAACTCATGTGACCAAGCAAACTATTCCAACACGTCCGAATAGGTATGTTTACACTAGGCATGGTCCTCTTTCACATCGAAATACGTGGAATCGCTCTGAGCTATGTTCCACCGGATCGATCCCTTAAGGGTCCAAAGTGCAAAATGGCTGCAAACTTCAACATAATATTACTCAAATGCCATGATGCTTAGAAACTTCTCATCTAATTCTATAGGATTGTGTTGAGCCTATCTACAAAAACCTCTCTCGGTTTTGGCTATCTTGGAGTGGTTTTCCAGTGGTGGTGGATTTTCACTTGATGGAAAAAACATTTAATGCAAGCAGTGCAACTTTTGTTCTACAACTTGTGTGACCAAGCGAACTGTTCCAACACATCCAAACAGGTATGTTTATGCTAGACATGGTTCTCTTTTGCACCGAAACATGTGGAATCACTCCGAGCTATGTTCCACCGGATCGATCCCTTAGGTTGGAGGAGTCTTAAGTTGCAAATTTTTAAGTTGCTTAAAGCAACAAATTTGAAAAGATATTGAATGGCCCACTTAGCACTCATTGCATCTAAGTGATGCTCACAGAGGTGAGGCACTAGGCCTTCCTGGGAGGTCACTCTTTCTAGTATACTCCAGCTCAAGTGCTTAACCACAAAGTTTTTTCCCCAAGAAGGCACAGTGGAAAAGGCAGAATCCACTATACTTTTGATGAGTGGAAAGGAATTCCTAAGAGACATGAAGGAGGAAGAAGGAGTTGTCTATGCAATCATGTTGAAGCCAAAGGAGGAGGAGTCACCTAGTCAGCTACCTATGATAGCAGAGGTGAAGCAACTGTTGGATCAGTTCAGGGATATCATTTGTGAAGGCACACCAGCTACACTACCACCTAAGAGGGCAATTAGTCATCAAATTGGCTTTGTACCAGGAGCAACATTGCCTAACAAGGCTGCATACAAAATGACACCAGAGTAGAACAAGGAGATAGCAAGGCAAGTTCAAGAACTTTTGGACCAAGGGTTGATCAGGAAAAGCATAAGCCCATGTGTTGTTCTAGTGGTGTTGGCACCTAAGAAGGGAGATAAGTGGAGAATGTGTACTAATTCTAGGGCCATAAATAGGATAACCATTAGATATAGGTTTCCTATTCCTAGGATAGAAGACTTAATGGACTATTTAGGGGGTGCTAAGTACTACTCCAAGATTGATTTGAAAAGTGGCTACTATCAGATTAGGATGAAAGAGGGAGATGAATGGAAGTTAGCTTTTAAAACCACAAAGGGGTTATATGAGTGGTTAGTAATGCCATTCGGGCTTACAAATGCACCTAGCACTTTTATGAGGGTGATGAATGAGGTCTTGAAGGACTTTATAGGAGTCTTTGTGGTAGTCTACTTAGATGATATCCTCATCTTTAGCAAAACAAAAGAAGAACATATGAAGCACCTAGAACTTGTGTTGAAGAAGCTTCAAGAGGAGAAGCTCACCATAAATCTTGATAAATAGGGTACTTGGTAACTTGTTGAGGTGTCTAACTAAGGAGTATGGACAAGGATGGGAACAAGTCATTTCACAGGCATAATTTTCCTACAATGATAGCACAAATAGGTCTAGTGGTAAGAGCCCATTTGAAATTGCATATGGGTTACATCCAAGGGGTGTACTTGAGCTAAGAGACCTAAAAGGTTATGAAGGAATGAGTGGACATGCTGATGATTTTGCTCAGTCAATGAGAGAGGTTCATGAGCAGGTAAAGAAGACATTAATGGAGGCTAACCAGAAGTTGAAGGCTAAAAGAGATGAAGGGAAGAGAGATCTACAATTTGAAATAGGTGATTTGGTGATGGTATACTTGAACAAGGCAAGAATACAAAAAGGCATACCAAGTAAGTTGCAGATGAAAAGGATAGGGCCATGTAAATTGTTGGCTAAGTATGGATCCAATGCATACAAGGTGGAGTTACCCAAGGAGATGTCCATTTCGCCTATCTTCAATGTGAAGGACTTGGTGAAGTATAAAGGACCAGAAATAGATGAGGAACAGTATAGTGTTGAGGTGAGTAAGGATGTGGACAAACTCAAGGTACCTGATCAGATCAGACCACAAGTGGACAAGATTCTAGACTCAAGGGTAAAGAAGAAGATTAGGCACAAGACATACATGGAGCACCTAGTGAAGTGGAGACATCAAACAGAGTCAGAGGCTACTTGGATAGCAGAAAGTGACTTTAAGAAGCATGGAATTAGTGAGGAGCTCTTGACACCAAAGGTTCCTTAACTTCTTTGTTGCAGGGGGGAGAATGGTGCAGGAGCACCTTAAGGTCTTTTGGAGAGATCTTTGCAATTTTGGCTTGTAGGTGGTTCTAGCCAGCCACCAAGGGAATAAGGACTATGATGTAAAGTCCCAAGAGTGTTTTTGATGAGTGAATTGGAAATAGGTTTGTTAGGGGCTTGCGGTTTGGGTAAGTCTTGGACACTGTGAGCATTTTGAGCAATGTTGCCTTGGCTATTTATCCAAAAATTTGGAAAATGGAATTAATGATGCTCTAAGCCCGACCCAAGGGTCCTAGCACATGGGAGAAAGGTATATAAGGTCAGAAAAACCCTAATACCTGGGTTGGAGGATTATTTTCATGAATTGAGACTTGGAGAGTACATTTTTGTGATTGGAAGAGAGCAAGTTTTCATTGAATTTCTGTGTTTGAGCCTTCATCCAGTCAAGAATGGATTGAAAGGGCTTATCTGATGCTTTGAGTCTTCCATTTTTGTCACTTACTTACCTTGTGTAGCATTAGATTAGTCATCGAGACCGACTGGTTGTCTTTTTGTAACTTTTTGGTGTTCTTGGTCTCATTCCTGGTTTAGGCCAGTTTTGTGAATAATGAGTCCCACTTGACTTCCCATGGCTTTCCTCTCATGGACACTTGGAATCAAGTTGGGGACTATGTAAATAGTGTACATATAGGTTTTTGGGTCTTGTTTTGTAGGGAAGGTGATGAAATCATCAAGCATTAGGCGAGTGCAAGTGCATTCTGGCTAGTAGCTTGGAGAGGACAGCAACAATTTTTTGTGCCAATAAAGAGTATGGGAGTGTAGGAACATGTATCTCAGTCATGTGGGTGCCAGGAGGAGAGCCGAGGAGGTCATTGAAGCCCTCAAAGAAGGAAAAAGAGCCAAAAACACTAGAAACCCTTGAAAATAGGGGGTTTGAGGACAATCATATGTACGGACACTTGTAGGACCTAAGGCCTAGTAAATCTTGGAGCCTTGATGGTCAAAAGAAAGAATCTACAAAAACATTTAGGGGTTGTTAAGACTATTTGTGAGAAAAGTCAAGAAAACGGGTTCTAGGAGGCCAAATTGGGGCAGAAAGCTACAAGGCCTAAAATTGAGTTTTTCAAGAAAGCGATGGGTAAAAGGTGAAAGAATCCAATAAGATGGATCAGTGAGGAGAAAAATCAACAAAGGGACAAATAGGATACCCTTCCCTATCCCTAGAGTGGTTAGGACACTTTGGGTCAATGTGGAGCCCAAGGAAGCTTAGTGTTGGATTGGGAGTGATGGAGAAGAATTTGAAATTGGTGGAGAGTCTTATGTGGTGAGAGGGTTTTAGGAGTGATCCCTGAGTAGGGAAGAGAGGAATACCCTAGGAAGACCAGAGAATAGGTCTTGGGAAGAGAAAGAGTGCTCTTGAGGGATAGGACTCCCCATCACTTTAGCTCATCAATTGATAAGTAGGAGGTATTTTCTACAATGTGTCAAATTGTGATATTGCTATCAAGATTCCATTGAGCAGTCATTTGTAGTATTAGATTTAGCTCTAGCTTCTACAATATTGCACATGATTGCAGATAGTTTCAAAGATCTAGATAACATCAATAGTTCACATTACTCAAGAAGGATGAACATCTTAAAGACATTTGCGGAAATCAGGACAAGTAACCTTCTTGTGGACTTAGGGTTGCAATATTTGATCTACAACATGTTCCACAATTTCTTCAGTAGGATCAAGAACACACATAATGAAGGTGTGTTTGTAGCCATGAAAGACTATGGTTCGAACTATCCAAGAGAGTGATGTTTTATCTCGACCAACCATATCTATACCATGGTTTGTTTGGAAACAAGGATGGGTTCTCTCTTCATCAGCATATACATTATTCCTCGATGTGTTCAAACCAGTGTTACAAGACTAGGACTCACCTCAAACTTGACAAGCCATTTTTTGACTTAGACTCGGGCTCAGAGCCCAGACTCAAAAAATAGAAAAAGCTAAGAAATTCAAAGATTTGTAAGGATTTAAAACTTGTTTCATGCACCCTTTAATAAATAAACCTTAAAGACAAAATAGCATCATCAAATAGAAATTACTATGATCCCATACACAAACATACATCAATCACATAAGTATAAGCACAAATTTTAGCTGAAGGAAATAACACATTTAGATATATAAATATTGTGATATTGCTATCAGGATTCAATCATGTAGTTTTACAAGTCAAACTCATTGACCCATGATTCATCAGTAGTGGCTCACAAGAACCCATCTCTCATGATAATGAATGGTTCATAAGGAGGAAGATAAATCTTCATACATTTCTTCTATCACAAATGAGATAAGTGCTTGGTTTCATGAAGGTCATGAGACAACCATTAATGGGGAGTGGATACATGAAGAACTAATGGAGAATGATAATGGCTTCAGACCTGCTATAAAGGAATTTTTTTTTCATTTCAATGATGCAAGAGGTTTTTGGTTTCACTACCAAAATGAGCCTACGAAGAATGCATGTGAAACTCCTTTTGACCTTGAGGGTGTACTTACTCCATCTCAAGGATCATGCATTGAGGATGGCATAGATCAATGCTAGGGCTAACCAATTAATAATTATAAACGTGAATAATTCAAACATGTACATGTCAATAAGGGAACTACAAGTACTCATAAACACGTAAGCCTCAAAAAGTATACACACGAATACATAGTATACACAAATTAAAACAAAGTATATGCACGAATACAAGGTATATGCATAAAAACATGTAAGCCACAAAGTATACACTCGAATGCATGTAAGTCACAAAGTATACACGTAAGTTGTAAAGTATACACTTGAATATACGTAACTCATATCTATTGAACCATCAATTTAGAATGCAAATATGGACAGGCATCGAAAAAAGATATTTGTATTAACCAAATAGCCATGTAGGCATACATAAATATATGTCGATATAAGTATGAAATATATGTACAAAATAGCCATATAGGCTTATGAGAATGCCATCTAGGCATACAATGTCAAATATGTCCAATAAAAAATATGTACAAAACTGCCATGCAGGCATACAATAAAGGACTCTGGAATCAAAAGTCACTGCTTTCCATGCTCAGGAAATAAAATCTTTCCCTTTCTTTTTTGCTTAGGTGGTGATAGGTCTGTCACTCATTTTTGCTATGCTCGTGGAGTGTTCTTGCTACTCCTCCTAGGGTTTAGTTCATGGTGAATCTTTAACTATTACAATAAGAAGTAAAGACATGAATATATATAAATTAAATTATAAAAAATGATATATTTGACAAAATAATCACTTATAGCCATCTCACGATCTCTCTCCACGAGGGAAATATCCTCATACCCATGCTCAGGCGTGCTCAAGCCCTGTATAAACCATGCAAATAGACAAAAACTATGTGAATCAATAATGGTTTGATTTCTCACTAACTAACATCTATAACAACAAATGTAAATTAAAATTTACTAATTTTCCTCATACCTCTTCTATCAGAGCCATCAGGGATTGTATAGTAGATTTCACACCAATATCCATTGCCCTCATCACATTCAGAGGTGTATCGTCTCACAACAACTGAAAATAAAACAAAAAATTATTCAACGTAATCAACGATGTGCATGTATAAACTACACAAATCTATTAATTACTTGATTCATTAGTTAAACTCTTTATTCTATTACCTGCGTGAAGGTTTGAGTAAATCCACCGCCACTGGGAAGTGTTCCATCAAAACCTCCAATATTAGTCTGTTCAACATCCAAAATTGCATATTAAATTACCATTCGTAAAACAATGTCATTAATATGCAATAAACTTATAATTGTTTACTAGTTACATACCCTAGCGATAGGTGTACTACAAAAATAGGTTGATGGGGGGCCGATATATCTAGTCTCAACACTGTGACCCTGCAATTTTATTAAAATCATAAAACATTTTTAGTTAATCTTTCATTTCAAAATCGAAATTTAATAAATTAAATTCAATGAGCACATGCACTAACTTTTACCTGACTATCAATGCCATACGCCTCATGCAAAATGTCAACTGCCCTCTCCATCTCCAGAGTTGCATAGGGATCCTGCGTACCAGTCTCCTCAGGGTCGGTGGGGTCATGTGAACAAGTAGCCCCACAAGATTGACACACATGTGTTTAAAGACCACCACTAGAAGACTCCCCTAGATGGCGTTGTAGAATAGGGCTAGTATGATGGATGACACTCTAGGTCAAAGTGTTGATTGCTTGCAATGTCTCTACATCAGCACTTTCCTTCACGATGGAAGGCATAACAATGTGCTCATGAGCTGGCCTAGCGAGAGCTCGTCTACCTTGCCGCGTAGGATCCAGTTGTGCACCAGGTCTATCCTGAGCTGACCCCCCACCTCTCCCCTAGAAATCCCTCATATCAAAATAATTTGGGATTTTGTTCATTATGAACTCACTATATAGTTTCCTAAGGAAATATTGTGGGACCTCGCAATTATTGCACGGTGGGTAATCGAAGACCATGTACCACCTATCATAAAACCGCTCCTTCATTTGTTGGTGGTGGCACCAATGGATAGGAAACCTCTTCGCATTGAGGGTAAGATTTTGATTTGTGCGTGGGTCGGTGAATAATGAGCACAAATCACCTTTTGTTATTTTTTAAATCTTTCACATCCTTGTATGATAGTTTATTTGCATAATACTCCCTAGCCACCTACCTCCTATCTTCCCATCCAGTTATTTGTTTGCTAATTGAATCAATGTTTGTTAACATATCTTTCAATGAATTTGCTAGGGTCATTCTTTCTGTGGTTGAACCATTTGGATCACTCAACCTATTGATCAAATCCTCAATTTGTTTTTTGTTGTTCTCAATTTCACTCATTAAATTTTGTTGAGTGCCAGAAGGGGGTTGAGTGATTGGTGGAGGAGGTTGATGTTCTGGTTGATTTTGATCTTGAGGATTTGGTTGGTCCTCCTGTTGAGGATTTTGAGGGTTTGCAGGTTGATTTGTATCTCCTACAAATTCAAACAAATAGATATCAAATTCAACCTAAACTAACAAATTCAAAACAAAAAGCATAGAATCCTTACCTCTTACAGCTCCCCGTCGTAGTGGCACCATCGTTGTGAAGAAATTCAGATTCTTGGTGAAGAAATTATTCTCCTACAACGTGAGCGTGATATTTGGGGGTTTTTGGCCACAGGTGGAGCAAAAAAACCAGTCGAAATGGAAATGAGAGATTTGCATTTGTTTTTTTGCTTTTAATAGTCGATAACGCGAGTGCATTATAACACGCTCGTGTTATGGCTTTGTAGTTGTAGCCATCGGGACCTTACCTAGGTTTAACGGAAGACATAATGTGAGCGTGTTATAACGTGTTCACGTTATGGTTTTCAACTCTTTTTTTTTTTAGGGTGTCCACAGAATTGCTACCCATTTCCATGCATCCGCCCTAATTAAATAAATATTTAATTTATTTAATTAATGTTGGATTATGACTTCATTAATTAAATAATATAAATTATTTAATTAATATTAGAAGAGTGAAGAGATTACAAATAGAAATGATTTAATTAATTAAATAATATAAATTATTTAATTAACATTAGAAGAATGGAGGGATTATGAATGAAATTAGTCAAATAAATAAGATTTGTTTAACTAATTAGATGATGACATGGGTACCTAGGGAAAAATAGGCTACAAGATGTCTAAATCATGTAATGTCGTGACAAAGTATCATAAGAGGACATTTTTGGGTGTCTACATTTTTCCCCTCTTTGATATGATGTTCAAGATGATGAGATTTGTATTGAGTAACATCATTTCAAAGAAGTTAAGGTATGGATAGATGAAATGGATGATGAAGGAGAGATTTGTGTTGTAGGATGATGATCTAAGAATATGATGATGGGATGATGATGATATAAGAATAGGATGATGATGCCCCCTTGAGAGGATAGGTGGGTTGGAATGGCACGGGTGTGCTCTCGAAATGGATGAAATGATAAAAGATGGATAAAGAGATGGATAATACGTTATGCTGCAAGAAAGTGAGCAATCATGGTGTTTGATATAATACTAGACGTTATGCGCCAAGGTATAAGGACCAAGGTGATGATGTGTCTCGTGCCCCAACATATTATAACCTTGTCTAAACATATGAGTGAGTAAACTTAGAGCATTAAATTCCTAATGCACAAAAGGTATGATGTGACCTTAGATGCAAAGGATAGTGCAAAAATTTATTCCAACATACACAAGATATGAATATTAGTTTGAATGATATGGATTTGATACAAATGTAAGATAAAATGATAACACACATAAGCAAGCAAGCAAGCATGCACAAATGATTCAAAATAAAAAAAGTATTGCCCCTGTCAAGCTATAAACTGTTGATTAATTGATTGATTGATGATGATGATAGTGTTATTACGGAGAACGATATATCCCTAGATCAACACAAGGATGACTGATTGATTGATTGGTTGATTTGGTTTATGACAAGATTATTATCAAGACCATTGATGCAATTGGATTATTTGATAAGATTGATCGACTTGATTGGTATGGATTGATGATGACTTGCATTTGGATGTGATGTATGGATGAATGAATTTGATGAAGATGACTGATTGGTTGAATGGTTGGATGATTGGATTGAGGTATTGGATGGATTAGATGAAATTAGAAGAAGTGATTGGATGGATTGATTTTATTGCTTGGATTTTTGTTGGCTATTTGATAATTTTTTATCTTTTTTCAGGACCTTTTTCCATTTTTGTTGTATTTTTGAATTTTTTTTTACTTTTTTGTATTTTTGAAATGTTTTGATTTTTTTGTAAACTTTTCAGGACATTTTAACAAAAGAATTTTAGGATAAGACTAATGAATAGGATGATCAAGATCAAGTAGATAAGATATGGACACAAATGCCTAAGTATTTTTCCCCTATTCCTCATCCAGACTAAGGAAGGGAAGAAAGGATGTATTTAGATAGAATGATGGAATATGGATAAGGTGAAGGATATGTTACATAAGATATGGATAAAGTGTATAGGATAAGATGTATGATGTTCAAGAAGATCCTTAACCTTGTCAAGATAAAAGGTGCAAAGGTAAAGGATGAACGTAAAGAGGATAATGGATATGAATGACATGATGGATGAAACTTGCCCCCAGTAAAGTGGAAGAGGAATATGGAAGATAGGATGTGGATAGGGATAAAAAGGAAAGACTCAAGCATCAAGTTTCATGGCTAATATCCCTCAAATATGTGCCCTAATAAACCATGGAAATAGACTCATAAATTTTGGCATAATGGAAGAAGCTAAGGACTTAAGCAAAGGTTTGGATTAAACGAGGATAATGGGGGATGGATGTTGGCTCATGGATAGGAGGTTGGAAGGCTTGTTGATGGATAGATGGAAAGGATGACAAGATCAACATCAACACACACCTTGAAGGGTGGTGGAGTGATGGAAGAGAAGTGGCTTTTGAATTTAGAGATTTAGATGGAGGAGTGGATGGGGATTTTGGGATATAAGGACCCAAAATGGATGGAGTTTTTGGATAAGAAAGTTTGGATGCCAATTTTGATTTTATTTCTTCTATGAGACTTTTAGGAATCCACATAGCTTTTGACTTTGATTTTTGATTCATGGGCCTTTGTGGCCTTTGAGATTTTTCTTTTTTCTTTATGGGCCTTTGTGGCCTTTGAAATTTTTCTTTTTTATTTGTGGGCCTTTGTGGCCTTTGAATTTTTTTCTTTTGAATTTGGATCAAATTCTCTTTTATTTTTGCATCTCTTCGAGGAGACATGTGGATCCTTTGATGTATGTGGATTTTGATATGGAACATTTTGACATTTGGCACCCAAATTGCTTCTAAGAGAAATGGGATGGGTGGATAAAGATGGATGATATGAAGGTATTATGGATGGGTTGGTGTAGGTATGTTGGGAAAGGTTCAAGGGTGTGTACCTTTGTTGATATTTACTAGGGATATGAAGGATGTAGGGACCCAATATGGATGGAAGGGTTGATGAATTAGGGTTTGGACGATAAGGACCAAGGATAGATGGAAGGTTTGATGGACTAGGATAAGGACCTAGGATAGATGGAAGGTTTGATGGATATGTATTGTTTATGGAACAAGATGTGAGTCCATGTTGTGGAGGATATGATATGGATGAAAGGATAGGTGTTGGAATTAAACCGAAGTGGATAAAGGTAGAGGAACCCATTTTATAGGTGTGTGGTTCATGGATAGCTTGAATAGGGGTGATAGACACTTGTGGAGGATTGTGATCATGACATAAAGATAAAAGAATTATTTGATCTTGACTTAAGGTAAGATAATGGGATGGGATGGATGGTATCATTTGATCTTGGTTATAAGATGGAAGGGGCTCATGACATGGAGATGAAGGGATGCTTTGATCTTGACTTAGAGGAAGGGGATCATTGCATGGAATAGAAGTTAGACTTTGATCTTGATTTAGAGAGGGATCATAAGATGGAAGGGTATCATGTGATGGAGTGGGTGTGACATCTTGATCTTGATTGGGAGGGGCATCATTAGATGGGGTAATGAATGGAAAAATTTGTTCTTGTGATGGACTAGGGTCATGCCATGGAGGTGGTATAATAGGATCATGATATGAGGTGGATATACTTGGATCATCAAATAAGTTGGATATGGTAAACTTATGAGATGGTATGGATTCATAAGATGAGGTGGAAGGGGATGACTCTTGAGTAGGCTCAACATGTTCTAGATGGTCAACAACATGGAGACATGATGGAGGTTGACTTGGAATCAATGGGGGAGATTCTTGAATAGGCTCAAGGGGGAGACTACATGATGGGGTTGTAAGAATGGGCATGGTGTTTGAAGACTCTTTGGTAGGTGGATGGGTGGATTCAGGTAATGTCATAGGTTTAGTTTTGAAATGTTTGAATTTAGTGCGAGGATTTCATGGAGAATTGAAAGGCTCATGATTTTGTTACCAAGGTGGGCTTGGGATCCTATGTTCTTGTTGTGATATGGGTGGATATGTTGATGTAGCATTGACATGATAGGTAGATGGGTTAGGTTGGAATGATGATGAAGGTGACTCATAGGATTGATGTTCAATTTTTTGAGGTTGGAATGGACTTTGGACTTGTTGTGGCATGATTTTTTGTGATAATTATGAAGGTGTTGCATATGATAATGGTTGTTGAAAGGTGGATTGATATGGATAAGGATTTACATTAGAAGAGGTGTGATAGGTTGATGAAGGGGTGACATGATATGTGGATGGATGAGGTTGATATGATGATATAGGTGACACATATGATTGATGTGAATTTTTTTGATGTGGTGATTGGACTTGATGTTGTGCTTATTGGGTTTGACAAGTGGCTATGAGGTATTGTGCTTGTGCTATGAGTTGTTGCATTTGAGGTGATTTGGTTTTTTTGAATATTTTGGATCATGTCGTGGATTCCTTGAATGGTTTGTTGGTTTAAAGGTAATTGGCTTGTTTGAGCTTCATGAAGTATGTGAATGAGATTTTGTGCTATGTCTTCTAATATTGGCATGGTGTAAAATGATGTTGATTGGACTAAAGAGATGGTGATGATTAAGATATGATGCAAAATGACAAGATTGGATGAATTTGGATGATGTGGCAAGTGTTTATTGGAAGTTTAACTTGGGCAATATCAAAAAATGCATGAACACACACACCAAACATAATGATAAATTTTTCTTTCAAAATTAAATGTTATGATTAAACAAGCACTCAAATACACAACAAGCCTAATGTTAGTCAAGTGGGTATGGCCAATTAGGTTTTGAACTAGGATGCACAAGGTTGACTAGGGATGATTTGAAAGCAAAATCCTGTTGCACAACTAGGAGAAAGGGGTAACCCACCCTTCACCTTCACTTCCCAAAGGTATAAAGTTCTTTGAGGTCTAGCCAAGAGTGACAATATTTTAACTCCCACACAAGAGTGTCTTTCGATTCACACTTTGATTGAAGTCATCTGTAGGGGTGATGAAATCCCCTAGCAGGCTTCCTATGAAAGGTTTGACAAAAGAAAACCAAGTAAGGTGTTTTTGATCGCACATGCACTTGATTCACACTCATAGTTATTAATTTCCCTTAGAAATGAAATGTGTGTAAAACAGTTCAAACACTTGTTCTTTTTAACCCAAAGCCAAATGTGATGAAAGACACTTGTTTGTTTTAACCCAATTTCAATGATGTGAATGCAAACAATGTTCGTTTTAAGCCCAAAATTCAAATGTGTTGGCAAACAAGATTAAGAGATGAAAGATGGAATGCGTGTACCTGATTATTCGCTTTCCAAGTTGATGTTGTGACTGATCCAAATGCTTTTCCAGCTCCTTAGATACCCCTGAAAGTCACCAAGACAAGAAGAAACACAAACTTGCAAGCCAAAGAAGGATTAGATAAAAAAACATACAATCTTATTTTAAAAAAATCTAAATTAAATTAAAAATTAGAAATCTAAAACTAAATAAAAAAGTTAAAAATCTAACTAATTCTAAAAAAAAAAAAATCTACAATAAATTAGAAATTAGAAATCTAACTAAATTAACAAAAATTTACTTTAAGTCTAAACTAAACTTAAATCTAAAATTAGAAATCTAAACAAAATTAAAATCTATATCTACATCTAGATTAGAAAATTTTATATCTAATTTTAAAAAAAATCTAAATTTATAAAAAAAAACTAAATTTGAATTCTAAAAATCTAAATCTAAATTAGTAACTTTAAATCTAAAATCTAAAATCCAATTTAAAAGCTAACTTAAAAATCTAAAATCTAATTTAAAAATCTAAGAGTTAACTTTAAAAAAACTAAAAACTAGAATTAAACTATAAGCAAGGCTAGTGAAGAGGATAAATAGATCATAATAAAAATAGAATGAAATGTCGATGTGAGTTATAAAAGCTTTCAATAGGAGAATGAACAGTGGCAGCGGTGGAATGGTGGCCAACGGAAAGCAACTAGAGATGGGAGGGATGCAGACAGGATGAAACGAAATGCTAAAATGCAGTCTTGAGTGTGAGAATTCGCTGTAGCTGAAAGGGTTGGTTTTTTTTTTTAATTTTGAAGTGGCTAGACCTGTCATTCCATTCTACTTTAGACACTGGAACTATTCTGAGCATGGATTTTCTACTGGGCAGAGAAAGAAATTTTGAAAAGCAAAACGAAAAACCGTTCCGACAGTGGTTCCAATTCATAGATGCAGATGGAGATGGGTGGATTACGTGAGACGATATTGTCAAAATATTTTCCCTCTCAATTTTCTCCAGACATGAGCTTTTGAGTTGTGGCTGATTCAAAACGATACTGTTTTCTTGGCTTTTAAGGAGTTTGCTAAAAATTTCCAGTTTGTCCCTTGAGTGAATACGCAGGAGCTGAACCCGTGATTTCCTGATCGAGGTTTTTGGTTTGTGAAGACTGATAGGCAGTTGCGACAAAAGCGATGAGGGCTCTTGGTGAAAGTATTATGCACACAAAATTTTGTCTTTTGGTTTTTGAACAAAGGCAACAAGTTAGCCAGAAGGTATCAAGATGCTATTGATGTATGGCAACATGAGATGCAAGGGCGTAAACAGTCACAAGCTACTTTAGAGCGGATCTTACCTGAAAATATAAAGAAGGCATAATTTATTTTGGATGAAAGAAAGACGAAACATGGTGAGAAAGACGTGGAGTCAAGGTAAGTTTAGGAAACGTGAGGAGAAAGGGAATGCATTCTAGATGTCAATCGACGTAATAGCAACATGCATATGCCAAAAAATCTCTATTTCAAAAAAAGAAAAACAAATAACTCCTCAAAATATTGAATACATCTGAATAAACACTTCTCTAAATATGGAGTAAGCGCTTGGAAAATTTTGAAATGGTTGACATCAGTACTCAAGCCATGTGAAGAACTTGCAAGTTTTATCTTTATTCAGAGCAAAAGATCAAAATCAGAATCAAAATGGTCGGGTTCACCAATGTAGATAGGGAAAAATCTGAAATCTGAAATCTTATTAGATTAAGATTCAGATTTTCACCATCCTCAATGCAGTTACCTGTAAAACACACACACATAAGATGAATAATCTAATCTAAAAAAACATGCATATTATCAGGGATTCACTCCATTTTTCTTCTCAATCTTGCATAAGAATGCATTATTTCGAAAGATTTGCCTATTGAAGGAATGCTGATTTCTCAATATTGCAACATGATGATAGGATGGGGATGACGGAGGAAAACTAGATAACTCAAAGATGATGGATGGAAGATTGAAGAATGATTTTGACGAGTAAGGGTACTTGAAGAATCGAATCCCAAATGGCTTGTGAGAGGCCATATTTATAGAGTTTCGATGTGGACGGAGAAGAAGATTTGATAAGATTTGATTTTTGACAAAAGAGGAAATACAACGAGATGAGATAAGATTTTAAGAAGATAGAAAGATTTTGACTTTCTCTTTTAAAGGAAATAAATCTTGAAAAAGATGAGAAGGATAATTGATGAATTATCTAATTACATAAATTAATTAGATACACATGAGTTTCAATTTTAGAAAGAAAGTGAGAAGATATTTTAAGATTTTATTAATTAAATAAATATTTGATTTATTTAATTAATGTTGGACTTATGACTTCATTAATTAAATAATATAAATTATTTAATTAATATTAGAAGAGCGAAGAGATTACGAATATAAATTATTTAATTAATTAAATAATATAAATGATTTAATTAATTAAATACTATAAATTATTTAATTAACATTAGAAGAATGGATGGATTATGAATGAAATTAGTCAAATAAATAATATTTATTTAACTAATTAGATGATGATATGGGTACCTTGGGAAAAACATGCTACAAGATGTCTAAATGATGTAATGTTGTGACAAAGTATTATAAGAGGACATTTTTGGGTGTCTACAAATTGTTTAATTCTCCTTGATGATGTTAATAATATACCCTTTGATGATGATACTTTAGAGGAGCTTAAGTACAATACATGTCTTGAATGTCTAGTTGACAAAGAAACTTCTCTTCTTTCTTCTCCCCCTCCTATTGAGATCACATCTACTATTGTAATTAATGATGATTGTGTTTCTATAGATATGGCTTCTTGTGATTCAGTGTAGTAGAATATATATTGTCTTCTAGATGACTTCTTGATAGATGTTTTGGACTTGTTTATGGAGTCTCATATTGCAGATTTGGGAGATACCATTGATTGCATTCATCTTCTCTTTGATGAAGATGATCCTTCTTCAGTTGTTGTGAGGGAACACTTTGACCCTCTTGTTCCTTCTCTACATAATCATCTTTTGTAGTTTGACATGAGTGTGGATACTTTTGGAAAAAATTTTGAGGAGGATTATTTGTCTTCAGAGGAGATATCTTTGTCTTTGGATTGTGTTCTACAATCATCTCTACTAGATTCTGGATTTTCCTCTTCAATAGTGTGGCTTAGAATGCCTATTTGGAGTTTGTCAACTTTCAACATCGACATAGAGACACTTGAGAATTCTTTAGAGACATATCATATATCTTTGCTCCTATTCTTTTCAGAATTGGGAATAACTCTTGCATATATTCTTGGTTTTGTTTCTTCCTAATGGGAGCAATATTGTTCAGTGAGATTGGATCATCTTGAACATTCAATGTCAAGCTTCTACCATTGCAAGAGACTCACCATTGAGGGGAGGTTACATGGTCTCTCTTCTTCTTCTCTCTTATGGGGGGTCTTTTTCCTTGTATGGGGTTTTGTCCTTCTCACACATCATTGAGAGCATTTTTGTATTTCATCTCTCTTTTAGGAAGGAGTTTTGTCCCACTAGGTTTTCTCCTTTTCTCTGTTAGTGAGAGATTTCATTTGCATATGTAAATGGGTACCTAACATGACCTCGTAGTCAAGACCCATCCTTATATAATTTGCATAATAATCTACTCCCTAAGTTGCACTTAAGGGGGGTGTTGGTGTGAATAAAGTCTTGTGCCTAGTTTGTTGGAATATGATGTTGTTGATTGTTGTCATTAATGGTTGTCATTAATGTCAACATATCTTGGTTGATTGATTAAGGTTCGGGTTTGATGCTTTGGTGATTCGGATTGGCATGCTCCAGATGGTGTGCTATGATGATCTATCTTTGGTTGTGCTTGTGTAGGTCCCATTTATTTTGCAAGATAATGAGATACACTCTTTTAGGTCTAGACCAGTTTGGAAAGTGGTTAGTGTGCCCTGGAACATTGTTTGCATTATAACATGTACATTCTATTCTATGGTTCTAGATATCCTGGTCAATATGTAGCATGTTGATTTGAGAGAGGAGGTTATGTGTGGTCCACATTTTATTACATTCCATTGTGGGAATGTTTTTGTGGTGACCAAATTCAAATTATGTTTGGCCAACTAAGGACATTATGAAGGAATGGATTGGTATAAGTAAGAGTTGATTTGGTTCAATGAAAGTAAGTGTGGTGAATGCGAATCTAAAATCTAGACATTGTGCGAAAGTATACAACTAGAGGTAACTTAGACAGTGAGATTCTATCTGATGTCATTGTTGGTGATAGTTACTTCAGCGATGGATTGCCTTTCACCATTCTTCTGGTAGTGAGTCATTTTATGTAGGAAGTGAGCCTTTCTCTTTTGAAAATGAGCCTTTTTTATCTTTGGCTGTAATAGCTAAGAAGTGAGCCCATTCATAGTGATTCTTACTTGCAGCGAGTCTTTGTAAAAATCACCTTAACTGGTGTCACCTTAACCAGTGTTTTAGAATTGAGAATTAACATTCTCTGTGGTTTTTCCCTTCCTGGGTTTCCACGTAAATTTTGGTGTTCATTGTGCATGGTGTTGTTATGTGATTTCATGTTCATATATGTTAAATCATTATCTGATTGATTTAGGTTTGCTTAGGATTAATTAAGGTCAAGAAAATTA
This sequence comes from Sequoiadendron giganteum, assembly GCA_007115665.2. Taxonomy (NCBI): domain Eukaryota; kingdom Viridiplantae; phylum Streptophyta; class Pinopsida; order Cupressales; family Cupressaceae; genus Sequoiadendron; species Sequoiadendron giganteum. The sequence continues at coordinate 424,778,051 of CM021103.1, forward strand.
TTTTATAATAACTAATTCACCCCCCTCTTAGTTATTTGGACTGTTCAACAATTGGTATCAGTGCTTTGGTTCCTCAAAGAAGAGCTTAACCGCTTGGGGTAGATCCGATGGCACACAAATTGAAAATTCTAGTGTTTGATGGATATGACAACAATTTTTGGAAAGTACAAATGAGAGTTTACATAATTTCTCTAGGGTACAAAACTTGGAAAGTTGTTGAGACAAAATATGTTGAACCAAAAAATGGTCCTTCCTCTACGGATGAGATTTCAGCCTATGAAGAGAATGAAAAGGAAAGGTATGCAATATTTAGTGCTTTTTATAAGACTATGTTAATTTTTTTTATTTCATTAGACACTACTTATGATGTTTGGGAGAAGTTGAAATAAATCTATGAAGAAAATAATAGAGTCAAATTATCAAATAAGTTGACAGCTAAGCACAGATATGAAAAATTGAGGATGGAAGAAGGTGAGGATATAGCAAGCTATTTTCAGAGAGTTGATAGTGCAGTTAATAAAGTCAAAAATCAAGGAGGCACTCTGACAGATGAAGTTATGGAGAAGATTTTGATGACCCTACCAGAGAGCTACAGTGACAAGATCTCAGCTATTAAGGAAGTTTATGATCCAAAGAAATTTATTAGAGACCAACTATTTCGCACCTTGATCGTGTTTGAGATGAGGAAATTTGGAAAAGAAAAGGAGAAATCTTAAACAACCTTCAAAGCCACAAAAATGAAGAAGATCCAGATAGTGAAAGTTCATATGAGTTGGAAGCAAAATTCACAAGGAAACATAAGAAAGGTACCGACAAGTACAAAGGTATGTTGCCCCTTAAATGCTTTAGATGTGGAAAGATTGGTCATTTAGAAAATAAGTGTCTAGAGGAAAGAACAAGGAAAAAATTTAAAAAGATCAATAAGAAGGCCTATTATGTTAATGAGAATGCTAGTATTTCAAATGATGAATCGAATCATGAGGATTATTTGTTTTTGGTGGAAAAAGATGAACCTAGATTTGATATCTCTAATATTTGTCTAGAATCTAATGATAACACTAAAGTTGTATTATTTTTCAAAATAAATGGAGATGAATGGTTGATTGATCTTGGATGTTTGAATCATATGATTGGTGATAAAATTAAGTTTGTGAAGCTTGAGAAATATGATGGAGATTCTATTAGATTTGGAGATGATAAAATAACACAGATTGTTGGAATTGGTTCTATTACCTTTGATGGAAAACATAACACTGACAATGTTTAGGGCTGATGCAAGAAGTTGGGTCCACAAAAAGCTCAAAAAGTGGAAGTGTTTTTGCTATTTTTCAGAATTTGTCACACTTGAACTGAAAATTTGAGGCACTTACACAATGAATTTTTAAAAAAGTTAGTAATATGAAATTTAGAGATTTGAATCTAGTTTATAAATATGTAAATTATTCAAATACCCAGATTGTATAAACTAAATTTTGATAAAGATCTATAAAAACCACTTTTTAAAAGTCCCTGTTTTTTTACCATACCATGCACGTGTACGGACAACACTTTTTGAATCAAATAAAAGTATTTTACTAATTCCTTTTGGGGAAAGAGAGCTAACAACATGAAGATTGATGAGGATTTTTTTTTGTAATTTTTTGTTGAATATTTTTTTTATTATTTAATTTTTATTGGCCTTAATTGTTGTTTTTAAAAATCAACGTGTACGGACAGCATAATTTGACCTAAACTAAACTTTTTTTGAATTTTTTTTTTTCATTGTGTAAAGAATTGTCTAAAGATTGATGTCATATAATTTTTTTTCTAAAAACTTTAACCAAAAAAAAGTTATTAAAAAACAAAAAAAGTCTGATATTTCAAGTTTAATGACTAGTTTGCTTTGAAATTAATTAAAAAATAGAAAATATAATCCAATCTTAATAAAAATTATATATATAAAAACTAGACATTATGTTCTGTAATGGGTTTTAATTTTATAGATTGATTCAGAAAAAAAATTCATCAACCATATTGTCAAAGTTGAACATTCTTCTTCAATCTGCCTTAGTTTTTTAGTTGCAGGTCAAAGGCTAAGGCTCGGATTGCCAAAGCTTTCCCAAACCTAAAACCAAGTCTTTAGGCGGGTTGGGAAACAAATTTTTTAATAACGCATACGCGTTATGAAACGCATACGCATTATGAAATGTGTACGCGTTCCTTTTTCATAACGCGTACGCGTTTCATAACGCGTACGCATTTCTAATATATCCGTTTATCCTGATTTGACATTTTCTGATAGAGTACGGTTTTCCTGCAATATTCTTTTTCTGCAGTACGGCCCGCAAGTTCGATTTTCTGCATTTTTTATTACAAATTTGTCTTGTGCAGGGCATATTCTATTGCAAATTGGTTGAAAAGTCAAGTGCAGGTTGAATTTTCTGAAGTGGAATCAAGTACAAGAATAATTTACAAGAAGATTCAAAAAAAAGTTTTTGGATGTATTCATGATATTTTTGTGTACTTCAAAGTTCAAAGAAGAAAGGATCTTCATAGTACAGAGTGTTATTTGAATATTTGAAGGAGATAAAAATTTGAAAATTGGTTACAAGTAAATCATTTGAACATTTTTCATCAAAAAGGGTTTTGTAACCATGGGATCAAAACAAAGACAAAGAAAAAAGTGTAGAATGTCAATGACACCCGAAGAAATTCAAGCAAATAAAGATATGGAGGCAAAAAGACAAAAAGATAGAAGAGAAAGAATTCGTCAAATGAAAAATTTGGAAGCATCTACTTCAATGAATGTTGAAGAGAAAGTCATGAATGATGAAATGAATGTAGATGATGCAAATGTGGAGATGGTGAATATAGAAGAAAATACAATTATGGAGAGAAACTCAACTATGTCTTCAACTACAACTTTGAATGATATGGAAACAGTACATATGCAAACAGCTTCGGGTATGTCTTCAAATCCACCTCCCAATGATATGGAAAATGCACCTATTCAAACAATCTCTCCAGGTATTCTTTCAAACCCAAGTCTTGATAATATTGATTTTGCTTGTTTAGATGAAGCTGGATACACCATTGATGATATCAATAATTATAGGGTTGAAACAATGCAAAAACAAAAAAATTATGAAAATATATCTTATGAGAATACAAATGCTAATCAAATCCCTCATATTGATGAAAATGAGAATGAAATCTTTTTTACTTTTGAAAATGAAAATGAAACCCCTTGTGTGAATGAAAATGAAACCCCTTGTATGGATGAAGATGAAAATGTTTTTTTTACAATTGAAAAAGATGTGTTAGATAACCTTCGTGGTAAAGTTTCTTGGAGACAAATTAGAACTTATGGAAATAAAATATATAAAATGTTTTTTTATAGAAAGAAATTAGGATTCCAATGTCAACTCATGGTGCAATTGATGAGAATGTGGAAAATGAGAAAAGTGATGAAAAAATTAGGTATTTTTGTAAAACCAAAAAAGAAAGATGATTCAGTAGAACAAGTCATTTCTAGTGTTGCTAATGCTATTGATTTTATAGGTAAGAAAAGTCGATCCAAAGATAAAAATGCGGCTCGTCGTGCAATAACAACTGCTTTAGTTGATAAAGCAACTTCAAATAAAAGAATGTTAAGTAGGATTAGTAAATGTATAAAAGTAAATCCCAAAACTTTGATTAGAGCTGCTAAAAGAAGAGAAAATATTGAAAATGATCCAATTAATCAATGTTGGAGTTTTAGTGGTAGACTCCCAAGATCAGACATGAAATTAACTAATGAAATTAAATCTTTAATCAATAAATTTTGGCATGATAATACAAGAGTATCACCTAACATTAGAGATGTCTTAAAATTAAGGGTGGGTTCCAAAATTCGTGTACCTCATCCAAAGCATCTCTTAGATATGACTCAAACTGAATTATATAAATTTTTTTTAGATGCTTCAATCTTACCATTGAATATTAAAATAAGTCAAAGATCATTCGAAAAGTGTAAACCTTGGTATGTTAGAATTAATAAGCAACAAATTTCTTGTTGTTGTAAGACTCATGTACAATTTCATTATTATTATGATAGTTTTCGATATATACGATGCACTTTGCATGTTAACCAAATTATGCAGGACATTTGTGGTATTAATATGCCACCTGAAAGAATCAAAGATTTTATATTAGGTTTGTTTTGCGAACCCTCTAACGGAAACTTATTTTATTTAAAATCATGTATTTCTAGAGAATGTGATAGATGTGCTAACTTTTCATTATTAGGTGAATGTATGCATGAAAGTAGTTTAAATGAATTTGGACAACAATTAGTAGATGTAAAAAGATTCAAAAATGTTGAGTATTCTTTAAAAGATGGAAAAACTGGAAAACGTTGTGAGCTAATTATGGAAAAAAATACTGTGCATGCATTTATTAAAGAATTTAAAGATAAGATTGTACCTAAATATGTTCAACACTCTCAGTATGCTCATTGGCTTGATAATCAATTTCGTTTATGTAAAAACACATTCCCAATTGGAACTATATTGTCGGTTGTTGATTTTGCTGAAAATTATACTCTTGCTCCACAAGAAGAAATTCAATCACAGTATTATAATTCAGTGCAAGTATCTATTTTTGTTCATATTGTTTATAGACATGCAGATGATAGTAGAGAAGATAATAGAAATTTTTTGAGAGAGTACCATTTTTATGTAAGTGATAATCGATTACATTCATCTGAGTTTGTTCAATATTGTTTTGATATATTTTACAAAAATTTAAAAGAAAGAGGAATTCAATTGCTAGAACATCTCATATGGTCAGATAATTGCACGGGTCAATTCAAAAATGCTAGGATGTTTTATTGGTTATGTAGAGTTCATAAGGAAAATAATATCCAGCACATATGGAGTTTTTTTGAAGCCGGTCATGGTAAGGGAGAACACGATGGAGCAGGTGCATGTGTGAAAAGAGCTCTTGCTAGAGAGCAACTAAAATTTGAGGATGCTGCAAAATTTAGAGATGCACATGCAATTGTAGATTGGTGCAATACCAAATTATCTACAAGAGTAAGTGAGAGCTCAATAATTCACCGCTTCTTTTGGTTAGTTGAAGAAAATGATATTTGTTCTCGACAAGATTGTGAAACAATTAATGGATCTGCAAAATGGCATTCATTTAAGAGTTCGAATGCAAACACATGGACAATATGGACAAGGGAGTTGGCATGCTTTTTTCAATTTTGTATTGCAGGTGATTGGGAGGCTTGTGAAAATATGGAATGGGTTGAACAATGGCAACAAAGAGCCTTAACACCTACATCGACACATGTTCAACATGGAACAATAATTGAAGATAATCAAGCGTTCGCATCAGATGATTATGACCGTGTTTCTGATCTTGTACAAGAAGGTACATTATTTATTGAGATGAATTTTATATGTATGCATGTTTATATACATGAATTAAATATAAGTCGTGCTCTTTATTGAATTTTTTATCTATTTTTGTAGGACATGTGTATGCTGTTGTTGCACCCGAGGGGAATGAAGAGGAGACAGAGTACTGGTTGGCTAGATGTGTTGAGAGAAAATATAAGTTGGTACATCCTAGAGTGGATGATGATAACTTTGAGTATCCAACTGGTTCAGTCGTTGTTGTTGGCACCTGGCTTCGAAAATATTTGATAAGAAAGAATGGCTTGCCTGCATTTGAAGATTATGAAAGACACAAGAAGATTATACATTATTCACATTTGATTTTGGCAACCAATATAAAACTAGTTAGATATCACGGGAGGCCTGCTAATAAAGTTTTATGGACACTTTCAATGGATGATCATGAGACAATCATAGATGCATTACAAAAAAGAGAGGATGTGGATGGTACAACAGAGTAAATAAATATTGGTAAGTATATCTAGTTGTATGTATATATTTAATTGATATATATATTTGTCTTTAAATTCATTTCCTTATTAAAGTTTTATATCATTTTTTGTTTCAGGTCTCCCTTGATACAAAAAAGAGAGGAGATGCACTCTTATTACAATGGAATTCGAATCTACAGACAGGTAACTATATATAGTTGTAGATACATTTAGTTGAGAGTATAAATATAAAACTAAATTTAACTCATTGTCATTTTATAAAAAGTTTATAATTTATTTCATATCCCCTTAAGCCATCCTCGTATGTGCCATTAATCCATCCGCTTGCATCCCCTTTAAGTCTCTCTATTAATTCCCCTTAATTCATTCTATTAGGACCCCTTAATCCATATCCTTGTATATCTATCCTTAATCCATCCTCTTGCATCCCCTTAAGTCACTCTCTCAACACCCCTTAAGACATCCCCTTAAGCCATCCCCTTAGGTCACATGGTTTAGAGTTTAGGGTTTCTAGGGTTCATGAGATGCTTAGAATAACAAATTTATATGGATTAATGGTTTAGGGTTGATCTTCTAGGATTTAGGTCATGTGGTTTAGGGTTTAGGGTTTCTAGGGTTCATGTGATGCTTAGAATAACAAATTTATACATGGATTAATGGTTTAGGGTTTAGGGTTTCTAGGGTTCATGTGATGCTTAGAATAACAAATTTATATGGATTAATGGTTTAGCGTTTAGGGTTTAGGGTTTAGGACCCTTAAGTCATATCCTCTTACATGGTTAAGGGTTTAGGGTTTAGGGTTAAGGGTTAAGGGTTTAGGACCCTTAAGTCATATCCTCTTACATGTACCCTTATTCCACAATCTTGCATCCCTTAAGTCACTCGCATAATTCCCCTTAAGCCATTCTCATAGGACCCATTAAGCCATACCTTAGGGTTCATGACATGCATCCCATTCATCCATCCTATGGAAAACATCATTTGAATTTTTATGAAATTTATAAGATCCAATTTTGTAACTTTTACTATATATTTACTTAAATGAATCAAAAAAATTATAGAACTACTTACAGTTTACATTAATTATTTTTGCAGGTTCTCATCAAGTTGGTCTACCATGCGATTGTCACTGAAAAATTATTTTATCAAGAGACTATGTAAATATCAATTTTTGGTCTTCACGTAAAAATTGATAAGCTAAATAATTGGATATACATGTGCACACATATATGTTTCATCATGTTGTATAGTTGTATGATTTTCAATTAACTTATTAGTAGCATTTTAAAAATCTCATTCCAATTTTATAGATTATACATTTCATATAATTGTTCAAATATTTTCTAGAATTGGTAAATAGTTAAAATTACGCGAGCTCTTAATTTATTATGAATATAATCTAAACTATTTAAGGAATATTTAAATTTTATCACCTTTAACCATGTGATAAATTATATATTTATGAAATTTGATTGTAGAGATAAGAATTTATATCTAGTGCATGTATTACTTGAAAATTAGATAAAATATCTAGATCTACATATACATATGAGTGCATATAATCATCAAAATGAACATAACATGATCATAATTGACTGCATATATATAATCATCACATTAAAGTCATCTGATATAAATAAACAAAAATATGTATATGTCAAGTCCAACACATAAAAGTTTAAATAAAACTAGAGATGTCTGGTCTATTTAAAATTTAAAACCATTTAACTATCAGGCTGATCAATCAAATCAAGTCTCCTCTTTGTTCCAGGTCGATTAGATGTACCTACATCATGCTGTAAAAGAGTACAAGTAACTTGAAATTAGATTTAAATTTATTTATAAATTTTGATATAATTAAACATATTTAAACCTGACAAAATATAAACTTTTGGATAAAAAAATAAATTAATTAAATATCTAGTAAATACAATAAAAATGATTTTTAAGACATGAATAATTTACCATATGATCATGTGGATCTACTGGAACATTTTGTTCAACGGGTAGCATAACTGTCACTTGAGAAGATTCAAATGCCTGATCTACTATATCCTGCATATTCATATAAAGCAATCAATATGTTAAAACCTCGAATATATATATATATATATATATTTAAAAGATCCGTAAAAATTGTTTAGGATATTTAGTAAAGTTTACAACCTTGAATGATATGACCTCAAGATCACGCACCTGAGATTGCCCATGCATAAATGTTGACGATGTCTCAGGTGCACCTGCAATGGGTGTCTCATGAAATGCCTGCATATATATGTACAACAATTTGTATAGATCATTCACGCATGTGTATGTAAATGTAAAAATTAAATTAGATCTATGATGTGTATTTAATTCAAACTTAACAAACTTTTGAAAGAATGCACCTGAGTTGATGATGACTCAGGAGCGCTCACCACAACTTGTGCTTGGTCAGCACTAGGCATGCTCATCTGACCTCCTTGCATCTAGATATAATATATATCAATCACACATCATGTGTAAACATTCAAAATAAATTAGATATATATATATCCACACAAACTAAATTTAATATATATTGGTTTTAAGTACCTTACCAAAAGGTGAGCCCATATCTACAACACTCGACATATAGACATGATCATTTTGAGTTTCAGGCATTGTCTGATCATGCGTCTACACCAAACACTTATTGAATTAATATTGTATTATATATATAATTTGATGTTATTATTTAAACATGAATTTTGCACATTCCAATAAAAAATATATATTAAGTTCAAAAGATGAACATACCTGTGTAAGATGATGCTCAGAATATAGTAAATCCATAAATGACTCTATCTCAGACGCAGGTGGGTCACCTGAAGTGGATGCCTGAGTATTCCTATTGTTGGAGCCTCCATGCTCTCTATTGACCACTTCAGCCGCCGTGTGTGAAGTCTGATGAGTGAGATGTCCTGAAAGTGAACTCAATGCTCCTAATGTCGATAGCATGGTTTGTTGCTGAAATACAGCAGGAACACCAGGAGAAGTAGGAGGAACAATAGGAGCAATTGGAGCACGTCGTTGAGGATCAACATGTGCTCCCAATCTATGTTGGGGCATGCCACGGCCAGCTCCCTGAAATGACCTCATATCAAAATTGTTGGGTTTTAAACCCAACTCAAACTCTGCCCATAACTTTCTCAAAAAGTATAGGGGAACCTCAGAATTGCCATGTGGTGGAGTATCAAACACCATCCACCATCTATCCCAAAAATGTGCAGCTATCAAGGGGTGCCTACACCATAAAATTGAAATTTGTTTTTTGGTGGGTGGAATTGGTTGGCTAGTTTGAGGGTTAAAAAAATATTGGCACATGGATTCTTTAGTAATTTTAAGGTCATTAATTTCTTTATAAGACAATCCATCTGCATAGAATTGTCTCCTCTCGTCTCTCCATTGATGGAACTTATCTAGGTCCGCATCAATAGATCGAACAGAATCGACAACAATTTGCATCATAGATGCAAACCATGAGAGATGGGGGGGAATTCTAGGCTCATTTTTAATCAGATCTATATTTTCTTGAATGACTGTAAGATTTGCCCTAATGCTCTCTCTCAACTGATCCTAGTCTACTATAGGGGGTGGGGGGTTAGGAGGTGGAGGGTTTGGAGGAATGGGGTTTTTTGGTGGTGGTGGGTTAGGAGGAATGGGGTTTTCTGGTGGTGGTGGGTTAGGATCTATGGGATCTATAGGAATATGTGGTTCAGGCATAAAATCCTCAATGCTAAATAGTGGATCCATGTGAATGTACAACCAAATGGCAATTGCACATGTTAAACAATTAAAAAATATATATCAACAAACTAATTAAATAATGCAGACAATTTGAAAGAACTATTTAAAAATCACATTGAACGTGCACAAATCCAAAATGCAATTCATTTGAAGACCATTCGATTTATCATTAAAAAATCAATAATGTTCATTAAAAATCCATAGCATGTACACATTAAAGTTTATAATTTAAGTTTGTACAAGTTTTGAAAATTTCAAATTTGTGGTTTACAATTTGAGTTTTGGGTAAGGGTTTGTGTTCATATTTTAGAATGTAGGGTTTAGTGTCTATGTATATTAGAATAATGTAATAAGGTCTATTAAGATAGATAGAAATTGAAAAAATTGGTTATAAGAATACATTTAAACATATTGAGGATACATTTAAACATATAATAATAGAAACATAGGAATCATGGTACATTTGAAAAGGGGAAATGATAATAGGAGTTACCATAGAACACAAAATATTGTTCATATGAGAGACATAAAAGGTATGAGAATTGAATATTATTTTAATAATAAATTATTAAACAATAGTATACTACATGAAACTTAAAGGATGCAAATAAATTAAAATTATAGTGATTAAAAGTAATAATTATGCAAAAAAATAAGGAATCCAAACTACCAATTCAGTAGGGTCAAATCCAAGAAAGTTTGCAAACCAATCCTTCATTGATAAATTATAAAATCCATAGCATGTACACATTAAAGTTTATAATTTAAGTTTGTACAAGTTTTGAAATTTTCAAATTTGTGGTTTACAATTTGAGTTTTGGGTAAGGGTTTGTGTTCATATTTTAGAATGTAGGGTTTAGTGTCTATGTATATTAGAATAATGTAATAAGGTCCATTAAGATAGATAGAAATTAAAAAAATTGGTTATAAGGATACATTTAAACATATTGAGGATACATTTAAACATATTGAAACATAGGAATCATGGTACATTTGAAAAGGGGAAATGATAATAGGAGTTACCATAGAACACAAAATATTGTTCATATGAGAGACATAAAAGGTATGAGAATTGAATATTATTTTAATAATAAATTATTAAACAATAGTATACTACATGAAACTTAAAGGATGCAAATAAATTAAAATTATAGTGATTAAAAGTAATAATTATGCAAAAAAATAAGGAATCCAAACTACCAATTCAGTAGGGTCAAATCCAAGAAAGTTTGCAAACCAATCCTTCATCAATTATAGAATTTAGAGTTATACATTTTAATTTCTTGATTTTTTAAAATTTTGAGTAATAATAATGAAGGAAAATCTATAAGTTGATGTTCTAGGACGGTCCCCTTTGACAAAATGGTAACAATCGACCTAGATTATGTTGAATCAAGAGTGAAGGAAATGAAAATTCAATATGTTATGACTAAAAGTCTATGGTTGTTATAACAAATTGAGGGAAATGCATTGTCTTGTGATACCTCACAATTATCTCTACTAAAAATAAACTTTGTTGATCACACCTAAAGACCCCATTACATTATATAAGTTTGTAAATAAACTCTTTCAAAACTAAGATTGTGAGAAACAAAAATTGAAGAAATAAGACTAAAACCCTATGTGTTTTAAAAAGTTCCACTAGTATTCATGATTTTTAAATCCTTATGAAACCATCAAAAACCTTAGGTACCTAAGTACGGGGATTCAGTTCAAAAAGACATTGCTAATAGATTTATTTTTCAAGTTTAAGATAAAAAATTTAATCGATATATAGATGAAGAATTTTTTAAAATACGATTTCATCTAAGGATATGTTGCCTTATATTAGAATTTTTATCACACTAATTCTAACTTGAACCATAGACGGGCTAATTATAACTTGAACCATAGACCCTAATTATAACTTGAACCCTAATGTATTCTAACTTGAACTCTAACCCTAATTGTAATTAAATCGGGTATCATAACCTTAGTTGAACACTAACCCTAAATGCATATAAACATTTTAATCATAAACCTAATTAAATATTGATTGAATGTTTAACTCTCACCAAAATTACAACCATTTAACCCTAGACTCTTAATTTAATTTTTACCCCAACCCTAGAACTCTACACCAATTGACGGGGCTAATTCTAACTCCAACCCTAACCTGCATCTTAAATTTTAATTCATAATTTCATAATCCTAAACCTAACCCTAATAAAAATATAACCCTAACTCTAAACCTAGTTGAATACAAACCCTAACCTCAACCCTTACCCGAATATTTATCTTAGAACCCTAACCCTAGAATGAATTTTAACCCTAGAAGCAGGTAATTGAATTCTTTAATATTAAACAAGTAAACCTAATCATAACCCTAATTGTAATTTTGAAATCTAACTATACAATATATATTAAAGTTTAAGCCAAACCCTAATTGTACCCTAGATTTAACCTAATTTTAACCTACAAATAGGGTTTTAGTTTATGTTACGTTTTCTAGGGTTTTAGTTTACGTAAATTCTAGGGTTTTAGTTTACGTTACGTTTTCTAGGGTTTTAGTTTACGTTTTCTAAAGTTTTAGTTTATGTTTTCTAGGGTTTTAGTTTACGTTTTCTAAGGTTTTAGTTTATGTTTTCTAGGGTTTTAGTTTATGTTTTCTAAAGTTCTAAGGAATTAGTTTATGCTTTCTAGGGTTTTAAATTTCAAAACTAAATGTGTTAAATTTAGGTTTTCGATTTAAAATTTTATGTTGTTTGTTTCGTTGATATTTTCAGTTAATTAAATGCAGTTTAAAAACTATTAAATATTAAATTAAAACAAACTAAACAAAAATAATTAAATAGCAATTATAAAACAAAAATAACTAAATAGCAATTATAATGCAAAAATATTGTAAAATTCAACCAACCTGGAGGTCGCTAAGGTCAGGTGTGTCGACTGGAGGAGGTAAGAGTGAAAATTTTGCAGATTCTGGCCATCCAAAACACGTACGCGATTTGCTGTCTCTTGTCTAGCGCTCCTAATTCGGCTGTGAAAATGACTTTCGCAGTCGCTTATTTAAAAAAATAAATAGTCTTTAGAAATGCGTAGGCATTATGATAGCGTACGCGCTTTGGAATGCGTACGCGTTTCATAATGCGTACGTATTTTAGGTTCGTAACCCAAACTGTAACGCGTACGCGTTATTGATCTAGGATCACGTATGCGATGCATAACGCGTATGCGTTTTTTAAAAACGTGTACGCGTTTTGTGCGAGAATTTTTTTTTCGTCCGAAACTTCCCCTCTTCGTGGACCCAACTTCTTGCACTTACCCTTTACTATTTGAAAGGTTTATGTCATAATCTATTGAGTGTTGGATAAATGTGTGAGAATGGCTATAATGTTGTATTTCAGGATGATGGTTGTGAAATATGGAAGAGTTTCAGAACTATTATTGCAACAAGAAAAAGAACAAATGGGAATATGTATCAACTGGAAGGAGCTACAAAGAGATGCTTATTTTTTCGAGCAATGACAGTTGGATCTGGCACTAGAGGATGTGTCACATCAACTTCAAAAATTTGGTAAGGATACGTTCAACAAGAGCAGTTAGAGACTTTCCAAGACTGACCAAACCAAACAACACTATCTACAAAGGATGTCAAGAAGGAAAGTAGACTAGAGAAACATTCTGAAGAAAAGAACAATCCTCTACCGATTTGTTGGACCTTGTGCACACTAACCTATGTGGTCCAACCAGAACACGAAGCTTACAAGGTGAGAAATATTTCATTCTTTTAATAGATGATTATTCCAGATTAACTTGGGTTGCATTCGCAAGAGAAAAATCAAAGGCATTAGAAAAATTCAATATTTTCAAGGAAAAAGTTGAGAATGAAGTTGATAGGAGAATCAAGTGTTTAAGATTTGATAGGGAGGAGAGTTTAATTTTGATGAATTCAACAAGTTTTATGAGAAACACAACATTAAAAGACAACTATCTACCCCTAGTACACCACAATAGAATGGTGTAGTGGAAAGAATGAACCAGATAGTTCAAGAAGCAACTAGAACAATGATTAGTGAAGTAGGTTTAACATAGGTTTACTGGAGAGAAGTGGTACACACAACAATATACACTCTTAACAAAGTATTGTTCTGGAGGAAATATGAAAAGATATCAGATGAGCTATGGCATGGAAGAGCTCCCACAATAAAGTACTTCAAAAAATTTGGAAGCACGTGATACATCTAGAGAGATGGGGACAATCTTGGAAAGTTCTACAGTAGAGCTAATGAAGGCATATTTTTGGGTTACCCTAAAAGAAGCAAGCCGTACCAATGTTACAACAAGAGATTGAACAAGATATTAGAAAATTTGAATGTGAAAGTGGATGAAGATGTTCAAATAAGTCCTGATAGGCATATTGAATATGAATCAGATAACTAAGATGACAAAGGAGAAAAAGGATAAGAAAGATGAAGAAGAGACAAAGGAGGCTTCAACAACTACAACCAAAACTCCAAGGTATGTACAAAGAAACCATTCAGAAAATCAGATTATTGGAGATAAGAATAAAGGAATCATCATAAGAAGCAAAGTAGCTCAAGAACAAGTATTACTGTGTTTACTCTTGGAAAATGAGCCAAAGATTATGGAAGAAGCATGTAATGATCAGAATTGGGTGAAGTCAATGAAAGAAGAGCTTGATCAAATAGAGAAAAATTAGACTTGGGAACTTGTGCCCAGACTGGTAGACAAAAATATATTTGGAATAAAGTGGGTATTCCAGAACAAGCTAGACGAAAAATGGAAAGGTAATGAGAAACAAGGCAAGATTGGTTTGCAAAGGTTACACTCAGATTGAAGGTATTTATTTTGAAGAGACATATTCCCCTATTTTCTAGATGGAAGCGATCTAGATATTCCTAGTTTTTGCAACTTTTAAGTATTTCAAAGTTTACCAAATGGATGTAAAATCTGCATTCATGAATGGAGAACTGAAGGAAGAAGTCTAAATTGAGCAACTAGAGGGATTTAAGTCCAAAAAAGACTCAAATGTTGTTTACAGGTTGAAGAAAGATTTATATGGATTGAAGCAGGCTCCTAGAGCCTGGTATGGTAGATTAGACAAGTACTTGATTGGAAAAGGATTTCAAAAAGGATCTACTGACATTAATTTATACTATAGAATTCACTCAGATGAAATGTTGATTGTTGTGGTTTATGTTGATGACATAATCTTTGGAGGAAATGATGATTTGTGCAAAACATTTGTAGATGAAATGCAAAAGGAATTCAAAATGTCTATGATAGGTGAGTTAAATTTCTTCCTTGGATTACAATTAAATTAGAGTAGCAAAGGAATTTTCATTTCTCTGTCCAAGTATAACAAAGAATTATTGAAGAAGTTTGGATTAGAGAAATCCAAACCGGTTTGTACACCTTTTGTTACTGGATGCAAGTTAACAAAAGAAGATGATTCACCTAAAGCTGATGTAAGTATGTATTGGTCAATGATTGGAGGATTGTTATATTTAACTGCCACTAGACCAGACATTATGTATGTTTTTTGTCTAGTAGCTAAATTTCAGCAAGAACCAAAGGAATCACATGTTGTTGCAGTAAAAAGGATCTTTAGATATTTGAACTGTACATAAGATATCGGGTTATGGTATTCAAAGGATTCATATACAACCTATACTGATGTTGATTGGGCTGGATGTGTTGATAACAGATGGAGCAATAGTGGTGGAGCTTATTTTCTTGGCTCCTAATTGGTTGCGTGGTCAAGCAAGAAACAAGATTATGTATCTTTATCTACTGCTGAAGCTGAATACATTGTAGCATCCTCATGTTGCACTTAGGTACTGTGGATGAAACAAACACTAAAGGAAATTGGCATATCATTTGATGAATTGATTTCAATTATGTGTGATAATACAAGTGCAATAAAAATTTTCAAGAATCAAGTACAACACTCCAGAATGAAACATATATCCATCAGATATCACTTCTTGAGAGAGAAGGTATTGTAGAATGAGGTAAGACTTGAATGTGTACCTACAAAAGAGTAGATTGCAGATATTTTCACAAAACCATTGATCAAAGATACTTTTGAGTATCTCTAGTAGAAGTTAGGAGTTCTTCCCCTTCCAAGTCTACAATAATGTGCACCAGGGTGTGCATTGGTCTAGGGTATTATATGCTCACACTTATCTAGATCAATGCTTGGTGGCTTCCTCATAGGGGGAGTAGAGTAAGTTTTTCAGGGGGAGTTTTTTCCCTTTGTCTTTGATGTCAAAGGGGGAGAAGAAAAGAGGTTCCTTGATGATGTTGATGATGTTGTTGAGTTGTTTGGTTTATCGTTGATGAATGTTGTCATCAATGAAAAAGGGGGAGATTGTTGGAATGTGATGATATTGATTGTTATCATTAATGGTTGTCATTGATGTCAACATATCTTGGTTGATTGATTAAGGTTTGTGTTTGATGCTTTGGTGATCCAAATTGGTGTGCTTTGGATGGTGTTTTGTGATGATCTATCTTTAGTTGTGCTTGTATCGGTCCCATTTATTTTTCAACATAATGAGATGCACTCTTTTGTGTCTAGACAAATCTAGAAAGTGGTTAGTGTACCCTAGAACATTGTTTGCATTGTAACATGTACATTCTATTCTTTGGTTCTGGATATCCTGGTCAATATGTAGCATGTTGATTTGAGAAAGGAGGTTATGTGTGGTCCATGTTTCATTCCCTTTCACCATGGGAATGTTTTTGTGGTGACCTAATTCAAATTGTTTTGGACGACTTGGGAGATTATGAAGGCATGGATTGGTATAAGAGTTGATTTTGTTCAATGAAAGTAAGTGTGGTGAATGCAAATCTAAAATCCATACTTTGTGTGAAAGTATACAAACAAAGGTAGTAGATAGAGAGATTCTATCCAGTGTCATTGTTGGTGATAGTTAATTCAGTGGTGGATTCCCTTTCATCATTCTTCTGGTAGTGAGCTAATTTCTGTAGGCAGCGAGCCTTTCTCTTTTGGTAGTGAGCCTTTTTTTTATCTTTGGCTATAATAGCTAGGAAGTGAGCCCACCGGTAGTGAGTGTTACCTGTAGTGAGAAATTTGGCAGTGAGCCTTTGTAAAAATCACCTTAATTGGTGTTTTATAATTAAGAATTAGTATTCTATGTGGTTTTCCCTTCTTGGGTTTTCATGTAAATTCTGGTGTTCATTGTACATGGTGTTGTTATGTGCTTTCATGTTCATATTTGTTAAATCATTATCTGATTGATTTAGGTTTGCTCTAGATTAATTAAGGTCAAGAAAATTATTTTATAATAACTGATTCACCCCTCCTCTCAGTTATCTGGACTGTTCAACATAGTTAATTCTTTACTAGGCGACTTAGGGTATTTATTCACATGTTAACTTTACTTAGGTCCTAAGATTCTTTCTAGAAGACTTAGTTGTCATGTCTAGATTTTGTCTTTTCCTAGGTAGTTATGATAAATTGTCTCATATCATAAGATTAAGACACTTGTCATAATCTTATGACATCTTATGTATCACCTTGGCTATATAACCAAGGGGCTCTCATTTGTAAATCAATCAATTGAATCATATTTGCATAATTGATAAGAAAACAATTTATTCTTGTCATATTGATATTACTTCTTTATACTTTTTATGTAGCCTCTAGATCTTGGAAGACTATCTCCATAGCCAATTCTAACAAATATTAACATAGTATATTCTTCCATGAAGTACCAGTCAACCAATTGTATTATTGATCCCATTTGAATGAAATATGTACAAGACTTGGGTAATCTAGTAATTGGAGTATTTTTAATTTCTTGATATGCCAGAAAATATTCTAGAAAATGATCGTAGTTCTTTCGAGTATCATGTGCCCTTATCTTAGTGGTCCAATCAATCACTGGAGCCATTGTTTTTTCCTCAACATTCTTATAGGGTTGAATTTGAATCTTGTTGGCTAGAAATATTCCACTAAATTTGAATAGAAATAAATAGCATAAGTAGGTTGTGAGCCTAAATATCTTAGTGGAACCTTTCTTAATCATTAAAAATTATTTCTGCATGGATTCTACAATTTGCTCAAGAAATTTATATTTGATAGGTGAAATAGCATAATGGATATTATATACCATTTCAAGGAGGCTTGCACCCACTTCCCAATTGTTATCCAATTTAAGAAAAAATGCTAGCATCAAAATAGTATCTTGAACCCATGGTTTAAAAAGATTCATTTTATAAGGAGGCCAATTGTTATCTTTGAATAAGTTACTACTCATTATTATTTTTTAGAAAAGAATTTTCGACTCTTGATGGACTACTTCATTATTACTAGCAAGATTTTCTAGGTCAATGTGGAAATTTCTAAAATCTTCAGTTGTAAACCCCAACACATTTTCAAAGTCTTTTGTAGTAATGGCTATCATTTCTTCTTTGCTATTTTTATTAACACTTACTTTTTTTTATCATCATAATTGTGGGTGAAAACCATGATAAATTATGGGCAAGGAAAAACCTCACATAACATCATGCATCCCAATCCAACTACCCAAAGTGCAATGATACTATTAATTAGTATTCTTTTATTATTGGTATTTTTATTTTAATTATAGCCTCATTATCACATGAAAATATTGGTTCGAAGTCAATCCTACCATAGAGCACAAGATCATAAATATCATGGTATTCATTTGTGAAATTTGGGGTTTTAAGTAGTCTGAAATAGTTTATTTTTCATTTTCTTTTCCTTTCCTAATAGATGGTCTGGTAAAGGTGGTATAAATACTTGTAAAGTGTGAAATCTCAACCCTTTAAACCCCAAAATTTAAAAATTAAGAAATGATGAAATGTGGCATTTCTATCTTTCACTTACTTGAAATTTGATTCTTGGAAAGATAAACATAGAGACACTAAAAGGTACAAACTGACTTTATTAGATTCAACAATCTCCCTAGTGCACTATAATGAGAAATCTCCCTGAGTCTCGACCCTCTTTCTTGAAAGTAAAATCACTTAGTAGTAGCAAGTTCAATTCTTATTTTTGTTGATTATTAAAGTGAATGAAACATGTTACCTCTGGACTACATAATTAGTATATTACAATTTTGTACTAACACATCAAACAAAATTTAACAGTTCACTTGCATTTTTGTAGCTTCAATTTATTGACCACTTTTGATGAGAGGTGGCATGATTCGATCTCAAATAAATTTTCAATCATTGATCTTTATAAATCTAACGATTCTAGGGTGATTCCTAAGGTTTGAGTTTGTAAGTCTAGCACTCTATGCATTTTATTCCATAATTCATCTACAACCATCCATAAAACTTTCATCAAAGGGTCATCAGTTGAATAATTTAATATTTTTAATAATAAAATTGTTGACACTTGTCCCTATTTCAGAGAATTTATGTAGGAATTTGGGTGTGTGAAAAATTCAGCCTAGAATGAATGAATACATTTTTTTAATTACGTATGTGAGACCAACTAGTCTATGGCACCCAAGAAATGTTTTTATACTATTATAATTACTATAACTAGTTGTAGAATTTAATTACTAAAATATGTTTAATACTATTATAACTACTGAAAAGAAAGAAACTAGTTTCACCAATGGGAATGAAGGGAAATAGGGTTATGATGGACCTATCTTCCTTAATTTCATTAGGAAATGAGATCTACAGAATAAAATGGTTATCAACCCTTAGGTGAATCAAGTTAAAATGTGAATCTATAGATTTACTTTTTGTGTCAAGATGGGGGTCCTGGTCAAACAACACTTTGGGGAGAAAAACTAAAAATGGTAAATCAACACTAAATTTTAATCTAATACTTGGAACAACAAGATTAAAATCAATACTAATAGAACTAGAAAACAAAATGTAGATCAGAGAAGGGCAGAAGCATGCATA
This sequence comes from Sequoiadendron giganteum, assembly GCA_007115665.2. NCBI lineage: Eukaryota > Viridiplantae > Streptophyta > Pinopsida > Cupressales > Cupressaceae > Sequoiadendron > Sequoiadendron giganteum. The sequence goes on from CM021103.1 coordinate 424,797,618, forward strand.
CTAGTCCCCAAAATTTGGTTTCTGAAGCTAATCTAGGACTCATTCACCTAGGGGTGAATGGGTCCTGAGTTAGGGTTTTTCTGCAACCTTTGGGAGCCTCTGGTATAGATCTAAATCTTCCGATTTGTCCAAGTTTCAAGTTTGAAAAGATGGAAATAATTTTTTTTTAAGTGAGTTTCCATGAGATAAATTTTGCAACTTTGACAACTTCAATTTTGTTCTTCAAGATATCTTCAAGATATCTTCCACCTAAATCTGCAAACATAAATCAAGAGGGAAAAATGTTTTATTTTTTGTGAATGGGGGTTTTCCTTGGTCAAACCCCGTTTTGGTAATCAAATCTTGAAATGAAATAAAACATGAAAGAGGGAATGAAGAATGAAAAAATCTATATTACCACTCAACAAACCCTTGCATAAACATTAGAATGTAAATCTACAACTTGCATGAAATGGCTTCAATGGATGTTTATCTTGAACCTTGAATCTTGCTTGAAATAAGGACTTTGAATGCTTGAATGGATCCTAAAACCTACATCACTATATTAGCTCTAATAACATGCATGATGCAAGAAGACTTTGACATATTGGATCTTGATTGTTGCAATAAATATTCAATAAATCTACTCTTGAATGCCTTGAATTTCTCTTGAAAGTACTCTTGAAGTCTTATAAAAATTCTAGATTTCTTAAATCAAATTGCCAGGTGAAACATAGTGAAATCACCTTATATTTATAGATATGTATCCTTAATTTCTCAAAATTCAAATATCACTGACCGACATCTGAATATAGATTTGAATATGTTAAAATACCACCAAAATCATAATTTGAATTTAGGTTCTAGGTCTAAGGGAGGACCCATTCGCCCATGGGTGAATAGGTCCTAAGTTACACACATTTCTCAATGAGAAGTGATATGTTAAGGCATTAATGAATGTTGGGTTTCCTCTTCAAAAAATGTAATAAAATAGGCTTGGTAAATGAATTAAAGGGGCCAATTAAGGAAAATTAAGCTCAATTAATTAAAGGATCCCTAAATAAGTGTGAAAGTGTAAAGGGGCACACTTTACAACACTAATATAAGGCACAATTAAGTCCAAATTAACTAGGAGGGCCCAAACAAGTGTGAAAATGTAAAAGGGGTACATTTTTCTACACTACAATTACATACTAGAGAAAATATATTGCAACTACAAGTTCTACAGGTTTAAATGTGGATCATTGATTTCAAGTTGACATGACAAGATCAATGGCTCTATTTGGTATGACCAAATTTAAAAAATCATTCATTTACATTGAGAAATTAGAGCCAATAATAACACTCCAATTAAGACAATACTTTCCACCTTGGCATCAATATTTTGCAATCTCATGCTTGCAATAGGGTCCCACTTTTTTGACACAATATGATTGTATTGGTTCAATAGAAAATGAATTAACCATTTCAACAAAAAATTGATTGGTGTTTGAAGGGAATAAACAATGCCATTAATGCTTAGTTTACAAAGTTATTTGAAAGAGATTTGTTGTAGATCAATCATGCAAGACAGGGCATTAAATGAAGAATAAAACCTAGTTTGTAATACGCCAAAAATCACAATTGAATTGAATGATATTTGTGGTTGTTTAGCTCGAGGAGAGTTGGCTTGTTGGAGAAGCTAAGAGAGAAAATTTGAATGAATAAGTGGTGTATGGATAGAAGGAGAAATCAGATTGAATAGTGAGAGAATGTATGTTGTGTATGCACATGCTATGAGAGGGTTACCTAGACCGATATATAGAAAAATCATCTAGGATATGAATTGAGTTGTAAACGTGTGTGAGATGTAGCAAAGAAAGGGGAGAAGAGTAGTATAGAGAAATGAGATGTTGAGATAGCAACAATTTCCTGTAGATAAGCAGAGAAGGGTATTGAGTTGTTGTAGAAAAATTTTATAACATTGAACTAGATTTTTTTGAATCAATTATAATATTTTCATTATAAATCCTATTGGTTGGTGCCATCAAATAGTTGAGTTGGTGCTCAATTAGGGAGTGGATGCTTCCTTGGAGTTGGTGTCTCCTTAGGGTTGGTTCCCTTAAACATTATAAACAATGAGGTTTTATTGTGGGGCTAGATTTGAGCAATAGACTCAAGCAACTTTTCTCACTATTTTTTTCCCATATTGGGTTTTCTACATATATCTTGTGTTGTGAGCTTTTGCATGTGTTTATCTTTGTACATGATTGTTTATTATTCTTTGTGAGGTGTTATGAGTTAGGTTTTAATTGATCTACTAATTCAACCCCCTTTCAATATATAGTTGTGTTCCAACAATCGGTATCAGAGCATTGGTTCCTTTGGAGAAGCTTAATTAGCTTGGGTAGATCTTGGACTATGAAAATAGATGGCGAGTCAAGAAGGTTCATCCTCAAACAAAGAAAATCTCTTTAATGGATCAAACTATGATTTTTGGAGCATTAGAATGCAAACATATTTATCATATTTAGGGTTTTATGTATGGATGTCTATTGTAAATGGCTATGTAATTCTTGTTACACCTCCTACTGATTAGGTTGGAAAGAAAGAATATGAGAACAATGCTAAAGAAAAGAAAGTTATTCTTTGTGGGTTGTAAAATTTTGAGTCTGTCAAGGTCATGCATTGTCAAACTACACATGACATTTGAGATAATTTGAAGAACATATATGAAGATGATGGTAAGGTAAAGCAAGAAAAGCTATAAATGTTCAAAGGAAAGTTTGAAAGTCTGAAGATGAGTGAAGAAGAAAAAATTGTAGACTACCTCCTTAGGGTAGATAAAATTGTTAATGTAATTAGAGGCATTGGAGAAGAGATGAAAGAACCAGCCGTTTTCAAGGTCTTAAGATCCCTTCCATCCATGTATGATTCTAAAATTTTTGCAATTGAAGAAGCTAGAGACTTGGATAAACTCACTATTGATGAGTTACATGGCACCTTCACTACCTATGAGATGAGAACGGGTGATGTTGATACATCTAAAAAAGAAGGAACATTCAAAGCAACCAAAAAGGAGAAGGTAGAAGCATCTACATCTAGATTTGAGGAGAGACATGAAGAAGAATGTAACTATGTTAAAATATTGAGAAGAGGGTCTAAAAAATATAGAGGTAAGTTACCCTTTAAATACTTTAATTATGGTAAGATAGGAAATTTTGTTGCTAAATTACCTTATGGAGAAAAAGATAACTCTAAGCAAGAAGAGGATAGTAAACAGAAGAAACCCTACTTCCCCAAGAAGAAGAACTTTTTTAAGAAAAAGAAGAGTCTATATGCTCAAGAAGAAAATGATTCATCTAGTGTTAGTGATAGCTTAAATGATGAGAATGATTATGCATTTGTAGTTGAGGCAAATTAATTTTTATTCATGGTTGATCAAGAAAATGGAGAAATTGAAGCTTTTGATGAAGAAGAAGAAGGAGAAGTTGACCTTGAAGGTGAACTCATTTGTGCTTTAGAAGAGATTAACAACTTGAGAAAGGAGAACATAAAGTTGAAAAACCATGCACAAAAAGAGATTGAGAAGCTAACCAAAAGTCTTGAATAATCTACCCAAATGGTGGTGAGCTTGAAGACAAAAGTGGAAGAAGCCAAGAGAATAGAATATGTAATGAAAACTGAACTACAATTTAAATCTAATGAATGCATGAAACTGGAAGAATAAATAGTGGCATTGAGAAAAGACCTTGAAAAGGCTAGAGAATAGATAGAAAAAGGTTTGAAGCTAAAGGGAGGGTCTGAAATAATTGATGAATTGATCAGTTCACAAAAACCTTCAAAAGATAAATCTGGCTTGGGTTTTGAGAAAGGAAAGAATCCTACTATCAATGCATCTGCAAAGTTATATGACAAGTTTAAAACAAAAGAAAAGACTAGCACAAAGGATGATAAATATTTCAAAGAGAATGAATTTGAAAATAAAAAACAAAATAAAGATACTATTGAGATGAATAAAGTTGAAGAAAAGAAGCTAGCAACAATTAAGAATAACTACTCAATCCCTAATAACTTGAAGAAGGAGTAGAACTCAAAAGGATATGATGTAGATGGTTTCACCAGGGTGAGAGATTTGAAGAATTCAAAGCAGAGAAGACCTCCTCATCCTACACAAAGAAATGCTATGACTAGGTATTCCTCATTTTTCTATGGTTATTTTTATAATTGTAATCGGTTTGGTCATAGGGCAAGTGAATGTAGAGTTGTTCCTAAAAGGAGAACAAATCTTGTGGGCATAAATCAATTTTCTCCTTTATTGGATATGAATGTAATTTGCTATAATTATAACAACTTTGGTCACATAGCTAAGAATTGTAGAACAAACTATGTAAGACCAAAAATCAAAAGTAAAAATAAAAGCATGCCTCCTAGAGTGAACAAGGGTTCACAAAAAAATGAAAAGAAGAAAGATAAGGTAGAAAAGAAACCCAAGAAGGTGTGTAAAGAAAAAGAGAAAAAGCCCACACAATCAATGATTGCACAAACTACACTTCATGCTAAAAAGAAAATTTTGTGGGTAATAGATAGTGGCTGCTCTAAACACATGATTGGAGATAAGAGCAAGTTCATCAAGCTAGAGAGTTGTAAGGAAGATTCAGTTAGTTTTGCTGATAACACTGCTATATGAATCTTTGGTAAAGGAACATTGAGCATTGTTGAAAAATTTCCTAGAAGTGATGTTATCTATGTTGAAGGACTAAAGTATAACTTTATGAGTGTTAGCCAAATGTGTGAAAATGGATACAAATTCATGTTCAATACTAAAGGGTACAAAATCAAAAAATTAGGAAGAGCTTTTGTTGAGGGAATAAGAACTGAAAGAAACCTCTACAATCGCAGTGAAGTAAATGGGGAAAACTACAGGATAGGGAAGACTGATGAGAGTTGGTTATGGCATAGGAGAAGGGGCCATGCAAATTTTGATAATCTTATAAAAGTGAGCTCAAAAGGGATGGTAAGACACATACCTAAGATAACTAAACTAGCAAACACCACTTGTAAGGAATGCCAACAAGGAAAGCAAACAATGGTCAAATTTTAAACAAAAGAGTATGCAACTTCAAAGACCTTGGAATTGGTTTATAGTGATCATTGTGATCCCACAAGGATAAAGGGATTGAAAGGTGAAAGGTACTTCATGTTGTTGATTGATGATGACTCAAGAATGACATAGGTAACCTTTTTGAAAGATAAGTCACAAGCATTTGAAAGATTCAAAATATTTAGAGCCATGGTTGAAAAGGAGATTGGTAAAAGGATCAAATGCTTAATATTGGATAGAGGTGGATAATTCTTATCAAATGAATTCATAGAATATTGTGTGAAACATGGAATTAAAAGATAATATTCTACAACCAGGACTCCACAATAGAATGGAGTGGTTGAAAGGAATAACATAACAGCCAAAGAGATGAAAAAAACAATGCTAAATGAGGCCAAGTTACCTGATGTGTATTGGAGAGAAGCAATACATATAGCAATTTATACTTTGAATAGAGTTTGGTTAAGGGTAAATAGTGAGAAGACCCCTTGTGAACTGTAGTATGGAAAACCTATATCTACTAAGTATTTCAAAGTGTTTGGAAGCAATTACTACATCAAGAGAGAAGAAGATAATTTGGGAATATTTTGCTTTAGATGTGATAAAGGAATATTCCTTGTATATTCCACTCAAAGCAAAGCCTACAAATGCTACAAAAAAAGACTGCACAAAATTGTATAAAGTAGCAATGTCAAGGTTGATGAAGATATGAAACATGTTAAACCTAACAAAGGCAGTTATGATTTTGAATCAAAATATAAAGATGAAGTTGTTGATGAGGAGTATGGAAAATAAAATGAAAAGGCACCTACAAGATATGTCCAAAAAGTTCATCTTGAAGAGCAGATTATTGGTAACAAAGATGAAGGTGTTTAGACAAGATGGAGAATTGCAAAGAATAAAGAGCAAGTAAATGTTTCTCCCATGTCTCAAATAGAGCCCAAGAGCTATGTTGAAACTAGCAAGGATGAAATATGGATAAAAGAAATGGAAGAAGAGGTAAGCCAATTTGAGAAAAAAAAACTTGGGAATTAGTTCCAAGACCCCCGAACAAGAATGTGATAGCTACAAAATGGGTCTTTAGAAAGAGCTCAATAAAGATGGAGCTATTGTAAGGAACAAGGAAATATTGGTGTGGCAAGGGATATGCACAAGTGGAAGGTATAGAATTTGAGGAAAAAATTACACCACTTTCTAGGTTAGAAGCTATAATAATGTTTCTAGAATTATCTATTTATAAAGGATTCAAAGTTTATCAAATGGATGTTAAGCATGATTTCTTGAATAAAAACCTTGAAGAATAAGTCTACATAGAACAACACAAAGGTTTTTAGCTATCAGAAGAAGAAGATTATATTTGCAAACTGAAGAAAGTAATGTATGGTCTAAAACAAACACCTAGAGCATGGTATTCAAGACTAGACCAACACCTACAACAATAAGGATTCAAAAATGGATGTGCAGATAACAATTTGTACTTAAAATTTGAAGGTGAGCATATGATAATAGTTGTGTATGTGGATGACATCATTTTGGTAGAAACAATGACAAAATGTGTAAAGGTTTTGTTGTCCAAATGCAAAATGAATTTGAGATGTCAATGCTAGGAGAATTGTCTTTCTTCCTTAGTCTACAAATATCACAAAGTAATGATGGGATATTCATATCTCAAACCAAGTATGCTAAGGAGATGATCAAAAAGTTTGGAATGGAAGATAGCAGACCAATTAGTAGCCCATGATAACTAGATGCAAGTTGAGAAAGATAGATGAATCCCCATATGAAAATTAGACAGTGTACTGGTCAATGATAGTTAGCTTGTTGTACTTAATTGCATCAAGACTTGATATTATGCAAGTTGTGTATATGGTTACAAGATTTCAAGCTGCTCCTAAAGAGTCATGTTAATGCAGTTAAAAGAATGTTTAGGTATATCAAGAGCATTGTTGACTATGTGTTGTGGTATACCAATGGTAAAGATTTCACATTGACAACATATATAGATGTTGATTGGATTGGAAGTGTGGATGACCGAAGAAGCACTAGTGGTGGTGCACTTTTTCTAGGAAACAAACTTGTTTCATGGCTAAGCAAGAAGCAATATTCAATTACTCTTTCAACAATGGAAGTAGAATATGTGGTAGAAATGACATGTTATACGAAAGTGTTATGGATGAAGAAAACACTTAAAGACATCAAGGTAGAGTACAAAGAACCTATCTCTATTCTTTGTGACAATTCAAGTGCAATAAACATATTATAGAATCCAAAGACACACTCTCAGACCAAGCACATATCAATCAAGTATCACTTCTTAAGAGAGAAGGTTGCAGATCAAGCAGTCACCATGGAATATGTGCCAACCAAAGATCAAGTGGTAGACATATTCACCAAACCTCTTCCCTATAGAAGTTGAGAATCCAACCTTACAGATCCCAATGAACACCTGTAAGTAAATAACTTGTCACCAAAGGAGATCAAGTGACACAAGAATGGTGCTTTGCAAACATGAAGCAAAAATGCATTAACCAAAATTAGATAATTATAAAGAGATCAATCCTTAAGAAAGGATATAGAAACTCTAAAGTGAAAACCCTAGGATGAAGATTAAATTATCATGTGACAAGTGTCAAGATCATAATGAATGCGAATACATGACTAATTTAATAATGAAAAATAAATATTCCTAAGTTTAGCTTAAGTGAAATAAAGTAAAGGTGACTTAATTAATTAATCAACATGATTAAATTAATAAAGTAAACAACATATTACTCTAACACCCCCCTTAAGATGAACTTAGGGAGAAGCTAAAAAACTAAGGATAGATGCATGAAAGCAAAGATGGGTTCTAACAACTAGGCCTGATGAGGTACCCATGTATAAATGTAATAGACCTCTCACAACAAGAGAAAAGGAGAAAACCTCATGGGAAAAACTCCTTTACAAAAGAGATAAATACATGTGAACGACTAAGAAGCCTCCAAAACAAGAATGAAGGATGAAGAAGCGTCCAATCAAGAATAAATTATCCCAAAAGATAGGAACACAGGATGAACATGGAAAACACCACTGAAGCATGAAGAAGCTGCAAACATTGTCAAAGAATGGATGCTGAAATGCTGAAAGAAAAACCCTCTCTGAAACAAATGATGATCATGCGATCAAGAAGAAAATAATATGCATGAGTACCCTCAATGACACTACTCAAATCCAATGGAAAACCAATGCAAAACATCTAGAACTTGAAGATACAGATGGCACAAGTACCAATAGTCTTAAGAGTTGATCAAGTGAAAATGGAAGGTCACCTCCAAAAATAGGAATGCAAGAGTGTCCATATGGTAAGTGATCCATCTCACTGAAATGCATGGGTAACCATCCGCTGCATCTACCTAGTACATAGGAACAAATACTGTATACATAGCTCACTCCAATGTGAAACCAAGGAAGCATTAGCACCAACAGTAGAAACCCCCCATAATGCTGAGAAGGGATAGGTATGAAAAGTACACTGAAATGAATGCTTGAATGCAGTGCATGATAAAGAACTAAGAACATCTAAATGTGTAGACATGAAAGTACAAGCAGATATAAAGGGTGTGAAAACAAAAGTCAGATACGCATGAGAAAGGTATGAAGTCAAATATCAACCCACATGGCACTTTATATCATAGTGCAAGTATAATAAGGTACAAAATGATGTGAAATAATCCCAATACTACACATACAAAGCAAAGACACTTTATTTTAGTACGTTTACAGATGAAAAATACATGCAATGTGAGCCCATAAAGTCCAAAAAGGACTACAACTGAGAAGAAGGATTTATGGAAAAAACCAAAAATAAAATATGGAAACCACCTACACCATTATGAAGAGCTCGGAACTATATTTCCGACAATATCTTGTTTGCCCATTTTGGACATCGTATGCAAAAGTTATGTCGAAAACACTAAAGGAAACACCGAAAAAGAAGATCCGATTTTGATTGGAAATAATAGGGACCTAAGAAAAAATCTCCAAACAATACCTGCACCACTAGAAATTACTTTAAAAAAATAATAAAAATAATTTACAAATAATATTTTTTTTTGTTTTTAAAAAAATTTAATAAAAAAAAGGGCCAGCAGCCTTCGTACCACAAGCGGGGGTACTGTCAGACCGCCAATCGACTGTAAGGCTTCCGGCGGCTGGTAGTACGCCACCCAATGTACTTAGGGGCCTATAGGGGTACGTGACCCGCAGGGTTCAGGTACCCTATGGGTACCCCCCTCTTTCTTTTTTTTTTAAATGATTTTTTAATAAACAAACCAAAAAATCTACAATATATATATATGTATATAAATTTTTTGATGAAAATGAAAGGTAGAAAAAAAAAAATTACCAAGGCCTGTAAATTTTTTTCTTGATCCGCATGCAGATGGTTGTATGTGGCTATATGGGCAAAAAAAAATTCCTCAGAGGTCAGCTACTCAGATTTCAATGATTTTATAGTCGATCTTAGGGTATTTGGTCATTGCGAATGCAATGGTGAGGTCCGTTTGGGATCAAAATGCCCCAAAATTGTAGGTACCTCCTGGATCTGATAAAGAAAGCCCTTTCTTCAAACCCTCACAAATCTAACAAATGAAAGCCAAATTTGACAAAACAAAGGTCAATTTTGACTATTCTAACAACTTTGGATTCAATGGAGTGGTCTAATTTGACCCTGAATGCACTGGAAAACTGCTTCAAGGAAAGATCTCATGAAAAAGGAACAAGAAGCAGATCTAGAGCTTTGATACGTAGAAGTTGAGAATCCAACCTCATAGATCCCAATGAATTCCTGCAAGCAAATAACCTATCACCAAAGGAGATCAAGAGATGCAAGCATGGTGCTCTATAAACATGAAGCAAAAATGTATTAACTAGAATTAGATAATTATAAAGAGATCAATTCTTAAGAAAAGAGATCGAAACCCTAAAGTGAAAACCCTAAGATGAAGATTAAATTAGCATGTGACAAGTTTCAAGATCATAATGAACGAATCAACATGACTAATTTAATAATGCAAAATAAAGATTCATAAGTTTAGCTTAAGTGAAATAAAGTAAAGGTGACTTAATTAATTAATCAACATGATTAAATTTATCAAGTAAGCAACCTATTACTCTAACATTCCCAAAGAGAAATTTGAATATCCGAGGTAGAATTTGTGAATAATTTCTCCCACATCACATCACCAGATCTTAGTGATAGGGCGTGGGTCTAGGGGAGCTTCATAGTAACTTTATTTCATCCTTAGAAGAGAGAAGAGATCAAGTGAGGTATAATTGGTTTTACACATTTCTAATGACTTGATGGTTGCAGATTTATGGACAAAATTCTTTCTCTTTGCATGTTCAGTCAAAGGGGGAGAACATCAATGGTGGCAAGGTGTCTAGATAGTGTCCCTTTTCCATTGATGTCAAAGGGGAGAAAGAGAAATTCTTTTTGTTTTGCAAAAAGGGAAGATATGTCAAAGGGGGGGAATTGATTGTTGTATAGAATGGATGTTGATGTTTGGACAAAGCATTTAGTTTTTCCATCAATAAAAAAGGGGGAGATTGTTGGTAATTTGGTTGTCATTGATGTCAAAAGGGTATGTGAGTAATATCAAATGAGGATTTTCTCATTGATGTCAAAAGGGATTCATAAGGATGGAAAAAAGAAAGATTCATTAACCTTATGGTGTCATTATAACAAGCCTTAAATATTTGAAGGATTTTAGGATTCAGGCCTTGAGCTTACCTTATATCACTTGTCAAAGAAGAAAAGTGTTAGTCGATTTGAGTCAAGTTTGAAAGGTTTTCAAGCTTCAGGATTCAGTCATACTTCATACTAAATTCCTTGAAGAAATGAAGAAGGGATGAGTTAATTCCAAAAGGATTCAGACATCGGGCTTCAAACTGTTGGCTTATACCTTACCTTTATGTTTGAAGAAAGGAGTATGGTAAATACCTGAACCCCGAACTTGAAAAGGGTTCTATGTTTCGCTGGTTGGAGTTAGGCTTATGCCTTAACTAAAAGTGAGGTAAGGGGTATGAAGAAACCCCAAACCCCAACCGCCGAAATGGTTTTGGGATTTGTAATTCAGAGCTAAGAATTAAACCTTAACCAAATGCAAAGAGATGGAAGGGGTATGAAGGAACCCCAAACCCCAACCTATGACATCTCAAAGGTGTTTCAAAGTTCGATGTTTCAGTGTCATGATCTGTGAATGGTATGAAGGTGGAAAAGGGTAAGGTCGATGGTCGAAACCTAAAAGTGTGAGATAAGTGGTGCATTCCCACCATTCCACATAAGGATTATGGGACCCAGTGATGGTTAGTGTTGTCTCGCAGGGAGATGACATGTGTCCTTAGTGATAGGTATAAAGAGTCTAAAAATTTGATGTTTAGGCATACTTGTGAAGGTCTTCAATGCAGTTCAAGCATAAGGTAAGAGGGATTAGTGATCCCCGACCCTTGACATGTATTGCAAAAGGAATAATTTTGATTTTTCACAGGAAGAATATGTTAACTTGAGTTGACCACATGAATTGGAGGAATACTGATACGTGGCATAAAATGATTGGATGGGATGATTCACATCATTGTTGTGAATCATTTTGACAAGATCTACAACCTAGGTTTAAACCAATTAAATCAATGATTGGGTTTTAAATGCAATAGCAATTGGTTGGTGACTGGTAGATCATGGTGCAAGGTTCATGGTCGATGGCCTATAGATTGAACGAATGAGAAGGTTGCATAGAAAGTGAAGTAATTGTTCTAGTAGCAATTCAATTGGTGTTTGAATGGAATAAACAACATCATTAATGCTCAGTTGACAAAGTAATCTAAAAGAGATCTATTCTAGATCAATATGCAAGATAGGGCATTAAATGAAGAATAAACCCTACTTTATCATACACCAAAAATAGAAATTACATTGAATGATATCGATGGTTGTTTGGCTCAAGGAAAGTTGGTTTTTTAGAGAAGCTAAGAGAGAAAATTTGAACGACTAAGTGATGTATGGCTAAGGGGAGCATAGAGTGAATAGTGAGAGAATGTATGTTGTGTATGCACATGTTGTGAGAGGGTTACCTAGACCAATATACAAAAACATCATCTAGGATATGCATTGAGTTGCAAAGGTGTGTGAGATATAGTAAAGAAAGGGGAGAAGAGCAATGCAAATAAATGAGATGTTGAGACAATAGCAGGAGAGAAATTGCTTGCAAATAAGTAGAGTAGGGTATGAGCTATTACAGAAAAGGTCTATAACATTGAACTAGAATCATTTGAATCAATTGTAATATTTTCATTGTAAATCTGATTGATTGGTGTCATGAGATAGTTAGGTTGATGCTCAATTAGGGAGTGGGTGCTGCCTTGGAGTTGGTGCTCCTAAATCAAGGGATTGGTGTCTCCTTAGGGTTGGTTCCCTTAAAAATTGTAACCAATGAGGTTTTATTGTGAGGTTGGATTTGAGCAATAGACTCAAGGAACTTTTCTCACCGTAGTTTTTCTCATATTCGGTTTTCCATGTATATCTTGTTTTGTGAATTGATATGCATCTTTATCTCTTTGCATGATTATTTATTCTACTTTGTGAGGTGTTATGAGTTAGGTTTTAATTGATCTAGTAATTCGACCCCCTCTTAGTAGATATTTTTGTTCCAAGAATGAGGTGTGGTTGGGTAAGGTCATATTTTAGGTGTCTATAATGCTAAGAGAAATGTATTATAAAATAATATAGATCTAAAAAAATCTCAATACTAATTCAAAAATTAATAATAAAAAAATTCTCCAATAAAAATTACTAGATCATTTATGTGCACTAGATATTGGAGTTACTAATCTAATTCCAAATAATTGAGGAATTTTTTATTTTTATTAAAATTTATGTGATATGTAATAATGTCACCCAATAAAGAATATGTAAAAATGATAAATGAATATATAATAAAAATAAAATGATAGAAATAACTATTTAATTTTTTTTATAGAAAATGTGGCAACTTATCAGTTCATATCATCTTTAAATTCTTCATAGTTGGTTCTCTATAATTGGCACAAATTTAAAAATACTAAAAAGTGTTGACTTTGAGTGTGCCACTTAGGTCAAAAAGTGGGACACACTATTGTGAGATCACCCGATAGAAAAGAGAAGTGTTGCATCCACATCTAATGACTATAGTTTATGAATATATAAGAGTGCTCATGTTTTAAAGACTAAGTTACCAATTGATAAGTCAATTATATGGACCTAGAGGATCGACCACACAATTGTAAGTTTCTTGAAAAATAAAAATCTTGTTGAAGGGTTAAATAATTGTAATCTTGACTTTGATTTATGTGGGCATTATCTACATGAAAAATAGAACTATATTTAATTTTACTCTAGTTCTCATAAATTTTCTAGGGTGTTGGAAATAATCCATTGTAATGTATTTGGTCCTATTAGTGTTCCTTCCATTTCTAAATATATAATGTAGCTTTCATTGATAAATATAGTAGGACATGGGTATATTTCCTTATAAGTAAATATGGACTCTTCAATCATTTTAAAGAGGTTAAGGCTCTTGTAGATAACCAAAGTAGTAGGAAGATTATGATAGTAAGAGATATTAATGATGGTGAGTCTTATTTAGGATACTTTAATATATTTTATAAGGATCGTAGGAACATATAATATAACACTATATACCTCTTCATAACATGGATTTGCAAAAAAGAGTGAAAAAAACTTTAATGGAGAGGACTAGGGGTATGATCGATGGATCTAGCTTAAAAAATGGTTTTTGATAGAATCAGTTTCCATAGCTTACTGTTTGGTTAAAGGGTATCCTAAATAAAATCTTATTGATAAGATACCTATGAAGGTGTGGTTTGGAAAATATTATTCATTAAGATAGCTCCACGACTCTAGTTGTGAGACATATGCACATTTTCCTAGGGAGAAGCAATCTAAGTTGGATTACAAGGTTGTAAAATGTATTTTTATTGGATATTGTGTTAATGTGAATGGTTAAAATCTTTGGTATCCCATGATGAAAACATAATTATATAGAAAAAGTGTTATATTTAGAGAAATTACATCCTCTTCTATAGTACTTTGACTTGAGAAGGACAAAAAAAATTATTTGGTTCAACTATTCCAAAGACTGAGAAGGAATAATTAGTTCAATTACTAGAAATATTGAGTTAGAAGCCTATAAAGGACCCAAAAAGAGGATATTATAATATTTTAGATATTTCTAAAAATATATAGAACCTCCATCTTATTCATTGAGGAGGTCCACTCAATAAAGACAATAAATAAAGAAACATGCTTTTGATTGGAGATATATTTTTATTTTGATTACTAACATTGATGAGCTTAGGACTCTAAAGGAGGCTATGGGTATGGATGATGCAAAGTCTTAAAAAGTGGAAATGCATGAGGAGATTACTACATTGAAGAAAAATGGGATATGGGACTCAACACCTTTGCCTAATGGATGGAAATTCATTGGAAAAGAAAATGGGTTTTCCAAAGAAAATTCAAATCAAAAGGTAGTGTTGAAAATTACAAGATAATATTGGTTCAAAGGGATATTAACAAGTTGAGGAAATTTATTATGGTGATATTTTATCTCAATTTATAATTTTACATTTATTCAATTATTAATATATATACTTATATTTTTATCTCGAGGTTGATCAAATAGATGTGAAGACAACTTTCCTTCATGAAAATTTAGAGGAAGAAATTGCATGACATAATCAAAGCATTACATTGAATGATGTAAGTAAACTTTGGTTTTTAATTTGAGGAAATATTTTTATGGTATTAAGAAACCATCTAGGATATGGTGCCATTTTTTTTATTATTTTATGTTGGGATTGGGTTTTTAAGATCCAAATTAGATTAGATGGATATTGATCATTTTCTTGTTATTACAATATACATTACAATATGTGGCACTTTAATAATGTAAGGACATGATTTATCAATTAAAGTCTTAGATTTTAGCATGGTTTGAGATGAAATAGCTAGGGGATACCAATTTAATTTTGGATCTAGATATAATAATATAGAGAAAACATAAAGTTTAGTTGGGCCAATGCAATTGTGTGAACTTAGTGTTGGATAGGTTCAACATGACAACTTATAGATAATTGTTTGCTCCCTTTTAAATGGGAAATAATTTATTAGTAGAGGAGTGTTTAAATGATCATATATTGAGATGGAGGATATGGTCCAAGTTCCTTATACTAGTTTCATTGGGAGGTTAATGTTTTTATGGTCTATACAAGAGTAGACATTGCCCAAGTAGTAGGAGTCTTGAGTTGATTCATGAATTATTCTAGATGAGTAAATTAGGATGTGTATAGGATAAAATTTGCACCCCTTAGGAAAATTCCCCTTTCACACATCCTCACCTTAGAAAATCAAATCCGAAGGTGAAATTCCACATCACCCAACTACCTTCCATCCACTTGGCATCTGTCCTTTGTATCGGTGAGAGAATATTTTTTGAGGATGAATGTACGACATGTGGACATCTGTGTAGAATGCTACCATCCCTGACATATTCCTATGTATGAAGTTGGCAGAGGTGTTACACACCTAATTGGGGTCAAATTGTAACATCCCTCTTCAACCAACTGACCCTGAAAAATGACAAATTCTTCCCATCCCACCTTCAAAAACATTCTTCCTTCATTCATTTCATCTCTTCAAGATCTCTTTATAATCTTTTACACATCTCTAGCATCTCATTCACTCTCATTGCAACATTCTAGCATCCCACTTTTGAGCATTATAGTAGTAGTAGCACTCCATCAACTACACATTGCAAGTGTGATGCCATTACAAATGTTACGAGCTTGGATTCTTGTGAGACCTCCCTTCACCATAGTTACGACGGTGGTGAATTTTCCATTTTCATAGCTTGCTTTCTCCTACCATTGGCTAGTGAGGTTTTGGGTGGAGGTGGTAACGCCTCACTCCTCTCCTCTGTGATTTCGTTGGGTAGCATAACATTGTTTGTAGTCTTCTTGTTTCCTTTTCTCTTCTTTATTGCATATCCTACTCCATTGCTTTTTGGTTGTCTGTGGAGGTGGAAACACCAAAACAAGGGTCTAACTGAGGCAGGCCCCTATACAGTCCCAATAATTTTCCATCTTTCTTGTGTGTAGGAGGATGTACACATGGAGCTAGCTAGTGAATTAGTGCTTCTATGAGATCATCTTCATCACCCTAGTTCTTATTTTCTTACTTTATCATTTTAGTATCCATTTCCTATACTTTCTCATTCCATTTCTATCATCTAGATTAACTAGCTAGGATGTTAGTAGGTTTTTCAGTAGTATCTATTATGTTTGTTGTTTTTTGATCATGTGGACGCTAGCACGCCGCACTGGCATCCCATAACTAAGCTATTTTACTTAGGTAGAGAGTTATCTAAGACACAATATCGACTCCAAAAACCAGCTCGCCTAACCTAAACCTAAACTCGGGTTTGATGAATGACAAAAGTAGTAAAAATTTATCTTTATTCTAGACCCTTATCCTTTTAGAGTGAAGTAAGTTAGGGCAGCCCTCCGCTCTCAACTCTTTGTGACCTAGATCCTTGGTGTCGTTGGTCCCCCTCTCTTACATTTTTGGTGAACCTGACGTGAACAACATCTATCCATTTGTTTGTGTTGAGAATTTTCCCATGTACCTTGTGATTGTTGTAACTTTGAGTGTTGTGGAGGTTTATGAGAATCACAACCCAATCCATGAATTTTGAGTGCGTTGTTAAGAGAAGTGTGTGACACCTTTTGATGGAGAAGATGAAGGTTACCTCTAGCTTCACCCCTAGTTTTTCCACTTGTTTAAATAATGAGTTTACTATTGGCTTTCCTACAAATTATGCTGACAAGATGGGTTTTATGGAAGAAACCACTCATGCACCTACTCCTCCAGTATCTCCTATTCCCTCGTCTATAGATGAGGATGATGTTGTGCATGTTCCTGCCAAAAGTCTCATTGTATTAGATAGCAGATTGCTAGACCTTGTAAACCACTTAGAGAAGGTACCAAGCATGGCGAGAGATGTTAGGCTTGCAAGTGAGGTGAGACAATTTCTAGGGAAAGATTGAAAAAGCATAGAATTTCTACATGGCCTCACTGATCTAATTGACGCTTATGTCCATTTGTATAAGCCTAGATTGGGTACCACCCAAGGAGAAGTGCTTAATGCCTATGAAATATAATTAGGTGTTTTGATGCCTACCACATATGTGTGCATGATCAAATCAAGGCCTACGATTAGTATCTCTTCTTCTCCTTAGGAGCCCCGCACCCTCAAGGTGAGAAAAACACCCCTTGGGTTTAATTTCACTCCTCCTATTGCCCCTAGCGGTGGAGGCTCGAGTGGAATGAGTGGTGGTGGATTTGGTAGTGGAGGCAGCACTGACATAGGTTGCTTTAGAGGAGGTCATGGAGGTGGCTTCGATAGTGGAGGTGGCTTTGGTAGAGGCCCTACCAATAGTGGTGGTTCCAGTGAAAGTAACAATGGTGGCTCCAGAGGTGGTTTTGGAGATGGTGCTGGTGGCGGTGGTTCTGGAGGTTCCACTGGTCCTCTATCATCTAATGACCTTGTTTTGAATGCTTTACTTTAGAACATGCTTTGCATGTATAACCAACTAGTGAGTCTCTTCTAGGACTTTTCCTAGCCTATCTTGCAACCCTTCTTCTGACATAGCTCATTGTCGATGAAAATCCTAAACACTCCCTTCCCACAAGGAATGGAGATTCCCAAATTCAAAAAGTATGGCGGTAAAGGGGACCCACAAACACATGTGTCCACCTTTAATACCATGTGTATAGACTTCTTCCATCATGATGCACTGATGGTAAAATTATTCCCTCAATCTCTTAAGGATACACCACTTGAATGGTATTGTTCCTTAGCCAATAATTCTATCTTCTCATTTGATCAATTTGTGAATTAGTTTCTCTGACAATTCCAAGACAACATCAGACCAAATATGACCTTTTAGGATATCACCTAATGCAAGCAAGGGGATAATGAAAAGATAACTGATTTCATTATGAAGTATCAAGCACTCTTTTCACAGATCTCATACCCATTTCCCGATTCTGATGTGTAGAAGGTATTTATAAGGAACCTACTGAGACCTTGGAAGGAAAAGTTCACCCTTATGAAGTATTGTTCTTTTGTGCATTTGTATTTGGCATTATGATAATATCAGTAGATAGTAGTTCAGTTTGAGGGACCCTCCTTGTGCTCCCGTCTGGAATTTAAATATATTGTATCGATCTCGAGAAAGGAAAGGTTGTTGCAAATGCAGTAGTCGTGGTGAATGATAATGGCCTCAAGCATAACAAAAAGTTCACAAAATTAGTAGAATCTTATTCTTCCATCTTGCAGAAGGTGCTAAAGGATAAGATCATAACCTTGGAGAACCCCAGGCCTCTCAAGGAGCCTTATCCTGATTGGTATGATGAAAATACCTCTTGTCAATACCATTGAGTCAACAAACATGATACTGAATGTTGTATGCACTTGCATCACAAGATACAAGACTAGATTGAGGGCAGTACTATTCATCTCAATGGGAGTAAACAAAATGCAATCAAGTTAGTGGAAAAAGAAAATAGTGAGCTTCATATATACATGGACCCATTTTCATTGCATTCTGCCAACTTAATTATTGATCCCTCTGATTCTACCACTCGGCCTGGGGAATACATAACATTGTCATGGTTACTCCTACCATGCAGCCTATGACCAACTTTCCAGATGTGACATTCACCTCACAAGATATGTCCTTGAACAAAAAGTCCTCTCCTCTCTACATTCCTAATCACCTCAATGACAACATTTTGATAGGGGTCTTAATTGACCCCTCGAGTCGAGTGAATGCCATTATAAAAGAAACATTATTGTTGAATTCTTTGCAGAGGGAGGAGTATGAAGAAATGAAGTCTACCATCTACACACACGATGGTATTTGTCTCAAGTTGTATGGCTCAATAACTCTATTCATCCTAGTTGGACCTAGGGTTGTAGACACAATCTTTAATGTTATTCTAGTGTTGGATTTGTTCAGGCTGAAGCTAGGCATACCTTGGCTATCTTCCATGAATGGAATCACTTCCGTCATTCATAAGTGTTTAAAATTATCCCATGATGGTGTTGTGCATGTGGTGCATGACACTAGATACTAGCCATTGTTGTCCAGTGGGGGCACCTCATTGGATCATTTTTCACCTGCACCAGTTGGTCCGCTCACCCCAAGAGTGGACCTACTTTACAAGAACTATGTGAAGTATAAGACTAAGGGCAAGGGACAACCAAAATTGACCCTTCCAGTAGCACAACAACAAGCTACCCACTCTTCCCAAAAAGGAAAAGAGAAGCTAGCCAATTCTTGGGATGCCTCTCCCGCTCCTCTTTCTGAGGAAGAGTTTTGGATGTCTACTCCTAGATTCTACTTAAGGAGTTTGATGGTGCCTGCTTGGAACTGACCTAAAATTAGGATTTCATACCTTCCTACTAAACCCCCTAGACCTTGGACCTACTTGTATGGTAGAAGGAAGGGTATCCATGGGGAATCATCTATGTTTTAGCCTCTGTGGCCCTCCACTTCTCCTACTTCCAAAGTGGTAAACAAGAAGAGGCCCACTGTCAAGATTGTTTCTCAATTTGCTTCTCTTGCTCTTGTTCAGGAGCCTATCCCTCTTCTAGAAATGACTATAGTGGACACTCCTATGGTTGAGAAGGATTCTTATGTCCCTTCACAACTCTCGACCTCTAGCCCAAAGAGTTGCAAAAACTTCCTTGCACATGAGTGCAAGCATCAACGAAAGGCTCTGGCAGCCAAGCAGGTCGCTTTGGAGAAGAAGGAAGAGGAAATGACCACCCCTATATCAAGGTCTCCTACTGTGTCCTCCTCTCTACTCCCCTCTACTTTTGTTCAACTGAACTTAGTTTTACTTCTTTCTCTCACGATGAGCGTGAGTTTTCTTAACCCTAAAAAGGTACAGGTGTTTACCACTCCCTCGATCGAGTTGCCTCTTTTGGTGTCTCTTCCAGGAATCCTACCATTTCCTAAACACGTGGACATGTTGAATACCTTGGTGGTGTTCGCTATGGTTTTCTCCTCCTCTTCCTCTGTACCTTTTGCCTCATCTATGGGGGGTTCACATCCCCTGATGAAGCAACAGGTGGTAGTTGGCCCTTCTATCAATGGAGGGTGTAAGAGGATCCCACCTTCTCCAAAAGGTGTTCTTGTGCTAGTTTGTTCCATCCTAGTGATGGAGCTAGCTAAGGCATCCCTTGAATTTTTCATCTCTCTCAAGTCACTCGGTGAGCCAAGTGGTGAATCTTGGGCACCATCCCCTTTGTCCATTGAGGTATGACATAACACTCCTATAAAGTGCATGTTCAACTCTTTGGATGAATTTTTAGCCTTGCCAGCAATCTTCACGAAATCATTGACTGTAGCTCCACAAGATCCATGTGGAGAAGACCTTGTGGGGGCTTCTTCCTTAGCCCTTGTTGTGGGATGGTTGGAAGCTCCTCTCCTTAATATTTCACCACTACAAGCTCATCCACCTTACCCATATAGTGATCTAGATTGGGAAGCAGACAACCTCTTGGTTGATGAGTGTTAAGTGGAGGCCCCTTCTTTATTTATAGATTAGAAGTGTATGTGTAATGTGTTCCTGGATGACCCTTGTCACCCTTGTTGGTGCCTGGATATAAGAATAATTTTACGTTGTGAACCTTCTAATCATCATTCTTCCATCTTTGTGTTTGATTTTTAGAAAATTGGGGACGATGCAAAGTGTTGGGGGCATTTAGGCTTCCCTTCCATGTTGACCTAATTTTTTTTTCACTTTTTCTTCCATGCATTCTTCTTGATCTAGTGGGGATTGATGATCTTTCACCTTGCACCACAACTACCCATTATTTATATAAGCGTAAGTAGATCTAACCCCACAAAACCAAATCCTCATGTGTCCTTTGTTTATGATTACTTCTCTTTCACCCTTTTATTATATTTCTCTTTTCTTTTCTTGAGTTGTCCCCTATATGTGTGACAATGTCTCTTTCTATGATACTTTGATTTTCATAAAATGTATTTGTTGCCAACGAATCTTTTCTCAAAAAATCTTTGCAACCTTTTTTCAAAAATTTTATTCTTGACTTGGACCCCAAGCAGAACGTGTTTCCTTCATCTTGCATTCACAAAGAAAGAGATTGAAAATTTTCCTCCAAGGAGTGAGCAACCTTTTCTTGTGGGAGAAGCCTTGACCTTCCCCTCATGAGGGGACATTTTCTTCCTTTCAAATTCCTTAATGAAGTGAACATCTTTCGAAAGGATTCATTGATGATGAATCGATTTTAGAAAAAATGTCTCTTTTACACTTTCAAATAGCATGCCCCTTGAGTGGACTCATTTTCTTCTGAAACATTCCTAAGGGACCCCTTTGAAATCCTTCAAATTTATTGACGGTTTGCATGACTTCAAATTTATTGATGGTTTGTGTGACTATCCATTTTTTTCCTGCATGGCCACTTTGTTTTTTTACATGTTTTATCTGCGGATAGACATGTCACTTTGTAGGTGTGCCTATGAATCCAATTTTCAATCTGACTATGTGGAGTCCCCTTCATTGGGCTTCCTTGCTGTGAGAGATCTTGGGGTTGCCTCCTTCCAGGTCTATAGGCCTGTAAGGTTCTTACTTCTTTGGTCTTCCTCCAAGTGAGAGATCTTGGGGGTCACCTTCTTGCAGGTCTGTGGGCCTATAAGAAACTTATTTCACAAGGATTCCTTCATGTGAGAGATCTTGGAGGTTACCTTCTTGTAGGTCTATGGGCCTATGAGACACATTCATCTTGCGGTGTTTGTCCATTGTTGGTTTGAGGGCCTTTAGTGTACCTTGTGAAGTTCCATAGTTTTGTGGGGCTATGAAGTCTTTTGTTCAAAGCTCCTTAGGGAGAGTACATGTAGAGTCCTTTGCCCATCCTGTGCTTTTGAGCTTGCCAGATCGCGGTCTACTTCCTCAATGGTTTAGGTATAAATTTTTAACCTTACTAACTCTTCGATCTACTTTACCAAAGCACTCATCAGTATTCATGCTTGCTAAAGTGGGGAAAAAATGTATAGGAGTGAATTTGCACCACTTAGGAAAATTCCCCTTTCACACACCCTCACTTTAGAAAATAAAAAACAAAGGTGAAATTCCACATCACTCAACTGCCTTCCATCCACTTGGCATCTTTCCTTTGTGTTGGTGAGAGAATAATTTTCGGGGATCAATGTGTGGTGCATGGAAGTCTACACGGTGCATTGCCATCCCTGATGAATTCCTTCATTTAAAGTTGGTAAAGGCGTTACACACCTGATTGGGGTCGAATTGTAACATCCCTCTTTGACCAACTGACCCCAAAAATGGCAGATTCTTCCCATCCCACCTTAAAAAACATTCTTCCTTGATTCATTTCAACTCTTCCATATCTCTTTACAATATTTTACACATCTCTAGCATCTCATTCACTCTCATTCCAACATTCTAACATCCCACTTTTGAGCATTACAATAGCATTAGCACTCTATCAACTCCACATTTAAAGTGTGAGGCCATTACAAGCGTTGTGAGCTTGGATGATTGCGAGACCTCCCTTCATCACAGTTGTGGTAGTGGTGAATTTTCCATGTGTGTAGCTTGCTTTCTCCTTCCATTAGCTAGTGAGATTTTGTGTGGAGGTGGTAAAGCCTCAATCCTCTCCTACGTGATTTGGTTAAGTAGCATAACATTGTTTGTAGTGCTTATTATTTCCCTTTCTCTTCTTTATCGCATATCCTACTCTATTGCTTTATGGTTGTCTATGGAGGTGGAAACACCAAAATGGGGGTCTGATTGAGGCAGACCCCTATACAACCCCAAAAATTTTCCCTCTTTCTTGTGTGTAGGAGGATGTACACATGGAGCTAGCTGTCGAATTGGCACTTCTGTGAGATCATCTTCGTCACCCTAGTTATTATTTGCTACTTTATCATTTTAGTATCTATTTCCTATACTTTCTCATTATGGTTTTACCATCTAGATTAACTAGCTAGGTAGTTAGTAGGTTTTTTAGTAGTTTCTACTATGTTGGCTATTTTTTGATTGTATGGATTCCAGTGCGCTCGAGAGACGCTAGCGCGCCACACTATCATCCCAGAATTACGCTGTCATCCTGAGACAAAGAGTTGTTTGAGACACAGTATCAACTCCCAAAACTAGCTCGCCTAGCCTAAACCTGAACTTGAGTCTGAAGAGTGAGATAAGTACTACATAGTTTTGTTCATTCTTAACCCTTGTCCTTTTAGAGTGAGGTAAGTTAGGGAAGCTCTTTGCTCTCAACTCTCTGTGACCTGGAGCCTTGGTGTGGTTGGTCCCCCTCTCTTATAGGATGCAATAAATAGGTTCTTCAAATTTTCTTGGGGTACCTTTGAGTTTTTCATATATTATAATCATGGAAATATTATAAGGTACCAACATTTAGTGACTACTCAAGGATTTGTGGATTATGACTAGGCTATGGATGTTGATAGAAAGAGTTCCACTAGTGGATATTGTAGACATGGAAAATGTAAAAATTTGGTTCAGCACACTTGATCCTGATTACTAACGACATTTCCTCCTAAATAAGACTCTCATCTTTTCATCATCTTTTGTCCCTTAAATTAGTAAATCATTATTTATTTGATTAAGTCTTTCTCCTCTATTAATTAAATTAATCAATTTAATTTAATTAATCTTATGTCTCTGTTTAATTAAATAAATCATTTTATTTGATTAAAGTCTCTAAAGTCTTCTTATTAAATTAAATAAATTAAACCTTATTTGATCTAATTTAACATTTTCCCACTTAGTTAAATAAATCAAAATCATTTATTTAATTAATCAAATTCCTCTCAATTCTGATTTAAATCAATTCATCAATTTAAGTCAAATTTGTCAAATCATCTAAACCCTCATATAATTAATCAAAATCTTGATTAAGTTAATCCCTATCACTAAAATCTTCTAGAGAATGCAACTTGCACATGAAAATATATTTAATTCATTTATTAAATCTCTATTTTTCCTCACATGGCATAAAAAGGGAATATTCCCTCAAATTTGAATTCAAAAACTCCAAGTGGAAGGGTACTTCCAACAAGGCATTCACTCCTCTTACATGTCCTTGTGCATTGAGCCAAGTGGCATTTATTTCATTCTTTTTTCCCTCTCACATGTCATTTCCTCAATTTCAAATTCCACCTAATTGCATTTATTGGCACTTTGGCCAAAATGTGCACAACCATCAACCATTCACATCTTGACAAGTGACACTTGGCCATTGGATGTTGAATGATCCCACATTGCTTGTTTTCACTCTCTCTTCCATTTTGGAAATCTATAAATTGGAGGCTTCTCTCCTCATTTCAAGAATCCACAATTGTAAGTAAACTACTATACTTAACTTCATCCATAATTTCATGCAAATTTACTCTCTTGAATTGAGAGAAAATTTTGTTCATTCCACTCAAGCATTCATCATTTTCACCATTAATAGCTAGGTTATGCTCAAATCTCATGGAGGAGGAGATTTGATCAATCTATATATCAACATTGCAATTTTTCACAATGCCAAAAAAAAACAAAAAAAAAGTGTCACCAATCCACTATGAGATAAGGGTTTAATCATGTTTTTTGCATATGCTTCTGTTTAGTTTGTTTTCTGCTCATTAGTTGCATGTTTGAACATGATTAAGTATTTCATAGGGATGTTAAATTTGTTGATTTAAATTGACTTGTGCTAACAACATGAAATCATTTAAGTCTCTCTTGCAGATTTTGGCATCCACATTCTGCAAGCACAAGCACAACTAGCTGCCCAACAAGTTGAACAAGTTGCACAAGCCCAACAAGCCGCACAATTTGTGCAAGAAGCTCAAGCAACCTAGCAAGCACAAGCTCAAAATTAGGCCCAACACTAGGCTCAATAGGCTCAAGCACAATACTAAGCACAATTGCAAGCAATTCATCAACAAGCATACCAACAAGCCCTGCAAAATTTTCAGACACAACAACAAGCTAAACAATAAGCTTTGTTGGCACAATAACAGCTAGACCAACAACAAGCTTTGTTGGTGCAACAACAGCTCGACCAACAACAAGCATTGTTGGCACAACAACAGCTCAACCAATAAAAAGCTTTGTTGGCACAACAACAACTAGACCAATAACAGGCTTTATGGGAACAACAACAGATGGACCAACAACAAGTTTTGTTGGAACAACATTAGCAAGATCAACAACAAGCATTATTGACACAAATGCAGGCATATCAGCAAGCCTTGAACACATAGCAGAGCTTGCAACAAACTCGCACCAGTACTCCCCACCAATCAAACACCCAAAACACCTCAAAACACATTCATCCCACCTCTCGATCCGTACAACAATGTTGCAACACAAATCAAATTGCTCTTGCAACATGTGTTGGACCTCCAATTAGGAGAAACAACTAGAACATTGGGCAACTTGTGTCCCTATCCATTCAAAAGAGATCTCACAATGGTATCGTTCCCAAATTCGATAAGTACAATCGAATGGGAAACCCTGAAAATCACATCAGGGAATTTCAGGTGCATTGCATGTAGGTGGCATATGATAATACATATCTAATGCGACTTTTTCCCCGAAGTCTGGCTTGTCCTAGCATTTAATGGTTTTCTCGCCTACCCATAGGCATTAAAACATTCCAAGAAATTGTGGAAGCATTCCTTAAAAATTATGCCTTCAACATGGGTACGAATGTTAGTTTGGAAGAACTATCAATGCTCAAACAAAGAAAAGGAGAGCTATTCACATCCTTCTTGCAAAGATGGCGATCGAAGACCAATCAGAGCAAGTGGACCATACCAGAGGAACAACAAGTTTGCACAATCATATCCAATTGAGATGAAAACTTGGCATTCTACTTAAAAATGCAATGCATCACATCATACGATCAATTAATCCCAAAGGCACTCAACATCGAAAGAGCCCTTACTACGTGAGGAATCCCATCAACATTTAATCCACCACACGATAACCACCCATCAAACAATTATAACGATAAACCTCGAACATGGTCGAGGAACAAAAATATCACAAATGACGACATGGTCGATCCTAAAGTGGTCATCAGTTCCCCTAAGTAGAACATCTAGACCCATCATCAACTGCAAAATCACAATCACAATAATGTGCAAACTAATGCAGTAGTAGCACAACAAAAATCACTTCCTAGCAATCAAATCAACAATCTAAATAATCAAGGAGGACCACCTCTTCGAGGAAAATATCCTCCCAAGAGGAAGTTCATGACTCTTGGAGAATCCATTGAGTCCATAATGAAGAAGTTGGTCAAGGAAAACCTTATCAAAGTCTCTAATTCGGAGCAATACGCAGAACCTATGACCAAACTGCCATGGTACAATGAAAACCTCCTTTGTGATTTTCACAAGATCAAGGGACATACGACTGCAAATTGCATGAGACTGAAAAAAATCATTCAGGACCTTATTGAGGACAAGATCATCAATGTCGAGAAACCAGCCGGTAATCAAGATATGAAGATATACATAAATCCGATGCCAAACCATATTCAAGGAAATAGCCAGGGGAACAATAAAGGGAAACAAAAATATGCTAGTGCTAACCTAGTATATGAAGAGATAGTCGGATGTGTAGACGAAATGGTCACAGTTATTAACATCAAAGGAGCCAGCACCGATTGTGGAGTCACCACATGTGGTGGAAAGGTCACCATTGCAGGGGCACCGAAACCATCTAAGACCCCCATTTCAAATACAAAAGTCATTCCCTATGACTATAGTGTCATCGACCAGCTGAAGAGAACACCCGCCCAAATATCCATCATTGAACTGTTAAAAATTTCTGCTGCCCATAGGCAAATTATTGATGAAGCATTAGCAACATCCATCGTCTCCACCACCCTTGACATAGAATAGTTTTAGGCTATGGTTGGTAATATCATCACCCCGAATCTCCTTACATTCTCTGATCAAGACTTCCCCCCCAGCCATCTCATAATTGCGTACTTCACCTTCAAGTGCTAGTCTAGAAAAAGAAAGTTAAAAAGGGTCCTGGTGGATGGAGGTGTAGGCCTTAACATTTGCTCTCTCAGACTTATAAATAACTTGGGATTCACCGAGGATTCCATTAACAAGAACAAGAGCATCACTATAAGAGCATAAGATGATCAAGAAAGAGTGTCTCAGAGCACTATTAAAATCCCAATCCAAGTGGGACCAGCTACCATGGAGACTACTTGTTAGGTCCTTGACCTCGACCTACCATACAACATCCTCTTGGGATGTCCATGGATCCACGAAATGAAAGCAGTGGCCTCAAAATATCATCAATGCATCAAATTCTCGCACCAAAATGAGGAGGTCACTATATACGGGGATCTCAAACCATTTGCCTACTACAAAAATTTGGAAGCCAAGTTTTATAAAATCCCCCAATTGCCGAAAAATGATGAAGGCCCATCCACTGCATACATAGACCCATCTAACCTCACCTCCACCTCTATGATAGAGACACCCACCATCCCTAATATATCCAACATCAAACTCATGATCCAGGACAACGGATGCAGAGACTACATAATGAAGAAGAGTGCATTTGTTGTAGGAGAGTTACCACAATCTCCTAGGTCATATGGGCAACCTCAGTCAATTGAAACACCCGTCCACACCCTTAGGGAAGATCCTTATGGATTCCATCTTTGGGGAGACCTAAGTCAGGAAAATATTGACAAGGAAGATATTTCAAGCACAATATACCGTGATGAAGGACCCACACCCACACTACCCATGGATGAAGCCAACAAAGGGCTACAATAGAAATGAAAGCCTTGGAAGGAACAATGATGGATGGCTGGAGCCCATCATTGTAGAAAGAAGAATGCAGAACCTTGGCCTAAGATGTACTCCCCTGAGTCTAAGTGTACATGGCAGAGGTACTCCCATTAGGGTAGTCAGGTCCCTTCCTCAAGTATCCGCAACCACCCTTAGACCACCCATATGCATCGGTATCCCACTTGAAAATTTCACTTTTGACGTAACTGATGTCTGCTCCAGTAGTGACGATGAAGATACCATGACAGGCCTTCCCATGCTCTTTGAAAATTCCTCCTTACTAATGATTAATTCCTCACCCACAAAGTCAACCCAACAAACCCACATAATCAACTTAGTATACCCTCAACTCATCGACTATGACCAACGAGGACCGCCGATTCTAGACTCATTCGGAAATGATGAGGCCCTCTCAGAATTCATGGGACTAAGAAATACAGTACCATGTGGAGATCACAAGGTTGGGTTTGATATCATGCTGGACACACAAGCATATTACGGGGAGACGATTGAGTCCTTCAATCGCAAAAGAAAAAGAACGAGAATAAGCTCAAAGTTATTGAGTGAAAACCACACCATGGGACTCTCTCTAACCACATAATAATAAAAACAAAGGACGCATCCAATGGTGAAAACCTCTTTGAGGCACCTGAGGATGGAGGATTCAATCTCCCCCCTACTACACTGCATCAAGAAAAATCAGCAGTCCTGGCAGAATAGTCTAATCCTGTCAACTTGGGAATGGAGATAACACCACAAATCACTTTCTATGTTGAGTCACTTCTGACGGAAGAACAAGAACTATTAGCAGCATTTCTAAAGGAAAGGAGGGTAAGTTTTGCATGGACCTATGTTGACATGCCAGGTCTGGAACCGGAAGTTGTGGTTCATCATTTGGATGTTTACCCTGGAGCGAAGCTGGTAAGACAAAAATTAAGAAAAATGCATCCCCAGATAGCCTTGCTAGTCAAGGTAGAATTACAAAAGCTCCTAGATGTTGGCTTTATACGCTCGATCGACTATCTAGAATGGGTATCCAATCTTGTACTAGTTTCAAAACCAAATGGGGGCATCCATATCTACATAGACTTTAGAGACCTTAAAAAAGCATGTCCTAAGGATGATTTTCCACTACCTAACATTGATATGATAGTGGACATGATAGCCAGACATGAGATGCTATCGCTGATGGATGGCTTCTCAGGGTATAACCAAATAATGATTTTAAAAGAAGACTGGCATAAGACCTTATTTACATGTCCATGGGGCACCTACTACTAGAATATGATGCCATTTGGGTTAAAAAATGCATGGGCTACATATTAGAGGGCCATGACACTAATCTTCCATGACATGATACAAAAAACCATCAAAGATTGTGGATGACATACTAGCAAAATCAAAGAAGAGAAAAAACCACATAGCAACCCTAAGTGACATCTTTGACAGATTGGAGAAGTACAAGGTCAGGCTCAACCCCAAGAAATGTGTCTTTGAGGTACAATCGGGTAAAATTATGGGATACATAGTGTCGATGAGGGGAATAGAGGTGGATCCCGTAAAGGTTAATGCAATCCTCGATATGGAAGCACCGAGGACACTGAAACAACTCAGAGGATTGCAAGGAAGACTCCAGTCCATTCGAAGGTTCATATCACAATTGGCAGACGAAAAAATTGCATATTCACATCTACTCCACAAGGGAGTAGCATACAAGTGGCATGAAAAATGTGATCAGGCATTTAGCAAAATCAAAGAATATCTGCTCACACCACCCGTATTTATGCCACCCATTGTAGGAAAAACATTGATCTTATACATCTCAGCAACAACAGTAGCTCTGGGTGCTCTTTTAGCTCAACATGATGAAAATGAGACAGAAAGGGCCATCTACTATATCAGCAGAACAATGGTTGGCCATGAGTTAAAATACACATTCATTGAGAAAGCTTGCCTAGAAGTAGTGTTTGCTTCACAAAAATTTTGACACTACATGTTGGCACACAAAATTAAATTTATCGCCAAGATAGATCCCTTAAAGTATCTATTGTCAAAAGCTATACTCACAAGAAGGATGGCTAAGTGGGTCATGATACTATCAGAGTATGATATTGAGTATGTGGAGTGAAAGGAAATCAAAGGAAAGGTCATTGTAGACCAGCTGGCAGAAGCTCCCATCTATGCAGATAATCCACTCATATCGGAGTTTCTAGACGAATCCATCTTTAATACCAACATAGCCAATCACTGGAAACTCTACTTCAATGGTTCCCACACACAACATGGATCAGGATCTAGTGTCTTCTTTATCACCCCATAGGGGGATTGCATACCAAGATCTTACAAATTGGCATTTCCCTATACCAACAACATTGCAGAGTATGAGGTTTTAACCATAGGTCTCATTGTGGCATAGTGGCGAATCATGGCATTAAAGGTCTATGGGGATTCACAACTTATTATCAACCAAGTCAATGGCGAATACCAAACTAACGATGATAAGCTCACACCATACAAGAAGCTAGTAGAAAGCCTCAATGAATATTTTATTGATATCACATTTGAGCAGATACCAAGGGCAAACAACAAAGCGGTTGATGCAATGGCAACAATTGGATGCTTACTAGATATCCCTCACAATGTCTCAAAACACAAATTCTCGATAGAGCAACTTCTCGTACCTACTTTCGAGGTATCGGAGTCAGAATATGTGTGCAAACTCATTGGTCCTGGTGATCTTTGGTATCACGACATCTACACCTACCTGAGAATAGGAGTCCTCCCAATTGATATTACCCTGAACTTCAAACGAACCTTTATCAAAAGGTCCTTACGTTTTGTCATCGTAGGGGAAACCCTCTTCCGTAGAAGCATTGATGGAACCCTATTATGTTGCTTAAAACTTGAGGAAGCCCTGACTACTCTGATTGAGGTACATAATGGCACATGCGGTTCACACTCGAGTGGTATGACCTTGGACAAGAAGTTACTAAGAATTGGGTACTACTGGCCAATAATGGAAAGAGAGGCATGTGGATTTGTCAGAAAATGCTTATAGTGCCAACAACATGGAGACCTTATTCATGCACTAGCTCAGGAACTCCATTATATTGTTACACCATGGCCGTTTTCACAATGTGGGCTCGATCTTATAGGAAAAATCACACCCACCTCATCCAATGGCCATAAATTCATCATCACCGCCATAGAGTATTTCACAAAGTGGGTCAAGGCAATTCCCATGACCTACATCACTGGAAAACAAATATCCAAGTTCATCTTGAACTATCTCATTTTTCGATATGGTGTTCCCCAATCCATTATCTCTGATAACGGGACACATTTCAAGAATCAGGATGTCTGTGACTTGTGAGAAAAATTCAAAATCCAACATCGCTTTTCCACTCCATATTACCCACAAGCCAATGGCCAAGAATAAGCTACCAACAAAACCATTCTGAAAATTCTTAAGAAAATAGTCAATGACTCTGGTCATGACTGGCATCTGCAGCTAAATCCTGCCTTATGGGCCTACCGCACTAGCATCTGCACGCCAATAGGTGCCACCCCATTCTCCCTGGTCAACGGATCATAAGCCATCCTCCCAATCAAGATCGAGCTCCCATCACTGAGAATATCACTACAAAACCTCATTACAGATGAGGAATATTGAGTTTCAAGGTTAAACGAGCTAGAGTTATTAGATGAATGGTGCACGAATTCCCTCAATCATCTACAAGTCTATCTGAATTGCCTGAAATGCAGCTACAACAATAAGATCAGGCAACACACCTTCCAAGTTAGTGACCTTGTGCTAAAAGAGAACCAAAAGAATGTGTTGAACCCAAATAGCAAAGGAAAATTCAAGCCCAACTGGTTGGGACCTTTTGTCATCACATCAAATTATAAGTCAGAGGCATATCAATTGTTAACACCAGAAGGCAAGCCTCTGTAGGAGCCCAAGAACAACTGTCATCTCAAAAAAATTTATGCCTAAAAACTTGCAAGGTATAGAACCGAAAAATACAAAAAATAAAAAAATGTCTTGAAAAAATGGTTACTTTGATGAAAACCTGGCAAACAGGCATCTTGGTGACAACAAAAAAATAAAAAAATACAAAAATCAGAAAAATCAGAAAAAGGATTGAAAACAGTAAAGAAAATAATCGTCCTCTAGTGAAAACCATTTCGGTGGCGCTTTGGACAAGTACCTTGGTGAAAACTTGGCAAACAGGAATCAAGTGTAAATAAATCACTTCCCATCCACCAGGATCTGCATGACTCATTCATCCATTTCATTAATCCTCCATCCACCCATCCACTCGCATCCCTACCATAGCCTGAGCTGATGACCATATCATATTCCACCGTAGTACTACTTGTCATATTCCTAAGGTCAGTTCGTCCTGCCTTTATTGAAGTAGTCTATCGCTTAAATGTTGGGGGCATGTCCTTGAAACTGGCAGTGGATTGGATTTGTGTATATCTTTT
The DNA here is from genome assembly GCA_007115665.2 of Sequoiadendron giganteum. Taxonomy (NCBI): domain Eukaryota; kingdom Viridiplantae; phylum Streptophyta; class Pinopsida; order Cupressales; family Cupressaceae; genus Sequoiadendron; species Sequoiadendron giganteum. The sequence goes on from CM021103.1 coordinate 424,830,154, forward strand.
GTGCTCTTCCCAAATTCATCGAAAAACCCAAAAACATTCAAAAAACTCATCAAAAATTCAAAAACATGTCAAAAATCTCAAAAGTCTTCAAAAAATTCATCATTGAGTCATGTTAGTCTTTCACCTTGTCGAACTATGTCATCTATGAGCTCGAACGTAGGCAAGGTTGATCTTTAATCATCCTCCGAGACATTTTAAGTTAGTCCTTTTAGGCATCCATCGCATTGGCAATCCGTTTTCCCATCTACTTTACACTTTAGGTCAGTCCTTAGGCATCCATCGCAATAAAATAGCAATATGTTTTCCCATCTTTTCATCATCAAGTTTGTCATCAATTGAACTACGTGGTCTCTACGTGTATAATGTAGGCAAGGCTAATCTATGGATTAGCTCCCGAGACCCCTAAGATAGGTCTTTTAGTTAGTCTCCTCATCGTAAATATCGAAAATACCAAAAACATTTGTAAAAGCATCTCAAAAATACCAAAAAGAACCTCAAAATATCTAAAAAAATCCAAAATGGTGCATCCATCTCATCTCTCTTTCACCTGCGGTCATCATTCCTAATAAATCAATCATCGCTTTCACCCTTTGGTGAGTCAGTTAGAAGCAAGTCTGTCAGGTTTAGAAGTGAACACCTTAATCGTCAGAGTTTCAAAAGTCTAAATCAGTAAGCAAGCAAGTTGGTCAACTCAGAGTATCAATAGCTTATCACCCAATCAGTCCCATCAAAACCCTGATCACAACATGTCCTAGGATGAATCCTTCCCACGATGGACATAACCATCAGGTACCCAACAGTAGTTTAGCCTTGGCTAGTGGTATGAAGAACATTAGCTTGTTTTTTTGCTTTATTTGGATCTTTTCTTGGCTTATCTTATTTTGTGCTCATTCCAAGGACCTCTTGATGATGCCTAAACAAAACAGGTTTAAAGAGAAATGAATGGGCCAAAGATCATTGTCTCTATTATCTACTACGCTTGTGGGATACACTTGTAAAATAACTTAGTCATATATGATTTGTTTGGTTTGTGGAGAGGATGTTTTAGATATCTTGCTAACCACATAGGAAAGCTTGCTTTCCTATGTTTTGGCCTGAGATGTTTAGAATGTCTGAACTACATCCTGAATGAGGTATGCAAGCTAAGTGTGAACAAGAATACTCCTATCTGATTGTCAAGTCAAAGTCCATCACACTGGATACCACACCATCCTAGTTCTTTATACCTTGATGCATTGTACCTAGGTGTGTTATCAAACATAAAGTAGTTGGCCCTTTGAAAATCTCATCTCCTAGTAAGAAAATCATTATCATCATAGCGTAGGCTTGTTGGAAATTCCTTCCATCCATCTTATTCTTCTTATTCTTCCATCCTAACATTTCTATCTAAAAATTGGTGTGTTGTATCAAAGTATACATGAGACTACCCATGGTCAATGACTATCTATACATCATCAGATTTGTCTACATCAAAGAATTATCTTTTGTCCTCTGATCAATAGAACCACTCCTCTCGCATTTTATCACGATCTCGATCGAAAAATTGAATATTTCTGCTCGATCTCTTGAGGGGGCAATATACCAGCAATATCCTTATGCTGGGGCAATAGTGGGGCATTCGAAAAATAAAGAAATTTTTGACTTTGATCACAACAGTTTATTTTCTTTGAATCAATGCAACAAGTACATTGCTTCAAAAAGGGGGAAAATGTAGACATGGAAAATGTACAAATTTGGTTCGACACACTTGATCTTGATTACTAACGACATTTCCTCCTAAATCATACTCTCAAATTTTCATCATCTTCTATCCCTTAATTTAATAAATCATTCTTTATTTGATTAAGTCTTTCTCCTCTATTAATTAAATTAATCAATTTAATTTAATTAATCTTATGTCTCTGTTTAATTAAATAAATTATTTTATTTGATTAAAGTCTCTAAAGTTTTCTTATTAAATTAAATAAATTAAACCTTATTTGATTTAATCTAACATTTTCCCACTTAGTTAAATAAATCAAAATCATTTATTTAATTAATCAAATTCCTCTCAATTTTGATTTAAATCAATTCATCAATTTAAGTCAAAATTGTCAAATCATCTAAACCCTCATTAAATTAATCAAAATATTGATTAAGTTAATCCCTATCACTAAAATCTTCTAGAGAATGCAACTTGCACATGAAAATAGATTTAATTCATTTATTAAATCTCTATTTTCTCTCACATGGCATAAAAAGGGAATATTCCCTCAAATTTGAATTCAAAAAGTCCAAGTGGAAGGGTACTTCCAACAAGGCATTCACTCCTCTTACATGTCCTTTTGCATTGAGCCAAGTGGCATTTATTTCATTCTTTTTTCCCTCTTATATGTCATTTCCTCAATTTCAAATTCCACCTAATTGCATTTATTGGCACTTTGGCCAAAATGTGCACAACCATCAACCATTCACATCTTGACAAGTAGCACTTGGCCATTGGATGTTGAATGATCCCACATTGCTTGTTATCATTCTCTCTTCAATTTTGGAAATCTATAAATTGGAGGCTTCTCTCCTCATTTCAAAAATCCACAATTTTAAGTAAACTTACTATACTTAACTTCATCCACAATTTCATGCAAAGTTACTCAATTGAATTGAGAGCAAATTTTTTTCATTCCACTCAAGCATTCATCATTTTCACAATTCATAGCTAGGTTATGCTCAAATCTCATGGAGGAGGAGATTTGATCAATCTATACATCAACATTGCAATTCAAAGATTGGGAAAGGGTTGCTTCCTACACAAAAAAGTGGCACCAATCCACTATGAGATAAGGGTTTAATCATGTTTTTTTGCATATGCTTATGTTTAGGTTGTTTTTTGCTCATTAGTTGCATGTTTGAACATGATTAAGTATTTCATAGGGATGTTAAATTTACTGATTTATGTTGGAATGATGGATGCACAAGTGTCCTTGATGAAGCTGCAGTCTTCAATGGAGGACCTTTGCCAGGAAGAAATATTCAACCACAAAGATAGTATGATAATGACATTCAAATAAAGATTCTATTATGATCTATCATATATTTTACAAAGAGTACATATTCCTTATTATATAGGAAAGTGCTAAACCTAGAATACAAAGGATGTTGCCAAGTGTTCAAATCACACTTCATGTGACAACAAGAAACCCTAACCAACTACGTAGGGAATAATAACAAGATGGAGATAAGTTCTAGAAAAGACAACTCATCTTCTAGAAGGGAATCCTATCTCAACAACTTTATTAAATAATTAAATTCAACTTAGGACTAATATGATTAATTAAAATCTAAGTTAACTTATGCTAGTGTAATAAATAATTAATTACACTAACACCCCCCCATAAGTGCAACTTAGGGAGGAAATGAAAAATGAAATGATTATGCATAGATGATGATGGGTCCCGACTGATGGCCATTTTAGGTACCCATGAACATAGGATGAAATACAACTAATCTCCCAAAAAATGGAGAAAAGGGTAAAACCCAGTGGGAAGAAAACCCCTCTCCAAAAAAGGAGAAAAAATGCAAAAAGGTGATGATTGGAGGACTCAACCTCATCCCCCCAAGGACAAAAATCATCACATGGATACAATATAATCAAAAGTCCCCCCATAGGAGGGAAACAGAGAGACTATATAGCCCCCCCATAACAAGTGATCACCTCCAAGAAAGGTAAGTGTATGTAGACAAAACATGATCCAATGTCGACAAACAACTTGTCTCCCTTTCGGAAGAAACAAAACCAAGTGCAAGTGCAGAGATGCTTCCCATCCCGGATAGGAATTTAAGGAAGGAAGGATGTATAGGAATGCTGATGATGTCTCTGAAAGCTACTCATGTGTCTCCTTGCCTAATGAAGATGAAGATGCCACAACCCACTTAGGTACATACCCAATCAATGTAGAAGGTGACAAATCAGGATGATGCAAAAACTGATGTTGAACATGATCCAAAGACCGCATTGTGATGTTCCTTCCATCGAAGGAATAGATGGAGACTTGATTGCTCCCCCAATAATGAAGTGTCCTCAAAACCATTGAGAGAATACTAAAGCCAATCCAATGGTAGATGCAGAAGAAACTCCGATGAAGATGGAGGAAGTCTCATATATGAAATCTCTAAAGAGAAAGGAAGTGCCTCCAAGATAGTCTTAGGATTCCCAATTAAGGTTGAGACAATGAAATGTGGAGACTCGAAGGAACTCTCCAAAGTAGGATTTGAATAAAGGAGTGATATCCCCTCAAGAATGTTCTCCAAACCTGTAGAAGTATCCAAGTCAGTGATACCTGAAACAAATCCATCCTGTGATGTCAAGTCTAGAAAATAGAATCTGTCTTGATAAATGATGATGGAAGCCTCAATCGATGACTCTAGACAAGGAATCACTGAATGTGAAGGCATACCAATAGTCTCCGATCGAGAAGAAGAATCATCTGAACCAGCCTTGTCGGAAGATGCAAGGCAATCCAAACAAACAACCTCCTGCATAGCAATACCATCATGGGGTATCTGATCCGAGGAATGAAATTTTGAATAATGACCATCGGGGAAGGGTGGAGTAACTGAATCTCCATATATCTCCCAAATCTTAGTCCAAAGGATGTGAGGACAAACACAATGATCAATAGTAATCAAAACATCACAATCAACTTGCATTCCAATGATCTCTAAGACAAAGTATCTACTGCAACTCCAAGCAAACTCATGAATACCTTCACTTGGATGGGGAACTATACCAAACAAATGTGGCAACTATGCAAGTGATTGGAGATGGTGGATGATCCCATCTTGCCAATGTTTATAGTTTCCCATGTGCAACATAGTCAAAGAAGGATAATATGCAAGCCCAATAATGTACAAACAAATTTCTCCAAAAATACAAAGAAAATGACCTTAAACAACAAATAGAAACTTCCAAAGTTGATATGCAATTGAAGTGATGCTACCCAAAACAAAAAACCTTTTCCCAAGCTTCAGGATATCCAAGTTATTGAACAAAACCAATGCAAGAGTACCTAGAGCTGAAACTAATCAAAGTGAATGGATGGATGAAAAGAGCTCTAAATTACCTTCCTGATGCCACTGGAATCACTAAATTTTGATCAATGGTTGCAAAGATATGAGCCTTTATGTCCAAACTAGGGTTTTGACTTCAGTTGACTGTAGAATTTTATGGAAGCGAAATTTCCTAGAATGGATGTCACCACTGGAAAGAGCACAAAATTGACTTTCCGACGGTATCTCGTTTGCTGATTTTTGATACCCTGGTGAAAATTTATGATAAAATGAAAAAAATGCCTAGATGAGGCACTCTGGAGGCTAAATAGGGGCAAAAAATCAAGCACTCGGAGCTAAAAAGAAGAGCCCTCGATCACTGATATGACTAGGGGCTAGGCTGTGGCAAAAAAAAGAATGACCACTGGGTCTGGTGGTGGCGGGGTGGAGCAACCAAGCAGAGGTGCGAGGTTGGGTGGTGCCACTCCGTATAGTGGACCCGATGGTCTGCGGGACGGGGAGTGAACTCCGACAGGAGGAAGCAGCCGACGACGAAGGCAAGGGGCTATCGACGAGGGCTGGTAGTGAATACATCGACAGTCGGTGGCCGGGAAGGACTCCAACGAAGACACCAGTGACTCCAACGGTCGGCGGCGACGTGGATGGGATGTACCAATGACAGTGGCTGGTGATGTGACTGGCGAGCCCCCCACAATAAAACCCCCCTTGATTGCAGATGGAGAACAAATGCCTATAGATTTAACAAATCAAATCTATATGCCGATAAAATTATTTTGATGCTGACAGAGTATTAAAATGGATGGTCGCTTCGATTTTTTTAAATTTTTCTACAAAACTATAGAAAAATACCCAGAATAATAATTTTTTGCCAAATATGAGCCCATTTTTTTTTTAAAATAAAAAATGCCTGTGACTAAAAATATTTTTCCATGATGGAGGACTAAGAGGGGAGTTTTTTTTTCTACAAATTTGTATAGATAGTACAAAAATATTGCAAACCCTAGATTGTACCTCAACTGGCTCCTAGTGTGAATATGTCCAAATCAGATGAATGGGCAGGTGATCTATAGGTTTTGAGGCCTTCTTAGCGCAATGGAGAGGTTGGATAGAGCCTGATCTACACCAGAAAATATCTTGGTCTCCGGGTGGAACCAACTAGCTTGCAAGATAAAACCCTCAAGCCTGTAAAGAATCTCTCAAGGAAAACTTTCTTGATCCTAGGATGAACCTTCACTGGAATAGCTCTGATACCATGTTGGAATGATGGATGCACAGGTGTCCTTGATGAAGCTACAGTCTTCAATGGAGGACCTTTTCCAGGAAGAAATATTCAACCACAAAGAAAGTATGATAATGGCATTCAAATAGAGATTCTATTATGATCTATCAGATATTTTACAAAGAGTACATATGCCTGATTATATAGGCAAGTGCTAAACCTAGAATGCAAAGGATGTTGCCAAGTGTTCAAATCACACTTCATTGGACAACAAGAAACCCTAACCAACTACCTAGGGAATGATAACAAGATGGAGATAATTTCTAGAAAAGACAACTCATCTTCTAGAAGGGAATCTTATCTCAACAACTTTATTAAATGATTAAATGCAACCTAGGACTAATATGATTAATTAAAACCTAAGTTAACTTATGCTAGTGTAATAAATAATTAATTACACTAACAATTTAAACTGACTTGTGCTAACAACATGAAATTGTTTAAGTCTCTCTCGCAGATTTCGACATCCATAAATATATTTTCACTATATTCGATGATGAAATCAATTAAATGAGTAATCTATAGGGTATGGTTTCTTTTTCCACTATAAAATTATAGTACATGGTAGCTACCCATCCTTATAACAAATCCATATAGCTTAAACATTTTTGTTCATATGTCAGGTTAACTTCAAGAGCTATTATAGATTTATATGATAGTCAAAATGTAATATATTTGGAGAAGAACCCAAATTTTCTTGTGAGGATAAATCATATTAATTTTTAATGCCTTTTATTATTAATATGGTAGAGGATGGAAGGGTGATGTTAGAGAAATTTAACACATGTATAATATTGTAATTTAATTGACAAAGCTAATGAGCACAAAAAAAATCAGATGATGATATGAATCTATGGCCCTTTCATTCCTTAGGAATTAATTGAAAGTGTTAGTTATCCCTTTTCTCCTACATGGTTTTTAAAAAGTGGGAGAATTTTAGAAAAGTTATCTCAACCTTTATCTTAATATTAAGATTATTAAAAATGTTATTTTTAGGCTATAAAATTAAAAAATTCAAATTTTAGGCTATAGAGGTAATTTTTGGGAAAAATAGGCATTTAGGGTTGTTAGGAAATAATTCCCTAATTCTTAGTATGAAAATATTTTCAAGATTTATATTTTTTTAAATGGTCATACTAGCCTCTCAAATAAAAATTTATGGCCTTTATTGGAAATGTAAAAACATATATGATAAATGGTTGATCCTGCAAGAGTTTATCCCACTGATGTAACACACTATTTATTTCTTGAAATCACACAATTTAAAAAAATATATATATATTTAAACCTAGAGAAGTTCCATATAAGGGTTTTATATCAAAACTCATTGGATAGAACCTCCTAGGCTTAAAGTAAACCTATAATGGAGTATCCTCCACAAATATCAAATTATTAACAAAAAAATATTTTTGCTTGTTAGGTCCCTAATATTCTATCTTTCTATATATAATAAGGTGAAGCACTTGTGCTATGCTTAACCTTAACATTTTTTTTAGTTACTACCTTATTCCCTCTTAATTAGGATAAAGAGGGTGTGCTGATCTATAGTAATGCCTATAAATAAGGAAGATAAGTCTCTCCCAAATCATCATAAATTCTAATACTAGATTCATTTATTATTTTCTACTTATTTGAGGTCATGCTTTTGAAGTGGTATTCTATTTATTTATTTTTGCATTTATTTCTAAGAAATATCATAATATTGTTGCAAGTATGAGCATATTGGTGTTGTCATTGATGTCAAAAATCATGTGTTGTCATTGATGTCAACTGGTTCATGGAAGAAGTGAAAATTGAACTATCTGGGTATGCATGTATAGTTGAGATATTGAGGAAGTGTTGTGAGTACATGGAGCTATCTTTATGATGTGAGATGCTGAGATGATGTCTTCGGTACTTGGTTTCCAACTACTTTTGAGAAAAGTTGGAGAAAAGAGAAAAAAAATGTGATGAAGGTGTATTTAGTGGTTGAGAATGTGCTCTGGGATGTGCTCTGCATTTCTTCCTTATTGATTTTGTGTCTGTGTGGTTCAGATATGCTTGTGATAGATGTTAAGAGATGTTATACTCAAGAGATGGTATGTTGGATTTTTGTACAATAGAAGTTGTGTTCACCAATGTGTGAATGTGTATTATAGAGGTATCTAGGAGAAATGTTTTGGCTTTGTGTTTCTCCGTAGTTGTGATTTTGAAGCTGTTTTGATGGTGTTGGTCTCTTTTTTGTGTCAAGAGGATTCATGGTTTGGTGTTTCGAAATATGTTCTTCCGATTTATAATGTTTTCCAGAGTTTTTTGAGTGTTTTGTGATTGTACATTCTTCAAGTGAATTTTTTTGTGAAGGAGTTTTTTACTTTTCAAGATTATTTTGGAATGTGTTTAGGTTATGTTTGTTCTCTAGAAGTTATGGATTGATCAAAGGAATTGTGTACTTAAAATTTTAATGGTTTTTGTATGTGTAATGATCAACTTGGTATTTACACTACATGTTAAGCGTCTTCAAAGTTTATGGAAGAGTGTTGAGGCATGTTAGGACAAATTTGGGTCCTAGCTAAGGATTTTTGTGGTTTGTCTTCATTCCTATCAACCATAGGATTTTTTTGGTGCTGACCTAATTTGAATTTGCACGTTTAAGTGCATTGCCGAACTTGGAAAGGGTTTCAAGGTTCTGTATTGTGTGAGTGATGCAAAATTGAGAAGAGCAATGCAAACATTCAAGTGTTGGATTACTAGATGTAGTGAACAAAAGGTGTCTACAATCAATCAAATAGGCTACAAAGGTGTTGGAGCTATTGTGATGGAATCTTTACTGCATTGAGATCATGTTATCTATGTTCTTTTCATTTTAGTAGTGAGCCTTGGTTTTGAGCCTTTCTAGATAGTGTGTCTTATTCTAGTAGTGAGCCTTTGTACTAGTTTTTCAATTACTTATATTGTGAGCTAATCCTCACCATTTTTTTTCCCTTCTTGTGTTTTCCACATCAATCTAGTGTTTTCTTTTGCATGGTGTTATAGTTGTTTCAGTTTATATTATTTTTTTCATGCTAATACTTCATAGCAAATTAAGGGTTTAATGAATGCATGTGGATCTTATTACTGTTAAGGGTTTTTATGTTTTAACTAGAGACAACTAATTCAACCCCCTCTTAGTTGTCTTGTTCATTCAAAAAATGGTATAAGAGCGACGTTCCTTGGAGAAAAGCTTAAAAACTTGAGGTAGTTTTGGGATGGCGAACAATAAGGAGATCCCTATGTTTGATGGCATAGACTATGCATTCTAGAAGGTTAAGATGGAAGGATATCTAGTTTACTTTGGATATGATGTTTTGCAAGCAATAAAGACTAATTATACTATACCTACAAATGGACCAAGCACAAGTGATAGGATCAAGGCCTATGAAAAAAATGGTAAAACAAGGTTTGTTCTTTTGAGTAGTCTTGAAAATTTTGAATTAGTGAAATTTATGGATTTGAAAACTGCTAAAGAAATTTAGGATAAACTAGAAAGTATTTATGAAGGATATGATAAGATTAAATAAGCTATGATGCAATATCTAAAGACATAATTTCAGAACTTGTGAATGTCTAAAGATGAAAAAAATACAAGTTACATGCAGAGAGTTAATGAACTTATCAGTGCAATGAGAGGTCTCGGTGCAAAATTCAAAGAACCTAAAGTGGTAAAGAAAATTCTCAGAACTCTTCTTGATTCCTATGGTCAAAAAGTTTTTTCTATTGAGGAAGTTGAAAATTTTAATACTTACATTGGAGATCAATTGTTTGGTACACTAACTGCATTTCAAATGAGAAAAGTTGGCCTGAATAATGGTGCAAAAGTGGAGACAGCTTTCAAGGCTGGAAAATTATAAAATATTCAAGATTAAAATGGAGATGATCTTGATGACGTGGAAGCTAACTTTGTAAGAAGGATGAAAAAGGGTACGAGTAAGTACAAAGGTAAATTAACTTTCAAATGTTTCATTTGTGGAAAAATAGGTCCTTATGCTTCAATATGTCCAAACTGAAGTGTGAACTATAAGAATAAGTAAAACAAAGGTAAAATGATCAAGAAAAGCTATTATGTTAGAGAAGATATTGGTATTTTTGATGATGAATCTGATTATGGATACTATGATGATAATAAATGCTTGTTCTTGAATTTAAAAGATGAATCTATTTCTACTAACTTTGAAAAATGTGTGAAGGAAAGTACTCTAGAGACAAAGGAGACAAAGGTTAAGGTTGAAGGTACTTTGGTATCTACTTTTCATGTTAGAAAAGATAAGAACTATTGTATCATTGATAGTGGCTGCTCAAATCATATGATCAGAGACAAGAATAAGTTTGTCAAACTTGAAAATTATGATGGAGGACTTGTTAAATTTGGAGATGATTTAGGTCCTAAGATTTGTGGAATAGGTTCAATCAGTTTTGATGGAAAGCATAATACTAATGATGTTTACTATGTCAATGGTTTAAGCCATAATATTTAAAGTGTTGGAAAGATGTGTAGCAAAGGATACAATCTTATGTTTCAAGATGATGGATGTGAGATCAGAAAAGGGTCCAAAACTATGATTGCTGCTAGAAAAAGGATAGATGGAAATGTTTATCGTCTCAAGGGTGTTGATGGTCATTGCTTTATGACTCAAATTAATGAAATCTAGTTATGGCATAGGAGGATGTTTCACATCAATTTTGATAACTTGGTTAGAATCAGTTCAATATAATTAGTGAGAGATTTTCCAAGGATTATAAAGCCTATCAATGTTGTATGCAAGGAATGTCAGATTGGAAAGAAAACAAGAAGTTTCAAGGGTAAAGAAAAATATTCTACCGGATTTTTGTAATTGGTGCATATAGACCTTTGTGGTCCTATAAGACTAAGAATCCTTCAAGGTGATAGGTATTTCATGGTTTTTATTGATGATTATTCTAGAATGACATAGGTTACTTTTCTTAGAGAAAAATTTGAAGCCCTAGATAGATTCAAAACATTTAAAGTTATCATTGAGAATGAAATGGATTTGAAGATCAAGTTTTTGAGGTTTGATAGAGGTGGAGAATTCAACTCTAATGAATTTAACATGTTTTGTGAGAATCATGGCATAAAGAGGCACTTGTCTTCGCCTAGAACTCCTCATCAAAATGGAGTGGTTAAAAGGAAAAATAGGACTATTCAAGAAGATGCAAGGACTATGATGAAATAAGTTAACCTAACAAAAGTCTATTGGAGAGAAGTAATTCATACTATTGTTTACATACTTAACAAAGCTCAAGCAAAGACAAAAATAAAAAAAAACCCTATGAGTTGTGGTATGGAAGGATCCTTATTATCAAGTACTTTAGAGTGTTTGGAAGAAAATGTTATATTAGAAGAGATGAAAATTTTGGAAATTTTGATGAAAGGTTTGATGAAGGTATCTTCCTTTGACATTCTACTAAAATAAAAGCTTAAAGATGTTACAATAAAAGATTGAAAAATATTATTGAGAGTGCAAGTGTCAAAGTGGATGAAGATCAATATAATTCAATAGTGATAGATGAATATGAATCAAAAGAACCTTCTTGTAGAGAAGAAGCAGAAAAATCTAAAGAATAGGAAGCATGTGATGAAGAGGAAGAAGCTCCAAAAAAGACCCCTAGAACCCCTAAGTATGTGAAGAGAAATCATTCCAAAGAATAGATCATTGAAGACAAAATAAAAGGTGTATTGAAAAGAAGAAAAGTTGTTGAAGCAGAGGTAAATTTTTGTTTACTTTCTAAAGTTGAACCTTAAATAGTGATTGAGGCATGTTGAGATGAACATTAGATGAAAGCTATGGAAGAAGAACTTATGCAAATTTAGAAGAATCAAACTTGGGAACTTGTCCCAAGACCAACAAAAAAAATATAATTGGATCTAAGTGGGTGTTCAAAATAAACTGAATGAGAATGGAGAAGTGGTAAGAATTAAGGAAAGGCTTGTGTGTAAGTGATATGCACAAGTTGAATGAATAAAATTTGAGGAGACATTTTCTCTAATGGCTAGAATGGAAACAATTAGGACATTTTTGGCTTTTCTATTGCATAAATATTTCAAATTTTATTATATGGATGTGAATTCTGCTTTCTTGAATGGAAAGTTGGAAGAGGAAGTGTACATGGAACAATTGGAAGGATTTTACTTGTTAGATAAACCTAATATGATTTGTAAATTGAATAAGGAATTGTATGGATTGAAGCAAGCTCCTAAAGCTTGGTATGAAAGGTTGGATAAGTATTTGATACAACAAGCATTCAATAAAGGCACTGTAAATAGTAATATTTACTTTAAGGTTGAAAAAGATTAAATATTTATTGTAGTTGTGTATGTTGATGACATAATCTTTGGAGGAAATGAAGCTATGTGTAAGAAGTTTGCAAAATAAATACATGAAGAGTTTGAGATGCCTATGCTTGGGTAGATGAATTTATTCCTTGGGCTACAAATCAATAAAATAGATAAAGGCATCTTCATTTTGTAGTCAAAGTATCTCAAAGAAATGTTGAAGAATTTTGGAATGGAAGACTCCAAACTGGCATGTACTCCTATGGTTACTACTTACAAATTGAGAAAGAATGATGAATCCCCTAAGGCTGATCATAGAATGTATAGATCTATGATTGGTGGACTTATATACCTAACTGTTACTAGACTGGATATCATGCATGCAATTTATCTCGTGGCTAGATTTCAAGAAGATCCTAAAGAGTCACATGTTGCAGTTGTGAAGAGAATATTTAGATACCTAAAGGGCACTCCGGATCATGGCTTATGGTATCCAAAAGATACCAATTTCACTTTGAGTTCTTACATAGATGCAGATTGGGATGATTGTGTGGATGATAAAAAAAGTACAAGTGGCGGTGCATTCTTTCTTGGATGTAGATTGGTGTTAAGTAAGAAATAAGATTTATTTTATTTATCTACTATAGAGGCTGAGCATATTGTAGCAGCATCTTGTTGCACACAAGTGTTGTGGATGAGGAAAATATTAAAAGATATCAAATTGGTGTATGATGAGTCTATTTCTATCTTTTGTAACAATACAAGTGTAATAAACATTTCAAAGAACCTAGTGATGCATTCAAGGGAAAAACATATTTCAATCAGATATCAATTTCTTAGAGAGAAGGTTGTGGAGAATGAAGTGAAGCTTGAATATGTACCTACAAAGGATCAGATTGCTAACATATTCACTAAGGCTCTTCCTAAGGATACTTTTGAGTATCTCCAGGAGAAGCTGGGGGTTATTTCCCCTCCTCTAAACTAGATGCATAAGGAGATGCATCAGTCTAGTGGATCTCATGATCCATCCTTTATTCTAGATTGATGTTGGTGGCTACCTCTTAGGGGGAGTAGCTAGTGACATTGTTGCAGTATGGAATGAGTGTTGTCATTATGCAAAGGTTTTTGACTTGGTACAGGTTGGTGTGTACTCCTAATGTGGGACATTTAGAGCAATAAAAGTATGTTGTAGAAAAGTTGTGAGAAATTTGTCTAAGGGGGAGCAGTAGCAAGAATCTTGGTTCAACGTCAAAGGGGGAGAACAATGGAATAAAATTTATCCTTTTCCATTTATATCAAAGGGGGAGAGAGATAATCATGTGAAAAAGTGCAATGTATTAGGGGAAGAAAGTTGTGTATGTTGTCTAGTCATTATTGTCAAAGGGAGGGAGAGTGAAGCATGTGAAATGAATAAGTTGAAAGGGGGAGAGATGAATGTTGTGTAAACTATCTAATTAATAAAAATGAGACTTTTCTTTGATTTTTTTTCACATATTGTGTTGCCATCAATGAAAAAGGGGGAGATTGTTGCAAGTATGAGAATATTGTTGTTGTCATTGGTGTCAACTGGTTGATGGAAGAAGTGTTAATTGAGATTTTTGGGTATGCATGTATAATTGAGATATTGAGGAAGTGTTGTGGGTACATGGAGCTATCATTATGATGTGAGATGCTGAGATGATGTCTCTAGTGCTTGGATTCCAAGTGCTTTTGATAAAATTTGAAGAAAAGAGAAAATAGTTTGATGAAGGTGTGTTCAGTGGTTCAAAATGTGCTCCAGGATGTGCTCCACATTTCTTTCGTGTTGATGTTGTGCCTATGTGGTTTAGATATGTTTGTGAGATATTTTCAAAGATTTTATACTCAAGAGATGGTATGCTAGATCATTGTACATCAAAAGTTGTGTTCACCAGTGTGTGATTGTGTATTATAGAGATGTCTGGGAGAAATGTTTTGGCTCCATGTTTCTCCATAGTTGTGCTTTAGGTCTTGGAATTTTGAAGATATTTTTATGGTGTTTGTCTCTTGTTTGTGTCAAGAGGATTTTTGGTCTAGTATTTTGAAAGATGGTATTTTGAGTTATGGTGTTTGGAAGAGTTGTTTGAGTGTACTAGGCTTGTACATTCTTTAGGTGAAATTTGTTGTGAAGGAGCTTGTTTATTTTTAGGATGTTTTTGGATCGTGTTTAGGTAAAATTTGTTGTTTGGAAGTTATGGATTGATCAAAGGAAGCATCTACTTAAAATTTTAATGGTGTTTGCATAGGTAATGATTGACCTGGTGTTTACACTACATGTGAAGCATCTTTGAAGTTTATGGAAGTGTGTTGAGGCATGCGAGGAAAAATTTGGGTCCTAGCTAAGGATTTGTGTGGTATGTCTTCATTCATATCCACCACAAGATTTTTTTTGCACCGACCTAATTTGAATTTGCACATTTGAAGTACATTGCCAACCTTGGAAAGGGTTTCAAGGTTGAGGACAATATGATTTGAATTTTTGAAGGAGCTTAAGATAAATGTAAGACATATGTGTGTGTGAAGTGTATGGTGTGAGTGATGTGAAATTGAGCAGAGTAGTGCAAACTTTTAAGTGTTGGATTACCAAATGCAGTGATCAGAAGGTGTCTATAATCATTCAAATAGACTACAAAGGTGTTGGAGCTATTGTGGTGGAATCTTTGTTGCATTGAGATCATGTTATATGTGTAACATTTCTTCTCTATCATCTTTTTATTCTAGCAATGAGCCTTTTTCGATAGTGTGTCCTATTCTAGAAGTGATCCTTTGTATTGGTTTTGAAATTACTTATATTATGAGATAATCCTCATTGTGGTTTTTCCCTTCTTGGGTTTTCCATGTAAATCTGGTGTTGTCTTTTGCATGGTGTTAAAGTTGTTTCAGTTCCTATTATTTTCTTTTCATGTTAATACTTCATAATAGATTAAGGGTTTAATGAATGCATGTGGATTTGATTACTGTTGAGGGTTTTGATGTTTTAATTAGATACAACTGAGTCACCCCCGTCTTAGTTGTCTTGTTCATTTAACAAATATGTGGTATCATATATATGATTTGGGATAGTATTTTTGTTTCTTCCATAACTTACAAATCATTATGAATTTTGGACCTCTCTTTGATGTAGACACGGTAAGGAGGGTCCTCAATGAGAAAGTCTAAACCATGCAACAAGAGTAACACAATAGAAGCAACACAAATTATGGAGGAAAATACAAATACAAATATTCTTATTATCTCAAAAATTGATTACATATGTTCGACCACATTCGGGCTTACAGATTCGATACACAGGCCTGATTACAACATGCTCAAAATATAGTGCTCATACATGCAAGCGAATTTCTATAGATCAAATCTACTATACAATTGTTTCTTCACCCTAAAAAACTACTCCTTTCCTAATGATGAGATGCGAGATTTATAGCATATCCACGAGTCTAGAGATATCTGCGTCGGTCAAAGATCATTACAATCTCCAAAGAAGAAAATTTAACACGTGCAAGAATAGGTCGACCTCAAATATGAAATTCATCCACGGTAGATGCGCATGATGAAGTTTGGACCTAAGTGTAAGGTCGGGGACACTCCATAGAACAAATCCAAACACACTGTGAGGATCCAAAAATAATGGGAGAGATCCATGATCGATCCAACTAGCCATTAAGGTTTGAAATTATTTTGGGGCCAGAACCAAAAAAAAATTGTCACTTAATCCAAAACCGATAACTTGTCAGAAAAATATCCAAATGAGATAAAAACTTGGAATAATCCAAATGAACATGTCCATAATGAAATCCTAGGTACGCAAGATCTGGCGAGCAAGCATATAGAAATGTTGGATCGAACCAGAACAACAACATAATAGAAACAAAACTGAAAGGAAATAATTTTGGTTGATGCAAGATTGCCAAGAACCAAGGATGCTCTTGCATAAGACATCCGGGGTTGATGAAAAGTGATTCCCTCACTTTTCTGGGGCCAAATGAAAACCAAGACGGTCTACCTCAGCCTGAGAAATCCAAGAAGAATCCTCCACTGGTCTACCTTTCCACTTTACTAGATATTCTTTGTACTGCCTTCCACGAGTCTTCCTCCCATCTCTGACATCCAAAATATCTATTATCTCATTGGATTTCTGATTAAGAAGATGCTCCCCCAACTTCACCTTAATTTCTTCACTGAATTCTGCTTCATGGTATTGATGTAGAACTACAATGTTGAATATAGGTGATATCCTCATGCCATATGTTAACTCTATCTCGTATGCATTTGCTGAGTCGAATTTTCTCAATATCCTATAGGGTCCAAACTTCCTCATCTTTATTTTATTGTATGTGCCGAATGGATACCTTTCCTTCCTCAAATTTACCATCACTTCATCTCCAACTTAAAATTCCTTAGGTATCCTCTTTCAATCTGCTTTCTCCTTATATTTCTAGTTCATTTTTTCCAAATGCTATTTCACTTGAGTATGCACTATCTTTATATGTTCTGCAAAATCTTCTACTTCTGCACTCATTTTACCTTCCATACTGATGTCTCTTAGTTTTGATATACCTATAGGGTGTACTCTTGTAACAATCTCAAATGGCGTCTTCCCGGTACTCCTGTTCACTAAATTATTGTAGGAAAACTCTGCTTGTGCTAGGGCCAAATCCCAACTTCCAATTTTTTCTCCAACTAGGCATCTTAGCAAATTTCCCAAAATCCTATTTACTACCTCTATTTGCTCATCTATTTGTGGGTGAAAATTAGAACTGAACTTCAAATCTGTTTTCATCTTCTTCCAAAGTGTCCTCCAAAAGTAACCAAAAAAAATTATATCTCTGTCTGAAACAATACTCCTAGGTAATCCATGCAATCTGACTACTTATCTGAAAAAAAAATCTGCTACATGTACTGAATCTGTTGTCTTCTTACAAGGTATGAAATGTGTCATTTTAGAAAATCTATCCATTGCCACAAATACTGAATCATTACCTCTCTAAGTTTTAGGCAAGCCAAGTATGAAATCCATGATAATATCTTCCCAAGGTCTTTCTGGTACTATCAAAGGTTTATACAATCCAATGTTTTGACTACTTCCTTTTGCAACTTTACAAACTCTACAACTATGCACAAATTTACTCATATCCTTATGAATCTGCGGCCAAAAATAATTCTCACTCACCAATGCTACTGTCTTGTCAACTCCAAAATGTCCTGCCAATCCTCCACTATGTTTCTCCCTTATCAAGTTATCCCTCATGGAGCTTCGGGGTATACACAACCGGTTTCGTTTAAAGAACATTTCCTCTTGAATTAAATAATCCAACCAGTGACTTCTATCTTTCAAAATTGGTTCTTTACATGCTCTCCAAGGTTCTGTAAAATCTGGGTCTTCCTTATACAAGTTCTTCAGTTCATCAAAGCCTTATACCTCTACTTTCATTTGTGTCAACAAGTTTCTTCTCCTACTTGATGCATCAGAAACCTTATTTGGTTTCCCACTCCTATGTTTCAAAAAAAAAGTATAACTGTGCAAGAACTCTACCCATCTCATGTGTTTCTGATTGAACTTACCCTGAATGTTCAAATATTGCAAAGCCTGATGATCTATATACAACACAAATTCCCTAGATAACAAATAATGTCTCTAGTTCTTCAAGGCTTGGACTATGGCATATAACTCCTGAGCATATACTAAATATCTCCTCCTTGCATCATTCAACTTCTCACTGAAACAAGCTTTTGGTCTCCTTTCTTGACTTAATACTGCTCCAATTGCATTTCCACTTGCATCACAATCTACTTGAAATACCTTATTAAAGTCTAGTAAAGAAAACACAGGCTGCTCAATCACCTTTTGCTTCAACAATTCAAAACTTTTTTTTTCTCTAGATGTCCATCTAAAATCCTTCCTATCTCCTCTCATTGTTTTAGTCATCAGACTGCAAATAGAACTGAAATTCCTAATGAACTTTCAGTAGAAAATAGCCAAGCCATGAAATGATCTTACCTCTCCAATGCTTTCACATGTAGGCCATTCAACAATAGCTCTTACTTTCTCAGGGTCCATCTTCAACCCATCCATTGATATCACAAATCCAAGGTATACCAACTCTTCCTTCATGAAACTACACTTCTTGATTTTTATCAAAAATTTACCCTCTTAACCTTTGCAAAACTTGTCTTATGTGCAACAAATGTTCTTCTCTAGTCTTACTAAAAATAAATATGTCATCCAAGTAAACAACCACAAACTTACCCAAGAATTTCTTCAATACCTCATTCATCAACCTCATGAAAGTACTCGGTGCATTTTTCAATCCAAAGGGCATCACTAACTACTCATACAATTCTTCATTTGTCTTGAATGCGGTTTTCCACTCATCTCCCTCTCTGATTCCGATTTGATGATATCCACTCTTCAAGTCTATCTTTGTAAAATACTTAGCTCCACTCAAACAATCCATAATGTCATACATCTGAGGCAAAGGAAATATGTACTTCACTGTGAGCTTGTTTATGGCTCTAGAGTTTGTACACATCCTCCATTCTCCATCCTTCTTAGGTGCCAATACAAAAGGTACTGCACAAGGACTTAAACTCTTTCTAATCAAACCTTTCCCCAAAAATTATTGCACTTGTCTATTCAACTCTTCATTTTCTGCTGGTGTCATCCAGTGTGCTGCTTTGTTAGGAAAAATAGCTCTAGGAATTAGGTCCGACTAATACTCCTCACAGGTGGTAATCCATTAGGTACATTATCTAAAATGATTGTTTCATACTCTGTCAACAACTCTTTTATCTCTTCAGGCTGCTCTCTTTGACACTTCGATTCTTCAACTTTCTTAGGAACCAGGGCATAACATAGGTTCTCATGTCTCAATCCATCAAGGAATCTCCTTCCATCAACCAAGCAGATTCTAGCAGTCGTACAAATCTCAGGTTTAGGAACCTCATCCAGGGGAAAAAAAGTCTACTTCATCCCATTTGCAACAATGGTATATATATTCTTCTTTCATCATGAATAGCTTGTCTATCATATTGCCAAGGCCTTCCCAAAAAAATATGGCATACATCCATAGGCATAATATCACACAAAACTTCATCATGGTAATTTCCTATCTTCAACTTTACCAAACTTTGTTCACTTACCAGTATCTTATGTTCATCTTGAGTCCATGCTATTTGATAGGGTTTCAGGTGTTTCAACCTCTCCAACTTCAACTTGGTCACCATCTCTTCAGAAGCCAGGTTTTTTGAACTTCCACTGTCAATGATCACTTTGCAGCATTTCCCAACTACCTTGCATCTAGTCTGAAACAAATTCTTCCTTTGCAATGGTTCTTTCTCCAATTCACTTTGACATAACACTCTCCTATTTACCAACACTTCTCCTTCTTCTGATTGATTAGATGATCCAGCATATTCCTCTTCCACAAAGGTTGTTCTTGTATTGTTTTTTGTCCTCCTTCCTGCTTCTCCTTGTTTGCATTCAAATTCTCTATGTCCTTCTCCCCCACATTTAAAATAGGTTCCTCATAATACTCTGGTCTCCTGCCCTCTATCATCTTTTGTATATCCTTCAATTCTATAACCACCATATCTTCCTCCTTTGTAAGAGTTCCAATCATCTCTTTGGTATGGATTCTCATTCTTGTTGACTTCCTTATCCTTATTTTGATCTGCAAGAGTTCCTCTTCCCCCTCCTGTAAATATTCTTCCTCTTTGAAATCTTCCACCTCTTCCTCTCTATCTCTGTTCATGTCATTTATTCAGCTTCTCTTCTTCTTTTAGGGCACACTCATATGCCTCCTCCACACTCAACAACTTCATTAAACTGATCTCATCTTGAATAGATAACCTCAAAGCATTCATGTTTCTAGCTACTTGTTTGGTCTCATCCTCAGAATGTCCAGATCTGATATTCAACTTGTAGAACTCCTCAATATATTATGTTACACTTGACTCTTTCTGCTTCAAGTTTTGCAATTTTCATTATAAACTGATCTAATAGTTTGTAGGCATAAATTTTGTCTTCAATTTATTCACCATCCAATCCCATGATCTTATCTTCTCTTTCCCCTTTCTTTGTCTATCTATCTGCAAATATTCCCACCAAAGGGATGCATGTCCTTTCAACTTTGTACAAGCGAATTTCACCTTCTTGTCTTCTAGGGTTCCTACAAAATCAAAGTATTTTTCCATCTATGTTATCCAATTTAACAATTCATTTGAATCCAACTTGCCAATATAGTCTAGTGCATTGAAATGTGTCTTAGTGTTCACTCTGGTTAGGGCTCTTATGAACCTCTCTTCTTCCTAATCAAGGCCAGGTTGTTCTCCTCCTGCAACTCCTTCTTATTCTTCTACCTCTTCATCACTTACATCCTCAATCGGTTGACCTCTTCTTTGGGCCGTTTTAATTGCATCTAATCTAGCAGCAATTCCTCTCAACATCTCCATTACAGCTGGGTCTACATTTCCATGTGCTCCATTTCCTCTACCAATTCTTCTTCCCACCATCTTTACACAAGCCCTCTGTAGTTGCAGGTCGAATCCTCAATTTTCCACCCCACAACAAATCTTCAACAGGACTACACAACTTGCAAGGAACAAATCTCTCTCTGATACCAATTGATGCAGACATGGTAAGGAGGGTCCTCAATGAGAACAATCCAAACCATGTAGCAAGAGTAACACAATAGAAGCAACACAAATTATGGAGGCAAATGCAGATGCAAATATTCTTATTATCTCAAAAATTGATTACATATGTTCAGCCACATCCAAGCTTATAGATTCGACACACATGCATAATTACAACATGCTCAAAATATAGTGCTCATACATGTGAGCGAATTTATATAGATCAGATCTACTATACAATTGTTTCTTCGCCCATAAAAACTGCTCCTTTCCTAATGATGAGATGCAAGATTTATAGCATATCCACGAGTCTAGAGACATTTGCGTTGGCCAAAGATCATTACAATCTCCAAAGAAGAAAATGTAACGTGTGGAAGAATAGGTCGGCCTCAAATATGAAATTCATCCATGGTAGATGGGCATGATGAAGTGTGGACCTAAGTGTAAGGTTGGGGACACTCCATAGAACAAATACAAACACACCGCGAGGATCCGCAAACAACGAGCAAGATCTATGATTGATCCAACTCGCCGTTAAGGTTTGAAATTATTTCGGGGCCAGAACAAAAAAAACTGTCAGTTAATTTGGAACCAATAACTTGTCGGAAAAAGATCCAAATGAGCTGAAAAC
This sequence comes from Sequoiadendron giganteum, assembly GCA_007115665.2. Taxonomy (NCBI): domain Eukaryota; kingdom Viridiplantae; phylum Streptophyta; class Pinopsida; order Cupressales; family Cupressaceae; genus Sequoiadendron; species Sequoiadendron giganteum. The sequence goes on from CM021103.1 coordinate 424,852,069, forward strand.
TTGGAATAAGCCAAATGAACATGTCCACAATGAAATCCTAGGTACACAAGATCTGGTGAGCAGGTATGCAGAAACATTGGATCGAACCAGAACAAGAACATAATAGAAACAAAACTAAAAGGAAATATTTTTGGTTGATGCAAGATTGCGAAGAACCAAGGATGCTCTTGCATCACTCTTTTTTTAGGTATAAAATAAATATAGGTTCAAGTAAAAAATATATTTCAATGATAAGTTTTGTGCAAGTTTTTTTTTTCTTTTTTCCATTAATTGGCTCTATATGTCATTTTTTTTAAAATTAAATATTTTATATGACTAGAAAAATGAGGTTGGTTTATTCATTTTTAATTTATTTCTAGAGATAAAATATATTCCATAATTTAGTGGTCAATTTTAGTTAAAAATATTTTATTATTTTACTTTACAGTCTACATTTTTTAGATATTTTTTTATATTTTTAGAATTATCTGTAAAAATTGGGTACGGTTATTTATCTATAAATTTTAATTAAAAATTTGCATAATTTAATGGTAAAATTTTGGTCAAAATATGAACATGAAATTCAATCATAGTCCATGTTCTAAAATTTTATGGTTAGAACATGCACCAAATACTATCCTCCCTTAATAGAAAAATAATCTAGAGTTAAAAATATAAACACATATAAAGTCATGCCATCTTTATGATTAGAATAATTTTATACAAATACTAAATCAAAGGAATTTATTTATTGTCTACCACCTAAAGTCAAGGGGAAAATTCCATCAAGTTAAACAATGGTACATTTTACTAAGGAGAATTATTTGACCCATTTGCAACATGTTTAAATAAACAAGAAATATTGTCATAAATAAGGCACAAATAAAACCACCAAGGTGGGTACTACCCTAATAGAAAAAATCAAGGGATATAACAACATTTTCAAGGTTAAAAGTTAAACCTACCCAAAATGTACATATGTAAGTTTGATTGTACATATATAACTTCATGGATAAGTATTATAGAATGATATTTTAATCTTCATAATATATCAAATAAGGCAACAGTTCACATAGCCTAACTACATTTAGAATTTGAACCTTGTCATTAGTAATAATGGATGATGAGTGAAAATTAAGGTCAAATTCTTAGTTGGAAAGAATTTACTAATGAATTAGCAGCCTATTATAAGAAACCATGGAAGCGAAGTTATTTTAACTAATTATAGATCTGAAATAATTCGGGTCTATAATTATACATAATGTTCAGTATATGAGATTGAAATTTTAAATTGAAGATGTGGCATCTTATTAGAGGTTATAGATCTACATCAATAGACTTAATGACTAGATTAAATGTGATGGCCATTTATTGAAACTTATATAATTAGAAAAATTATACAATAAGTATTACACATTAAGAAATAAAACTTCACCACCAAAAGATCCACGCAAGGTCAAACCATGGGATCATTAGGTAAAAATATGACTAATTCTACTAAAAAAATGATTCCAACTTAACGCAAGGAAAATAACTAAGATCTCTCATCAATAAGAGTTAGAGAAAGAGAAAAATGTCTATGTTGGAATTGTGATAGAAAATGGTCTAGGGGTCAAAAGTATGGATATAATGAGAAGAGACTAATTATTATTAAGAATGAGGTTAAAGAATATGGAGAAGTAGCTATAGAAGAACCAAATATGGAACTAGAGTATGCAAATTTAGAGTAAGAAAGCACTATTATCTCCCTAAATGAATTTAATAGAACAAGCACATCACAACACTCAACATGTTTGGTTATATTAAAAGAGAAAGGTGATAGTGTTGGTTGATACATGTAATACACATAACTTCATTGATAGAAAATTGGATAATGAACTCATTTTGTTTTTTGTATCTAGTCTCTAACTTCTAGGTCATGATAGATGATGGTAAAAAACTCTCTTGTGGTGTTAAATGCCATCATTTAAAAATCACCATGGGAGATTACCACCTAGATTTATAAATGTTTTCTATCCTATTTGGAGATTATATGTAGTTTTAGGAGTATAATAGATTAAATAGTTTGGAGCAATGTTCTTTTTTTAGAATTTATTCATGAATTTTAGTACAAATAGACAAAAGTATAAACATATAGGAGTAAAAAAAGGATTTTTTAGTGGTGAATCTTCACCAATTGGTGAATAGTTCATATTGGACAATTTAAGATTAGTGAATACATTGCAACCAACAAGGTGGTCATATTTATTGGATTTTATGAATTATCGGTCCAATGAATTTCAATTCACCATCAATTTATTTTGTGAAGCGTATGCAATTAATAATTTTTTCATAACAAACTATGTATTTCCAATGGTCTAATTAATATTTTCACCTAGAATTTTGAATGCATGTATTAATTCACCCACACATTTTCTAATACCATTAAAAGTACATTATGTATGAGGACCCATTTCACCAATGTGTGAGGACTGATTTCAATAATAACATTAAAAATTAATTGCGTATGAGGACCCATTTCACCAATACTATGATAACTCCATTTTAATCCTAGGTCCATAATCATCATAAAAATTATAACTTTATTATTATTTATTTTGATGATCTTACTATGTTTTCATAGAAATAGGAAAATCACTTCAAATATTTAAAAAATATATTATAAAGGTGCAAAGAACATGATATATCCTTAAACCCAAAGAAATTAATTTTTGGAGTCACTAAAGGGAAAATCCTTGGGAATATTGTCTCAAAGGAAGGAGTAAGGGTAAAATCCATTCAAAAACTAAGCTTACCTTCAAATAGGACTAGATTCAAGTCATTTTTTGAGAAAATTAATTTCTTGAGGAAATTTGAGCCTAAATTCTCAAGATCACAAAGCACATTGTAGAAATGATGAAATAAAAATATGTTTTTAAGTGGAATGACTTAGGTAAGAAAGAATTTAAAGACATTAAAGAAGCCATTGCACATGCTTCTATATTGGTTCATCCTAATTTTGAGAAGAAATTTATTATTTATCATTATGCATCTGAGCATACTATATCTACCATCTTGTTACAAAGTAATGAGTAGAGGATACAAGAACCCATTTCTTTTATAAGTAATCCTCTTAATAAACATGAATTGAATTATTCTCAGATTGAAAAGCATGCCTTTGTGGTAAAATTAGTCAAAAAAATTAGGTTTTATATTTGCACTCCCATTTTGTTATTTGTGTATGATCCTGCAGTGAAAAGTATACTTACATAGCAAGAAATTGGTTGCAATAAAAGGGGATCCTTGGTTACAAAGGTATAGGAATATTATCTTGAAATAAATCCCGCTAGGTTAGTTAGACATAGAGAGTTATGTAAAATGATAGAAGAAAATGAGCCAAAAACTGAAAGTGATAGCCCTTTAGTATAATTAGTAAATCTTCAGGATGAATGGTTCTTAAATTTTGTGTGTTATCTAACATATGGAGAATGTCCCTAATTTATCCCCTAAATAAAGAAGGAATATAAATCTTAAAGCATCTAAATATGTAGTTTTGGGAGATATATTATACAAAAGACCAATGGATGGAACATTTTAAAGCTGTGTTGACAAAAAGAAACAAAAGAAGTTGCTTGAATTACTCCATAATGAAGCTTGTGGAGGGAATTATTCCTCATTAGTAACTAATTTTAAAATACTGAGGCCATATTACTATTGGCTAGGTGTGTTTAAATGTTCATATCATTGGGTAGCCAAATGTGAGAAATGTAGACAATTTATTGGTAGACCTCAATTAGCATCCCTACCCTTAAGACTTGTAGTGATTGAATAACCCTTTGGTAGTGGGGGTAGGATTTCATTGGACCTATTAATTCAATCTCAAGTGCAGGTCATAATCATAGACTCATTGTGACTAATTACTTTACCAAATGGGTAGAAGCTATATCAGTGAAACACAACTTTTGAGGTGATTTATAATTTCATAAAAGAAAAAATTCTAGTACATTTTGGCGTGCCCTAAAAATTGGTAATAAATAATGCAACTAATTTTTTATCAACAAAGATATATTTATTTTGTTACGAATATGGAATTTCTTTGTCCCACTCCTCAAATTATTATCCCCAAGGGAATGTTCAAGCTAAATCAAGTAACAAGAATTTAGTTGCTATCATTAAGAAAATGGTAGATACAAATCAAAAGAATTGGCACAATAAACTATATGAAGCGTTGTGGGTAGAGAGGATTACACCAAAAATGGAAATAGGAATGTATCCTTTAGAGCTAGTATATGACATAGGTAGTGTCTTGCCTTTTCCTTTAGAACTGTTAGCCATGATCTTACAAAATGTTGTGGAAGATCAACAATTTCAAAGTTCTTTAGAGAAAAGAATCATGTAGCTCACTAAAATTGAAGAATAGAGAGAAGAAATGGTGGAAATAATTACCCTATATTAAGCTGAGGTGAATAATATTTTTGATAGAAGAGCTTGACTAAGGAATTTCATGGTTGGAGATTTGGTATTGTTATGGACAAGAGAAGGGAACCTAAAGGAGCACATGGAAATTTGATTCATTATGGAAAGGTTGTTTCTAGATTACATAGGTATGTGGAAAAAATTATTTCATGTTGGCCTATCCTAGTGGCACAATATTACCCCTTCCTTCCAATGGGAAAGACTTAAAACTCTATCAAATGTAAAATAGGTTGTTCCCCATCCTTGTACATATTATTTATAGTTTTAGATTTTTTTTTGTTTGGCATGGTTTGTTCCTTCCTCTTAGGATTCTGTGAGGTCTCCTATTTGTCTACAAGCATGACTCTATTGCCCAATGAAAAGGCTTGGCATCAATTTTTTGGGTTCAACCTATATCCTTCTCAATCTTTCTCCCTAGTCAAAGCTAGTAACCTTCATTTTTCTTAGTCCAATTTTCTTAGATTTTTTCTGGCTTATGTTAGTGGGGGAATCGAAAGGTTTTGAAACCACTTTCAAAGTCTGATGGGATTTTTAAAACCCTTCCAAATTTTGACAAAGTGATCTTATTTTCTTTAATAATTAAGTATCCTTTCTTTGCATCGACTCTCTTTTCATTAGTTATTCAACCCATGTTAGTCTTTGACAAGGCTCTCATAACCTTTCTTAGTTCTAACTAAACTCTTCTATTTCAAAAGATTCAAATTATTTATTTCTTGCATGTAGGTCCACAAGACCAATTTCAAAACCTTTTTTGATTCCTAACAAGGCTTTCACAACCACGTCGGTCGATGAAAAATAACTCATAACAATGAGATGACTTTGATAATTTCAAAGAGAAAAGTTTCAAAGACTCAAAAGTTGATTTGTGGCTTCGTTATACAGTTTTGAAACCACTTTTAAAATATTCCAAGGCTTTTGAAACCATTGAAATCTCCATAGAGGCATTATTTTCAAATTTGGTGATGGAAGGAAACCTTACACACACTAATACTTAATACATGTCATTATTTCTCCTCTATGACACAATAACATTTAATACTAGCACATTTGTGGGATTAAATTATTATGAGACTCATTTTAATAGACATTCAAAAGAAAAATCACAAAGATAGAGAAGCAAGGTTGTGGAAGAATGAAAAAAGGAGAATTTTGACCATAAAGATCTTAGTTTACTCAAAGGTATAGTGAATTCTACACTTTCTCAGCTTGGTGTGCACCATAAGGTAATAATCTCAAAGAATAGGGATATAGTACTACAATTTTCTGCTTAAAATCAAAGATTTTAAAAGATATTGAAATCATTCCCTAAGTAAAATCTACTTCCATGTCTACTTCCATGTCTACTTAATTTTAATCACCATGAAGTAAAATTATTTGGGTTACGAGAATTTTTCTAGTCTATCCAATACTCTACTATAAATTGGAGATATGAAGCAATTATTAATGAAGAATCCCCAAAGACATAATTATTATTGGAAAGTGGGTTATTACAAGATGTTTCTTTTCTAGTAGTAAAATATATACACCTAGTAATTGAGTGCATAAAGCACTATGATTTTGAAACCAAAGAGATAAGGATGAATGATAATAGGTTGATTATCAAGGTGAGAAGATAAATTTTTAGCTCATGCCTGCACATACTAGAGAGAGAAGCATATACAAACTTCAACTTCATCATTTCTCATCACTGTTTCCATGAGAAGAAATTGTGTAGGAATATAATTGCTCAAGAATGGTTTGCAACTCCGAAGAAAGGAAAATCTTAGTTGCTTAAGAAGCCACATATGTCTCATATTGTAGAGGAAATTTCAGATATAATAGTCCTCTTAAACCGATTGAAGGGTAATGAAAATTTGCATCATTTTGAGGACTAGATGTATTTCTTCATTCAAATAATTATCCATGGTGAATAGTTCCTTAATTGGGCTCAACTCATTAGTGACAAAATTCACTCAATGATGTTCCAATTTCCACCTAGCATTCTCTTTAAAATGTTTTCTTATTTATTCTATACAACTTTATACACTAGACCATGACCCAACTTACATCCAATAGAGGTTCATAATGAAATGATTCATATTTATGATTACTATACTCATGTTCAATTGGAAAAGAGTTATAAGAGCTTCAAAATAGTAAATTATGCATTTACTATGAGAATGGTGATATAAATCTAATAATTTATGGGTTTTTGGATCTCTACAGAGGCCATCCAGCTAATTGATACATACAAAAACTATCTCATACAATTCCAAAGATTCGCTTATATTAGGATCAGAGTATTTGATGGGCTTCCCTATAAGTTTCCCAAGTATGTTGAAGATATATTTATTCTTATCAAAGTGTATAGAAAAATAGCTAAAGTGAATCAAAGGTGTCAAGAAAGGAAAAAGGTAGGAATCTAGTTTCCTATTGGCCTTGGCTATTTCTCATGTAAGTCTATGTCTCATGCTTTTAACATTGAGAAATATTTGGTAAAACTTCCATGCAATTTTATGAAAGAAGATTTCCCTTTGATATCAAATATTTTATCAAAAAAAATCTACAAATAGTACCAAGTTTCTATCATATTCCAAATTTGGAATACTACTAGGTAGATTGCATTGATGAGTATGAAGTTAGGAGTTGGATGAGACTATCTTTGAGATAGATTGTGATTTTTAAGTTGAATTGGGATATCTCAGGTATTCAAGATGATGAATCTGATTTAATAGACCCTATTTGTATTAATCATGTGCAGACACAACCAATTGTGTCAATTTATTAGAGTATAAAATAAATTGAAAATATTGAGGCCAAAAGTATACTGGCGGTTCAAAGAACTTAAGAATGGGTAGCTAATAAAACTACAAAAAATATAGTGTAATGCCTTCGAGGTCTCATGATACTCCAATATAGGTAAAGAGGATCCAAGCAAAATATTCTTCTACTTAAAAAATTCTTTCAAGAGGGGAAGGGGGTAGTGATAAATACCATCTAAAGAAAATAATCCCTTAGAAAACCTATGAAGGCACTACCGAAAGGAAAAATGAGAAAGAGAAAGAAAAGGGAAGGGGGTGAAAAATGGAGAAACTGTAGATATGTCTTCATCTCCATCTCAAGAAAGTGATTCTTCCTTTTCTCACACCTCTCCTAATTCTCTTCCAAAATATTGTTGGAGTGAAAAAGACACTGAGAGGGTTGAATCAATGATTTTAACTGTTTTCACAATTTTAATGAAACTGAAATAAACTAGATGTATGCTCTCATTTATCAATGAAAAACTCATTCATGTATTGAATGCAATCACATAAAATGAAATGATAATTGTAATAGGGAAACATAGCATATTAAACCATTCATGCAATGAATCAGATGAACCATAGATAATCAAATAAACACAAGATATGGCGAGTGGAAAACCCTCTCGGGGTAGAAAAACCACTTTTAAACTGCTGCCTTTTTAGGCTTTCATTTTAATAATCATTTTGACAATGCCTCATAGGCTGATTTATGAGCACCAACCCCTATTTTGTTTTCAGTAAGTCATACAATGATATAGAGGATCTCTCTGTTTCTCTAGTTTCTATCAAGTGCCTCTTGATGGACAATGTTTACAATCCTCAAGGTTCAAGCATGACCCTTCATAATTTTAACCATTGTCAAGCCTTAAGACAGCTTGATGAAATAGCTCATAAATTTTGATTTTCAATTTCAATACAAAACTTCTCCTCAATACATTCACAGTGATATTTTCACACTCATTTTTCACTTTTTGTTTCATAAATTTCTCCTAGTTCTTCAAAAAAAGTTAACCCTATCTTTTAATTTTTTCAGCAAAAATAAGAACCCTTATTTTTTTCACTTAATTTCCAAAACAAAACTGAAAATCCCTAATCTCTCTATTTTCCTACTTAAACAGATTTCATCATTACATAATTTGATATTGTAATAGTAACTCATTTTTCTTTTTCAAAGAATAAAATAGAGGGTAATTATCAAAATACCCATTTTCTGTCGAGCAACAATGTTAGATGTAATAGTGTTCCTGTGGGAAGGATCAACATGTAGAATTCCTTATGACAAGAATACCCAAGCAACATGCAAATTCAGAAAGGAGACTGAACCCTGTCCTCTCAAGTAGCCTGCACAGGAAGTGCTAAAACCAAACAACATAAAAGCATGTATGTAATTCATGAACAATACCCTCGAAATACCAACTACAACAACAGGGAAACTGAAACCACAATGCAATGTAACTGAAATCATATAATGATGCATCCAAGAACAGTTATCAGTGAATCCCGGTAAGAAACTTAAAAGATTTGAAGAATTCATGATTACCCACAAACCAAAAACACCGACCCATAAACCTGATATGGTAAGCTTTTGTAAAATGCACTTTAGATTATGTGTAATCATTTTAGATCTGACCACAAAAAGAATAAACCCATTTTTCAACTTTCATACAAAAGAAAACACATATCTCTTATTAACCTTGCCAGTAGAAGTAATGGTTCTGCAAATCAATCAAAGAGATGAATACCTAAGAATACCGTAATAGATGTTGTCATGTAGCAATTTACTAGACCAACAGAGCAACAAAGTAGCACGAGCTTCTTCCTATTTTGAGCTCTTACCCAATGATAGGAGACTGATAGAAGAATCGACCATTGTAATGGTCTTACATATTTCCCCATACGTTGTCTAAGAAAATTAGAGAACCAACTTACATAGTGAAATGACTGTGAGGAGATTTCCATGGTGGTAGCCAAAGTAGGGTTTGAAACCCACATACAATGAAACAAAATGTTTTCCCTAATCATTCCAAAACAAAAACAGTCGATATCCTTTACCATTTTTTATAGAGTTTGAAGTCCAAAAGGACTGAATTAATAATTCAAACATCATAATACACTTTGAAATCTGTGGACTGTTCAATGTCTTGCATGTCGACCAATATCATTACCAATTAACAATTATTGACCAAGTGAAATGTCGACCAAATGATGCCTTGAAATATTTGACATGACCACACTACAAACCAAATGTCGATTGACTTAGACTTATATGTTTCCAAGTAATCAAGGCCAAGTCACTTCCATGGTGACACTTTAGAACATCATAACCTTGTACTTGCTGTCAGCCTTAAGGCCTAGTAATGTGTTGACCAAAAAACTGAATCATATGCATAAGAATGATCACATGTTTGCTGATGTTCAAAATCGATTTCCACCATATAATGCCATATATACCCAATGTCTTATGAAGTATAATAAAGTCTAATATTCATACTAAATTCAATATGCCTTTCACCCATGCTAAATTCAGTATACCGAATGCTCAAGCCATTATCAAGTGTTCCATATACCCATGCAATATCACAATATCATATGCCCAAGCCATTAACATATATTAAAGGAAACCCGATAGGGTTTTCTTAAGAAAAAGAGCCAACTAAAATCATTACCTAACAGAGAAGCCCACCTCCGATATTGTTTAGAACAAATTGTATCAATCTCATGATGGTAGAAGAATTGAATAAGCTAACATCAAGTAATCAAGTGTTTCATAGAAAACTGAATAAGCCAATATCAAGAGAATCACTGTAGCACAAAATTTCAAATCAGAAACATGTCACCTGAACAAGGAAACATAAACTTGTAACCAAGATTCCTTATGAACTGCACATGGAGTCAAGAGATTAGTGCCACCAAAGATAATATCATAAATGAAGTAAGTATACCAATGACAAAATGGAAACAGTTCAACTGAGTAATCAACCACCAAGATGTCAAACTGAAACAAATATTGTCATCAAGGACAAATAGCAAGATAGAATTTCAACAAACTCCCCCTTTGTCCTTGATGGCAAAAAATGAGCCACCATTCCAGAATGATGAACCGGAACCAAAAGCTCATAATTCTCCCCATTTTTGTCACAAGGATAAAGGGAAGCCAAAATAATGAACCACAACCAATAGTGAATTAACATGAAGCTGCAGATATAGCAATGGAGCAATAAAGTATGAGCTACAAGGAGAGCTAACCAGCTCTCCCTATCACCAAGATAGAGTATTAATATAGTAAGGATTGAGAGATAACTCCCAATCTAGACCGAAGTATTTCAAATAATTCTTTAGCCAGAGGATTAGTAGAGATGTTAGCAACCTGTGCTTGTGTAGGAACATATTGCACAAAAACCTCATTAGCCAACACCTTTTCACAAAGAAAATGAAATTTAATAGCAATGTGTTTAGTGCAAGAGTGCATAACAAGATTCTTAGAGATATTGATCGCACCAATATTATCACACAAAATAGAAACAAGTTTAGGAATTTCAATACCCATGTCAGATAATGTCTGTGACATCCAGATTACTTGAGTACAACAAGAGGTGGCATCAATATATTTTGCTTCAGCATTGGAGAGTGAAAAAAATTCTTGTTTTTTGTTGTGCCATGCCACTAATCGATCACCAAGAAAGAAAGTAGCACCATTGGTACATTTCCTATCATCTAGACAACTAGCCCAGTTAGAATCAATATATGCAATTAATGAGAAATCATTGCTTCTAGGATACCAGAGTCCATAGTCAAGAGTGCCTTGAACATATTTAAGAATCCTTCTAACAACATTAATATGAGATTCCTTAGGAGATGACTGAAATCGTGCAACCATGCAAACAACTTGCATTATGTTAGGTCTTGAGGCTGTTAGATATAATAGGTTTACTATCATTGACCTATAGTTAGTTGGATTTATGGTAGGAGAATCATCAACCTTGTTGAGTTTGCAGCCAATAACCATTGGAGTGCTAAATGGATGACATTCATCCACTTGAAATTTCTTTAGCATCTCTCTTGCATATTTTGTTTGAGAGAGAAAAATACCAGTTTCAAGTTGAGAGATTTGAAGACCTAAAAAGAAGGATAGTTCTCCCAACATGGAAATTTAAAACTCAGATTCCATAATCTATGAGAATTTTTGACTCAAAGCAATATTGTTGCAGCCAAATATAGTATCATCAACATAGATTTCAACAACTAAAATATCAGAACCTTCAATCTTAACATAAAGTTTGTTTTCTACACCTCCTCTAATAAAACCTTTTGAAAGTAACTGTCCAGTCTAGAGTACCAAGCTCTAGGAGCTTGTTTTAGGCCATATAAAGCCTTTTTTAGCCTGTAAACATGATTGGGCTTGTTTTTGCAAGTAAACCCTTCAGGCTATTCTATGTAAACTTCTTCATCCAAATAACCATTCAGAAAAGCACTTTTTACATCCATTTGATATACAGTAAAGTTTTTGAAAATAGAATAGGCCAAGAATATTCTAATGGATTCAAGTCTAGCTATAGGTACAAATATTTCACCAAAGTCCATACCTTCTTGTTGAGCATATCCTTTGTAGAAATATCTAGACTTGTTGTGAACAACATGGCCATTTTCATCATGTTTGTTTCTGAATATCCATTTACCTCCTATGAAATTTTTTGTCATCTAGTCTTGGGACTAACTACCAAGTCTGATTTTTCTCAATTTGATCAATTTCATACCACATTGCATTAAGCCCAAATTAATCAGTTAGAGCTTCATCAATTTATTTTGGCTCAAATTGTGTAATTAAACAGAAAGAAGTAAGCTCAGCTATATGAGCTTTTTCATCATAGTTAATAGTTCTTCTCCTTGTTTGAACTCCTGCAGATTTATCTCCAATAACAGATCTTTAGGATGGTTTCTAGCAAGAGATTTTGAAGGATTTTTTGTTACACATTTTTCAGGGCTAGTTTCAGCATCTTTAGATTTTTCTTTAGCTAGTTTAGGACTTGTTGATTCTATTTCAGGCTTTGCTGATTCATAGCCTTCTAAATTTATATCTAGTTCAAATTCTTCTTCCTCATCATCCTGCATAGGTTCAACATCTAAAAGCGGATTTTCATCAAATTTGACATTGACAGATTCAATAATCTTATTCATTCTATTATTAAAGCATTTATAGGCTTTGATGTGAGTAGAGTATCCTAAAAAGATACTTTCATTAGAATTAGATTGAAAGCTTCCTAAGTTATCATCATCTCTCTTGATAAAGCATTTGCAGCCAAATATTCTAAAATATTTAATTGAGGCAGAATTACCATACCACAGTTCATATGGAGTGAAATTGGATTTCACTCTGATTTGTACTCTATTCAAAATATAGATAGTTGTATGAACAACTTCTTTCCAGTACATGCTTGGTAGTTTTGCTTCATCCAGGATAGTTCTTGCCATCTCTTTTATAGTTTTGTTCTTTCTCTCAACAACCCCATTCTGTTGAGGTGTTATGGCAGTAGAATATTGTCTTTTTATGCCATGTCTTTCACAGTAGTCAATGAATTCTTGTGAGGTGAATTCACACCTTTGTCAGATCTTAGACATTTCAATTTTAAATATGACTCCCTTTCTACCATTTTTCTAAAGACTGTAAAACATTGAAAAGCTTCAGATTTGTGCTTGAGAAAGGTAACCCATACCATACGAGAGTAGTCATCAACAAATAGCATGAAATATTTCTCACCATTGATAGATATAGTCCTTGTAGGACCACATAAGTCAGTGTGAACAAGTTGCAGAGGTCTAGTAGAAGAATGCCCTTTAGATTTAAAGCTTACCTTTGTTTGCTTCCCTTTGAGGCATTCTTTATAGACTACATTTTCAGGTTTTCTTAGAATAGACAGACCTCTTACATTCTGATTCTTACTAATCCTAACCATATTGTCAAAATTAATATGACCTGGTCTCTTGTGCCACAACAAAATTTCTTCAATATGACTCATTAAGAACATACCTTGATTATTTTCATTTCCAGATGTGTCAAGGAGATTGTAGACATTTCCCTTAGTCCTTGTAATACCCCTCTATTTTGCTTCTTGTTTATTTTGTTTTATGCTATGTTTGGGATGCAGCTACTATGATATTGGACACACCTTGATGTTTGTGTTTTGATCGCTACTATTGAGTGACAACTATTATTGTGTGATGAGCTTATCTGATTATTGTTTCACATGCATTATGGATTAATGATGTTAGTAGAGTTAGCATGAGATATTATTATTATGTGATTATTGATTATGATGTAATGTCAATCTTTGATGAGTGGATTGGTGAAGAAGACAGTTTCGCATCACTCGCTTGCGAGTGCCCTACGAATCCATGATTTCTTCTTCACAGTCTGTATTATATACTGGATATACTATATTATGTTGTTTACTTGGTTTTAGGTTGTAGGTACATGACATTGACTCCACCTGGTCTCACAGGTTTGAGCGTGTCGATCCAACGATTAAGTTGAAAGGGAGATAGTAGCTAGGTAACATGTGTCAGGTCTACGCCCTAGCCTTAGTGTGTCGTCAATTCTGATTAGTGAGTCATGTTTACTTGATTTAATGTTATATGATTCTATTAGATGCGTTATTGTTAGATTAATGTTTGGAATAATTGCATTGGAAAAAGTAGTGATTATTTTAATATCAAACTAAAATTATGCTTTGATGTTATATTTAAAGTTGATAATGAAATTTAATTTAGTTAAATTTTAATTTATTTAATTAATTAAATTTTAATCTCAAAAGGGTTGAATTTAGTTATTAAATAATTAAAATTAATTAATTAAGTTTGGATTAAATTAAATTAAATTAAATCATGTGAAATTGAAAGGAAATTGAAATTGTATTTTAAATTCAATTTGGGTTTTCGAAAATAGAAAAGAAAATAAATATCTATTTCTCTACTTTGCATGCAAAAAGGGAATTAGGGTTGTATTAGATTTTTTTTTTGGATTTATGTGGAATGCATGTTTTCAATTTTGGGGAGAGAGAAGTTTTGGGAGGATTCATTTTTCAGAGGATTGAATTTTTTTGAAGAATTTGCACAAGAAGGGTTTGAATCAGTTTTGGATTTTGGGGTTTGGATTCATTGCACGTTTGAGGAAATTCTTGGAGGAGGCTTGTGTCAAAGAAATTATTGTTCTGTAGCTTCTGATTCCAGGTTTTGTACTTGTTGCTCAATTCAATTTTCAATTTAATGGTTTGAGAAAATTTGTTAAAATTACTGTAGGAAAATATTCAGTAAACAAAATTCGTAGATCCATTGTTGAAAATGCAATGTTTGTTGTGCCTCAAACATTTAGGATTTAATATAGAAATTTTACCTTTGAAATGATTCAGATATGTGCTTCAAACTCAAACCCTCGTAGAAAACCTTGATTGAAAAAAATTAAACAAAATTTAGATCTATTCAATGTTCTTTTGTTTAAATTATTTTAAAATCTGAAAGAATAGATTGAAAGAAATTAAATTATCATCTGTTGGAATTTTTGAAAGAACATTCTGGAAATTTTTTAATTAAATTCCCTGTGTCTGTATTTTTTTTAAATATTCTGTCAATTTACCAGTCAAACTAAAAAATTCTGGTAAATATATATATACATATTTTTATATATTACATGTATACAAATATAGTATATAAAAATACATATATATATGATTTATTCTTTTATATGTAAAAACGTCATCCGTATGGCAATTTTGGGAAACAAAGTTATCGAATTCCGTGAAAACTTTTAGGAAACTAAATTTTATTTTATTCGAAAATTGTTATTGAAGTTTTTATTTTATTAGTTTTGTGTTAATGGTGGATGGGGAGGTCACACCCCCATCGCCACTCTTCCCAAAGGGAAGGTTGTACATGCCATGGGCAGTGCGCCCACCTTTTTGGGGGACGCACTCCCCATGGGAGGTGCGACCTCCCCATCCAATGTCGGTCGTTGTACATTGTATAGTCGGCGACGACGAAGGGTGTTCCGATCGTTGTACAATGTATAGTTGGTGTCAGGCAAGGGTACCGCTAGTATTTGCCGGTACAAGTACAGTCCGGTCCCACTACTGTCAAAAGACCTTTTTCAGAAAATTAAGATTTTATATTTTATTTTCTTGGAATGCGTAATTTGATTTAGATTTTTTTTATTAAAATATTTTTAATCATTGATTTATAATTTCATAGATTTAGTAATTATTATATATTAAATGTTAATATATAATAATTAATATAAATATATTGTATTTTAAGAATTAGGGGTAAATTAATTAATTTGTCTTAGACTGGTAAATTATATTAAAACAGAGGGTTATTGTTAGTAAATAATCTTAGCATGTTTTAAATAAAGTGTGAGTATATGAATTAAAGAAATGTATTTAAATATTTTGAGGATGCTTCAAGATATATATATAAGTATTTATATATATATATATATATTTTGATGTTCAGTTTTGGAATATTAATGCATGCAAGTAATTGGACAATAAATTAAATTGAAATGCTTATGTAGATGTTTAGATAAGGTTAGAAGATTATTTATTTTAATGAAGGAATTTAATTGCTTTAATGTCATATTGATATTATTTTAATTTTAATTTCTACGAGAAGCAATAGATAAGGATATGGATTTAAGATATCCAAATATAGTAATTTCCTTGTTAGTGCATTATTGAATTAATTTCTCTTATGTTGATTGCTTTGGGAACGGGATATCGAGTTAGGTATCATTAAGTCTTCCAGAGATTGTGGGTCATTCCCTTGTTAAATTAATGATCAGTTTTTCCTTGGGTAGTGTTGTATGAGTTTGGTTTCCTCCAAGCGTTGGAGTGGATTTTCCTTATAGTCTCCTACAATAGGAGAGATCGTGTAGTTCAGTGTTGTAGCACTTGAGATACCCATGGAGTCTAGATTTGAGTAGCATGTTATCCATTAGAAGAGTGGCTTTTGTTAGGGGCTGGAGCCCAAAGAGGTAAACCAGGTAACCTTTAGAAGTGTTTTTAATAAGTGATAATTAAAGCAATGTACTTAGATGACTAGGATGCATTCACATTAATCAAGATAAATTAACCTCACTCACAGACACAAGGGCTTGTTTAGACTTGGGGTGAGTGAGAAGGCTTGGAATGGCAAGATCAACTATCTTGTCCATATGAAAGGTAGTTGATTCCTCTTGAGTGAGTATGAGGGTTGGGGTTCAGTTGAGCTCACCAGGATTACCGGAGCCTATGAGGAATTGCTAGAGGAGATCTGATGATGAACCTTGTGATGACACTTTGTCTAGGATAACATCGAGTTTATGTTGTGTGTATGGTTTCTTTAGCACACTTGATTATAATATGTCTGGAAGCAATGTAACCATGTTATTGTTAGATTTATATTGTGCATATGTTTGGTTGAGTTAGTATGTGTCAGTATGAGTCTGCCTTTGGTTTGAGGTAGTAGATTTCTTGTCCATGTTATGTTGTTACTATCTCCTAGCATGGGGGGTGGGCCTTCGGGTACCACTAGGTTGGGTGGAACATGCACCAAAACCGTTGGATCCCCATTGTTCTTCAGTTCATGGAGGCGAGACATCCAGTTGGACACTCGCAGATCTTGTTATTCTTTTCTTGCACTGTTGTATTTCAAATGTAATAAGTTGTATTTACCCCTTTTGTTATTATGAGGTGGATTTTGTAATTGTAATACTTATGTATTTTGACTCATTCTGGGAATGAGGGTTGTAATTTGGAATGGATATATGTAATGGATTTATGTAATGGATATTCTAGTCTTATCTTGTATTTACTTATGTTGAATGAATGTTATTACTTGAGTTATTTAATGCAATGTAATTTAGATGATGTATGTTAATGGGGATTTCAGTAATCTCAGTTACGTAGCCTTAGGGGAGGTTGTCAATTATAGGTGAACATGTATGTTTAATTCACTTTAATTAAAAAAAATAAACAAATTTAGTACGCTTTTATAGTGAATTGAAATTTCCACTAGGGTTGCGTGGCAGGGCATTACACATGGTATAAGAGCCTAGGTTTAAACACTGGGTGCTCTAGGATTATGATGTACCCATTAAGCTTAGTTGCATAGGTTTTCTTGTGTACCTTGTCTAATATCCCTTTTGTGTCTGTGTAGGAGTATGCCTCCTAGACGCGGTCGAGGGAGAGGACGCGGTCGTGGTCGGGTAGATGATCGAGAGGAGAGTCAGCATGACTCGCAACCTCATGTCATACCTATAACTAAGCAGGAGGAACAACAGGCCTCGCAGAATAGTCCAGGAGGTGGTGGTGGACAGTTAGATCCTCTTAGGGTTGAAGCTGCACGTAGAGCCTTCGAGGAGGCTATGGCATTATTGGGTCCAAGACAGGTAGTACATGAGGTTAATCCTGTGGTTAGGACAGTTACAGCTCAGTCAGATATGTTAGTAGTGAATTATATGAGGGACTTGATTCGATCACAACCACCTCGATTTGATGGAGTAGGTATAGGTTTAGAGGTCGAGACCTGGTTGATAGGTCTAGACCGATGTTTCTCCATGCACCCTTTTGATAGTAATACTAAAGCATGGTGCGCTATTATTCATCTCCATGGATTTGGAGCCACTTGGTGGAAACTAGACGAACATAAGCTCCATATAGACATGAGTACAGTGTCTTGGGAGATCTTTCTTGAGCGATTCAGAGCACACTTTCTCTCTGATCATTGGCATCAGCATAGAGGTGATGAGTTCCATGCCATACGACAGTTAGCCATGACAGTAGATTAGTACGAGAGGCGATTCTACGAACTTAAACAGTTCACGAGGATAGGAGACGATGAGGGGATGCTTGTGCAGCATTTCATAGGGGCTTAAATGCCCGTATCAGTGGTGGTGTGTGGGTCTTTAAACCCAAGTCTATGGAGGTAGTTGTGGAGAAGGCATGGCTTGTGGAGGAGAACCTGACTGTGGCATTAGGAGGACATATAGGTGTGCACATTGGCAGTGGTATAGGAGTTGGGACTAGTGTTTGAGGAGGATAGTCACAGGGAGTTCTGCCTCCTAAGACTCAGCAAGTATCAGCTCAGGGCAGTCAGCAACAGTCATTCCAGGGGAAACAAAAAGGTTTCCAACAAGGAGAGGGTAGTAGGAACTGGAGGTGCATGAAGCATTTCAATGTTGAGCAACCCGCTCAGAGCGTCTAGTCCACCTTTGGAGGTAGTGTACAATAGTCTAGTGCACCAGTAGGAGGTAGAGGTTATGGTAGAGGCACAGGTTGCTTCTCTTGTGGTCAGCAGGGCCATATTGCTAGGATGTGTCCCAATAAAGGCACGTCAAGATTTACGCAGAGACCAGCGACGTCAGAACCGATAGTGGGAGATGCTAGCAGAGGCCATCATGTGTTCGAAGTGGTTGATAACTGCTAGGAAGAGCATCAGGGTACCATGGTAGAGACTTATGGTATGTTATTGGGTAACCCTATTACTATTCTTTTCGATTCAGGAGCATCCGACTCCTTCATTTCTTCATCGATAGTGTCACGTTGCAGACTAGGAGCCATAAGGAAAGCTGATAGGTGGCAGGTAGAGTTAGCATCTAGTGCAAAGGTTTCATCACATTCTATAGTACCTGACTATAGGTTGGAGATTGGACCACTTCTTACTACCTTAGATCTTCGAGTTAGACCATTGGGATCCTATGATGTTGTCTTAGGTATGGATTGGTTAGAGGCTCATGGAGTGGTTATTGATTGTCGACTTAAGTCAATTCGGTGCATTAATGCATCAGGTGGTGAGGTTGAGATTATAGGAGTTCAGAGGCCAATATCTTTGAGGATTATCTCAGCTATATAGTTGAGATGTGTTCGGCATGGTTGTCAGTTGTTTACAGTTACAGTTGACGACTTGGGTTTAGGAGATGGAGAGGAGAAGGTATCTCTTGATAGTTATCCTATTCTTTAGGAGTTCTTAGATGTTTTTCCAAATGACATTCCAGGGATGCCACCGAGGAGAGATATAGATTTTAAGATTGATTTAGTACCTGGATCAGAGCCTATTTCACGAGCACCTTACCGCATGACTACTCAGGAGCTGAAAGAGCTTCGCTTGCAGTTGGAGTTATTAGAGAAGGGATTTTTTCATCCTAGTGTTTCTCCTTGGGGAGCACCAGTCATCTTCATGAAGAAGGACGGTTCACTTTGGTTGTGCATTGATTACCGATAGTTGAACAAGGTAACAATCAAGAATCGTTATCCACTTCCCAGAATTGATGACTTGTTTGACCAAGTCAAAGGTGCTACCATATTTTTGAAGATAGACCTTAAGTCAGGATACCATCAACTCCATATTTTTGATGTAGATATCCATAAGACGACGTTTTAGACACAGTATGATCACTACGAGTTTACTAAGGTACCATTCGGGTTGACGAATGCACCATCTGTGTTCATGAGTTTCATGAATGGAGTATTTTGCACGTACCTTGACAGGTTCGTTCTTGTGTTTCTCGATGATATATCGATATATTCCAGGATGGTAGAGGAACATGAGGAGAATTTGCGACAGGTTCTGCAGTGTTTGCAAGAAAACCAACTTTATGCCAACTTGTCGAAATGCGAATTCTTCAAGTCTGAGATCAAGTATCTTGGTCATATGATCTCAGGAGAGGGTATATCTGTGGATCCTTCAAAGATCTAAGCTATTCTTGATTGGACTGTGCCCATGAATGTGGCAGAGATCCGTAGTTTTATGGGGCTTGCAGGATATTACAGGAGGTTTGTGTAGAGTTTTTCCAGGATAGGTCATCCTATCACTTCTCTTCAAAGGAAAGGGAAAAGGTTTGGATGGTCAGAGCAGTGTGAGTCATTTTTTTAGGTCCTTAAGGACAAGCTGACTAGTGCACCGATTTTAGCGATACCAGATCCCATAGGAGACTTTATGGTTTGTACAGATGCATCTTTAGAGGGCTTAGGAGCAGTCCTGATGCAGGAGGGATGAGTGATAGCTTATGAGTCGCGTAAACTTAAGGATCATGAAATTACTTATCCCACTCATGACCTTGAGTTAGTGGCAGTAGTCCATGCTTTGACTAGATGGAGACACTTTTTACTCGGGCACAAATTTGAGCTTCATAGTGATCACAGGAGCCTGCAGTACATTTTTACTCAGCCAAACCTTAACGCTAGACAGAGGCATTGGATGGAGTTTCTTTGTGAGTATGACTTCGAGGTGAATTATATTCAAGGGAAAGAGAACGTCGTTGCTGATGCACTCAGTAGACGTAGGCATGAGATATCTGAGATGACTCTTATGGTAGATTTACGGAGTCAGATTCTTGCTACTCTTCTAGTAGATAGTTGGTATCAGGATGTGAGAGTAGAGATTGAGGCAGGTAGACCTCTTGAGGGCAGATTTATAGGTTATTCACTTGAGTCAGATGGGTTACTTAGGCATTCAGAGCGTATTCATGTTCCTTCAATAGGTGACCTTCATTCATTGGCTTTGACCGAGGCTCATCGTGCACCCTATTCAGCCCATCCTGGGGTGAAGAAGATGCATGCAGATCTACGCCAGTTGTATTTCTAGCCAGGGATGAAATGAGACATTACAGACTTTGTAGCGAGATGTTTGGAGTGTCAGCAGGTGAAGGCTGAACACCGACATCCACCAGGGCTTCTACAACCACACCTAGTACTTGAGTGGAAGTGGGATGTTATCTCATTGGACTTCATTGTTGGTTTACCCAACTCCTCACAATGACATGATGCTATTATGGTGACAGTCGATAGGTTGACGAAGGTAGCACACTTCTCGCCTATGCCTGCTTCCTATAATGCATCATCAGTTGCTAGAGTGTTCATGGAGGATATTGTGAGGTTGCACGGTATTCCACATCAGATTATTTCTGATAGGGATCCAGTGTTTACTTCAGCTTTGTGGACATCATTACAACATGCTATGGGGAAACAGTTGAACTTCAGTTTAGCATATCACCCTAAGACAGATGGACAGACTGAGAGGGTTAATCAAATCCTCAAAGATATGTTACACATGTATGTCATGGATCAGCAGACACAATGGGAGGATTATCTTTATCTAGTGGAGTTTGCTTATAACAATAGTTACTAGAGTTCCATTGGCATGGCACCTTTTCAGGCTTTGTATGGGCGTCCTTGTCATCCACCTCTTAGTTGGGATCGTGTGGAGGACAAAATTTTATTGGGACCAAAGATGTTGTAGGATATGAAGCAATAGGTGGATCAGATTAGAGAGCACTTGGTAGCAGCACAGGATAGGCAAAAGAAGTATGCGGATGTGCATTGGGTGGATCGTCAGTTTTCTATTGGTCATAGAGTATTCTTACGGGTGCGTCCGCGAAAGAGTCCTATCCGATATGGAAAGGGTTCTAAGTTGGCGCCTCACTTTGTCGGACCTTTTGAGATACTCAAAAAGATTGGTCTAGTTGCTTATCGACTTGCTTTTCCAGCCAGTCTAGCACGTATTCATGACGTTTTCCATGTTTCAGTTCTTCGACCATATCATCCAGATGTTACTCACATCCTTGATTGGAATTCTTTATAGGTAGAGGATGGGCAACTGGCTTTGGAGCCCCTGGCCATAATGGAGAACAGAATGCTCGCTCTTCGAGGGCGAGATATTGATCAGGTCAGAGTTTAGTGGGATCCCAGGGATGATACTTCATCCACCTAGGAGGATGCAGTTAGGATGAGGGAGTTATATCCCTACTTGTTTGTTGGCTTCTAGGAGTAAGCCTGGTCTTTGGGGGGAAGAATGTAATACCCCTCCGTTTTGCTTCTTGTTTATTTTGCTTTATGCTATGTTTGGGATGCAGCTACTATGATACTGGACACACCTTGTTGTTTGTATTTTGATCGCTACTATTGAGCGACAACTATTATTATGTGATGAGCTTATCTAATTATTGTTTCACATGCATTATGGATTAATGATGTTAGTAGAGTTAGCATGAGATATTATTATTATGTGATTATTGATTATGATATAATGTCAGTCTTTGATGAGTGGATTGGTGAAGAAGACGGTTTCGCATCACTCGCTTGCGAGCGCCTTGCAAATCCATGATTTCTTCTTCATGGTGTGTATTATATACCAAATATACTATATTATGTTGTTTACTTGGTTTCAGGTTGCAGGTACATGACATCGACTCCACCTGTTCTCACAGGTTTGAGCGTGTCGATCCAACGGTTAAGTTGAAAGGGAGATAGTAGCTAGGTAACATGTGTCAGGTCTACGCCCTAGCCTTAGTGTGTCATTAGTTCTGATTAGTGAGTCATGTTTACTTGATTTAATGTTATATGATTCTATTAGATGCATTATTGTTAGATTAATGTTTGGAATAATTGCATTGGAAAAAGTAGTGCTTATTTTAATATCAAATTAAAATTATGCTCTGATGTTATATTTAAAGTTGATAATGAAATTTAATTTAGTTAAATTTTAATTTATTTAATTAATTAAATTTTAATCTCAAAAGGGTTGAATTTAGTTATTAAATAATTAAAATTAATTAATTAAGTTTGGATTAAATTAAATTAAATTAAATCATGTGAAATTGAAAGGAAATTGAAATTGTATTTTAAATTCAATTTGGGTTTTCGAAAATAGAAAAGAAAATAAATATCTAATTCTCTACTTTGCATGAAAAAAGGGAATTAGGGTTGTATTAGATTTTTTTTTGGATTTATGTGCAATGCATGTTTTCAATTTTGGGGAGAGAGAAGTTTTGGGAGGATTCATTTTTCAGAGGATTGAAATTTTTTGAAGAATTTGCACAAGAAGGGTTTGAATTAGTTTTGGATTTTGGGGTTTGGATTCGTTGCACGTTTGAGGAAACTCTTGGAGGAGGCTTGTGTCAAAGAAATTCTTCTTCTGTAGCTTCTGGTTCCAGGTTTTGTACTTGTTGCTCATTTCAATTTTCAATTTAATGGTTTGAGAAAATTTGTTAAAATTACTGTAGGAAAATATTCAGTAAACAAAATTCGTAGATCCATTGTTGAAAATGCAATGTTTGTTGTGCCTCAAACATTTAGGATTTAATATAGAAATTTTACCTTTGAAATCATTCAGATCTATGCTTCAAACTCAAACCCTCATAGAAAACCTTCATTGAAAAAAATTAAATAAAATTTAGATCTATTCAATGTTCTTTTGTTTAAATTCTTTTAAAATCTGAAAGAATAGATTGAAAGAAATTAAATTAACATCTGTTGGAGTTTTTGAAAGAACATTCTGAAAGTTTTTTAATTAAATTCCTTGTGTCTATATTTTTTTTAAATATTCTATCAATTTACTAATCAAACTCAAAAATTCTGGTAAATATATATATACATATTTTTATATATTATATGTATACACATATAGTATATAAAAATAAATATATATATAATTTATTCTTTTATATGTAAAAACGCCATCCGTACAGCAATATTGGGAAACGAAGTTATCGAATTCCCTGAAAACTTTTAGGAAACTAAATTTTATTTTATTCGAAAATTGTTATTGAAGTTTTTATTTTATTAGTTTTGTGTTAATGGCGGATGGGGAGGTCAAACCCCCATCGCCACTCTTCCCAAAGGGAAGGTCGTACCTGCCATGGGTAGTGCGCCCACCTTTTTGGGGGACGCACTCCCCATGGGAGGTGCAGCCTCCCCATCCAATGTCGACCACTGTACATTGTATAGTCGGTGACGGCGAAGGGTACACCGACCGTTGTACAATGTACAGTCGGTGTCAGGCAAGGGTACCGCCGGTATTTGCCGATACAAGTATAGTCCGGTCCCGCCACTGTCAAAAGACATTTTTCAAAAAATTAAGATTTTATATTTTATTTTCTGGGAGTGCATAATTTGATTTAGATTTTTTTTTTATTAAAATATATTTAATCATTGATTTATAATTTCATAGATTTAGTAATTGTTATATATGAAATGTTAATATATAATAATTAATATAAATATATTGTATTTTAAGAATTAGGGGTAAATTAATTAATTTGTCTCAGATTGGTAATTTAATTTAATTAATCTCAGACTGGTAAATTATATTAAAACAGAGGGTTATTGTTAGTAAATAATCTTAGCATGTTTTAAATAAAGTGTGAGTATATGAATTAAAGAAATGTATTTAAATATTTTGAGGATGCTTCAAGATATATATATAAGTATTTATATATATATATAATTTTTGATGTTCAGTTTTGGAATATTAATGCATGCAAGTAATTGGACAATAAATTAAATTGAAATGCTTATGTAGATGTTTAGATAAGGTTAGAAGATTATTTATTTTAATGAAGGAATTTAATTGCTTTAATGTCATATTGATATTATTTTAATTTTAATTTCTACGAGAAGTAATAGATAAGGATATGGATTTAAGATATCCAAATATAGTAATTTCCTTGTCAGTGCATTATTGAATTAATTTCTCTTATGTTGATTGCTTTGGGAACGGGATATCGTGTTAGGTATTGTTAAGTCTTCCAGAGATTGTGGGTCATTCCCTTGTTAAATTAATGATCGGTTTTTCCTTGGGTAGTGTTGTATGAGTTTGGTTTCCTCCAAGCATTGGAGTGGATTTTCCTTATAGTCATCTCCTAGAATAGGAGAGATCGTGTAGTAGCACTTGAGATACCCATGGAGTCTAGATTTGAGTAGCATGTTATCCGTTAGAAGAGTGGCTTTTGTTAGGGGCTGGAGCCCAAAGAGGTAAACCAGGTAACCTTTAGAAGTGTTTTTAATAAATGATAATTAAAGTAATGTACTTAGATGACCAGGATGCATTCACATTAATCAAGATAAATTAACCTCACTCACAGACACAAGGGCTTGTTTAGACTTGGGGTGAGTGAGAAGGCTTGGAATGGCAAGATCAACTATCTTGTCCATACGAAAGGTAGTTGATTCTGCTTGAGTGAGTATGAGGGCCGGGATTCGGTTGAGGTCACCAGGATTATCGGAGCCTATGAAGAATGCCCATAGGAGATCTCATGACGAACCTTACGATGACACTCTGTCTAGGATAACATCGAGTTTATGTTGTGTGTACGGTTTCTTTAGCACACTTGATTATAATATGTCTGGAAGCAATGTAACCATGTTAGTGTTAGATTTATATTGTGCATTTGTTTGGTTGAGTCAGTATGTGTCAGTATGATTCTACCTTTGGTTTGAGGTAATAGATTTCTTGTCCATGTTGTGTTGTTACTATCTCCTAGCATGGGGGGTGGGCCTTCGGGTACCACTAGGTTGCGTGGAACATGCACCAAAACCGTTGGGTCCCTATTGTTCTTCAGTTCGTGGAGGTGAGACATCCAGTTGGACACTCATGGATCTTGTTATTCTTTTCTTGCACTATTGTATTTCAAATTTAATAAGTTGTATTTACCCCGCTTGTTATTATGAGATGGATTTTGTAATTGTAATACTTATGTATTTTGACTCATTCTGGGAATGAGGGTTGTAATTTGTAATGGATATATGTAATGGATTTATGTAATGGACATTCTAGTCTTATCTTGTATTTACTTATGTTGAATGAATGTTATTACTTGAGTTATTTAATGCAATGTAATTTAGATGATGTATGTTAATGGGGATTTAAGTAATCTCGGTTACGTAGCCTTAGGGGAGGTTGTCAATTATAGGTGAACATTTATGTTCACCTTCACTTTAATTAAAAAAAATAAAAAAATTTAGTACGCTTTTATAGTGAATTGAAATTTCCTCTAGGGTTGCATGATGGGGCATTATAGTCCTTCTTCCAGCAGCAATAGCTTTTCCAAACTTATTTTTAATTTCACATCCTTGTGAAGCAAACATGATCTGATAGCCACTATCACAGATTTGACTGACACTTAGAAGGTTGTGTTTTAATCCTTCTATTTAATACACATTGTAAATAGGAGCATCTTCATTTAGAAGAAGTGAACCTCTACCTTTGATGTGAATTCCTAAGTTATCTCCAAACTTCACATATCCACCTACATAGTCTTTAAGATTAGTGAATTTTTCTTTGTCACCAGTCATGTGGTTTGAACAACCACTGTCTAGGACCCATAAGTCCTTTTTCTTGGAGTGGAAAGTAGTTTGAACTAACATAGTTTGTTCTATGTTGTTGACAATTTTAATTTTTCAAACCTTTTTAGTTTTCTGTTGTTTATTCTGCTGATCAACTTTACATTGCTTAGCAGAATGACCCATGGACTTACATGTGAAGCATCTAATCTGTCTTGCAAAGCCAATATTTTTACTATAACCAAATCTAGGTGCTCTAGGATTTATAAATCTGCAAGAGCTTACTTTGTGGCCAAATCTATTGCAAAAATAACAGTACCCATAAAACAAAGGGTTAGAATTATATGATATTTTTTTATTCCTAAAAGAATTAACATGATCCTTATCAGAATCAGGATGTTTAGGTTCAACATTTTTGTTTCCAGCAACAAAATTATCCTTTGCACTATCATTTGAACATTCAACTTTCATAAATACAATACCTATTTTGTCCTCATTCAGTTTCTGCTTACTGAGCATGCCATTTAGTTTAAGAGTACTCTCATATTTCTCAATGGTCTTCCTGAGATCAACAATCTCATGTTCAAGTTTTTGAATTTCTTGATCTTTAAAATTTATGCCAATACAAAGACAATCTTCAACTCTCTTGGATTCTTCAAGTTGAGTTTTTAATGAGACAATTTCAAGATTTGTGAGTTGCTCTTGTGCAAGATCTTGAGCAGAATTTTTTTCTTGAGCATGCATTTGTTTTTTAAGTTTTCTTAGCTCTTTTAAAGCACATTTCAGTTCAGCTTCAAGATCCACTTCGCCATCTTTAGCATCATTGTTGTTAGTTTCTTCTTGCTGAATGATTTCAGCCATGAATAGATTTTCATCCTCTTCATCTAAAGAATCTTTCGATTCAGAGTCTGTTTCATTTTTGTTGAACAAAATTTTCTTCTTTTTGAAGTTGAATTTTTGTTTAGGTCTATAGGCCTTTTTCTTAGCCAGTTTTTCAGATTTCTCGTTATCACTATTTGGATCACCATAGGGGCACTTTGCAGCAAAGTGGCCTATTTTTCCATAGTTAAAGCATTTGAAGGGAAGTTTTCCCTTATAATTTCCATACGACTTTTGAGTTTCCTCACAAAGTGGGATTCTTTGGAATTAGAAAATTTTGATTTAGTGGGCTCATCCTTTCTTTCCTTTTAGTATTAAAAGTAGTTTCTTTTGCAGAGGTATTGTTTTTACTGATCCTCATTTCATAGGCAGTCAGAGTGCCTTATAGGCTGTCAAGGGTAAGCCGGTCAAAGTGTTTCTTCTCTTCTAGAGTAGAGACCTTAGCTTCACATTTTGTTGGTAAGGTTCTGATGACCTTAGTTACAACATCAAATTCCTTAACTTCTTCTCCCAAACCCTTCATGGCATTGACAATTTCATCAACACTCAAAAACTAATCAACTACTTTTTCGTCATCACTCATTTTTATTTCTTCAAATGTGTGTTTTAGAGTGAGAAATTTAGACTGTTTTACTTTTTCATTTCCTTGATAGATAGTTTGAAGTTTGACCCAGATTTCCCTAGAAGAGCTGTAATGCATGACTTTAATAAAGACATCTTTAGTCAGTGCATAGAGGAGAGTATGTTTTTCTCTTGCATTAGTTTCATATCTTTTATTTTAATCAGAAGTAGTAGGTAGCATAGGTGGAATAGTGTACCTATTCAATACTATGCTCCAAACATCAAGGTCAATAGAGGTTAAATAAGTCTCCATTCTAATTTTCCAGAATACATAATTAATTCCATCAAATAATGGAGCTCTAGTCATGGATGTGCCTTCATGAGCTTGAGACATTTTGAATAGAATCCAAGTCCAGAATCAATCCTAGGTTGGAAAGACCTATTAGAGGACCCTAGGCTCTGATACCAATTTTTGGAGTGAAAAAGACATTGAGAGGGTGGGGGGGGGGGGGTGAATCAGTGATTTTAACTGTTTTCATAATTTTAATAAAACTGAAATAAACTAGATGTATGCTTTCATTTATCAAAGATAAACTCATTCATGTATTGAATGCAATCACATAAACTGAAATGAGAATTGTAATAGGGAAACATAGCATATTAAATCATTCATGCAATGAATTAGATGAACCAAAAATAATCAAATAAACACAGGATATGTTGAGTGGAAAACCCTCCTGGGGTAGAAAAACCACTCCTAAACTGCTGCCTTTTTAGGCTTTCATTTTAATAATCATTTTGACAATGCCTCATAGGCTGATTTATGAGAACCAACTCAAGGAGCACCAACCCCTTTTATGTTTTCAGTAAATCTCTTTGTTTCTCTAGTTTCTATCAAGTGCCTCTTGAAAAAAAATATTTACAATCCTCAAGGTTCAAGCATGACCTTTCAGAATTTTAACCATTCTCAAGCCTTAAGACAACTTGATGAAATAGCTCATAAATTTTGATTTTCAATTTCAATACACAACTTCTCCTCAATACATTCATAGTGATATTGTCACACTCATTTTTCACTTTTTGTTTCATACATTTCTCATAGTTCTTCAAAAATAGTTAACCCTATCTTTTAATTTTTTCAGCAAAAATAAGAACCCTTATTTTTTTCACTTAATTTCCAAAACAAAATTGAAAAGCCCTAATCTCTTTGTTTTCCCGCTTAAACAGATTTCATCATTACATAATTTGATATTGTAATAGTAGCTCATTTTTCTTTTTCAAAGATGATTATCATAATACCCATTTTCTGTCGAGCAACAATGCTAGATGTAACAGTGTTCTTGTGGAAGGGATCAACATGTAGAATTTCTTCTAACAAGAATACCCAAGCAACATGGAAATTCAGAAAGGAGACTGAACCATGTCCTCTCAAGTAGCCTGCACAGGAAGTGCTAAAACCAATTAACAACATAAAAGCATTTATGTAATTCACGAACAATACCCTCGAAAAACCAACTACAACAATAGTGAAATTGAAACCACAATTCAATGTAACTGAAATCATATAATGATGCATCCGAGAATAGTTATCAGTGAATCTTGGTAAGAAACTGAAAAGATTCAAAGAATTCATGATTATCCACAAACCAAAAACACCACCCCATAAACCTGATATGGTAAGCTTTTGTAAAATGCACTTTAGATTATGTGTAATCATTTTAGTTTTAACCATGAAAAGAATAAACCCATTTTTCAACTTCCATACAGAAGAAAAAACATATCTCTTATTAACCTTGCTAGTAGAAGTAACAATTTTGCAAATCAGTCAAAGAGATGAATACCTGAGAAGACCAGAATAGATGTTGTCATGTAGTAATTTACTAGACCAATAGAGTATCAAAGCAACACAAGCTTCTTCCTATTTCGAGCTCTTACCCGATGACAAGAGACTGATAGAAGAATTGACCATTGTAATGGTCTTACATATTTCCCCATACACTGTCCAAGAAAATCAAAGAACCAACTTACACAATGAAACAACTGTGAGGAGATTTCCATGTTGGCAGCCAAAGTAGGGTTTCAAACCCACAAACAATGAAACAAAATGTTTTCCCTAATCATTCTAAAATAAAAACAACCGATATCCTTTACCATTTTTGATAGAGTTTGAAGTCCGAAAGGACTGAATTAATAATTCAAAACATCATAATACACTTTGAAATATGTGGACTATTCAATGTCTTGCATGCCGACCAATATCATTACCAATTAACAATTATTGACCAAGTGAAATGTCGACCAAATGATTCCTTGAAATATTTGACATGACCACATTACAAACCAAATGTTGATTGCCTTAGATTTATATGTTTCCATGTAATCAAGGCCAAGTCACTTCTATGGTGACACTTTAGAACATCATAACCTTACACCTGTTATCAGCCTTAAGGCCTAGCAATGTGTTGACCAAAAAATTGATTCATATGCATATGAATGATCACATGTTTGCCAATGTTCAAAATCGATTGCCACCATATAATTCCATATATACCCAATGTCTTATGAAGTATAATAAAGGCTAATATTCATGCTAAATTCAATATGCCTTTCACCCATGCTAAATTCAGTATACCGAATGCTCAAGCCATTATCGAGTGTTCCATATACCCATGCCAATATCACAATATCATATGCCCAAGCCATTAACAGATATTTAAGGAAACCCGATAGGGTTTTCTTAAGACAAAGAGCCAACTGAAAGCATTACTTGATAGAGAATCCCACCTCCGATATTGTTCAAAACAAATTGTATCAATTTCATGATGGTAGAAGAACTGAATAAGCCAACATCAAATAATCAAGTGTTTCATAGAAAACTGAATAAGACAATATCAAGAGAATCACTATAGCACAAAATGTCAAATTAGAAACATGTCACCTGAACAAGGGAGCATAAACTTGTAACCAAGATTCCTTATGAACTGCACATGGAGTCAAGAGACTAGTACCACCAAAGATAATATCATAAATGAAGTAAGTATGCCAATGACATAATGGAAACAGTTCAACTGAGTAATCAACCACCAAGATGTCAAACTAAAACAAATATTGTCATCAATGACAAATAGCAAGATAGAAGTTCAAAAAATATGTGCCACATATCCCACCTACCAGAGTTATCCCAACTTCTCATTCTTCTCCCAAAATGGAAATCTCTAATACTCTTCCTCTTAGGAGAGCTTTGCATTTTGTTTCCTCTCATATGAAGTCAATGCCAATTCCTACTTATTCCTTCTGGTTGGAACAACCCCTTTCTAGAAAGAGGAAAATAGTCTAATTGAGCCTCCCATGATAAGGATGTTGGTGGTTAATTACTTCAAAGGACCCCAAAGACCAAGACTCTAAATACCACATCTAGACTTTTAGAGGATAATAACATAGGGAACATTTATGTTGAAGTAGCACACCCCTCTATTCAAAAGGATGTGAGCCATGTGAATGTAAAGGATTTTAATGTCACTATAAGTAATTTGGGACCTTTCACAAGAGATGGAGATGTCCAAAATGTTTAGATAACATCTTCTAAACTTGGAGAAAGAATAACAAGAAACAAGCAAACTAAAGATGAATTGAAACAAGTGAAAGTTTTGACTGATTGCTTGAAATTATTCATTGATATTTCTCCTCAAATAGTAGATCAAATAGATGCCTCCTTTGACCCAATTTCAATTATTGGAAAAGAGATGGTTGGTAGTGTTCATAAATACATATCTTATGACAAAGTTATAGAGGATTGGGTTAAAAATATTATGGGAGAATGAATCAAATCTATCCAAGAGGTAAGAAAAATATGTGATGACACTGAGCTACTGAAAAAGAATATTAATACTGAGATTGTGAGCACTAAGCATGAAGAATATTTGTGACAGCAAGTAGATAGTGAATTGAAAGAAATCATTGACCTTGGGATAGATAAAGTGTAAGAAAATAAAATCTTGTAGAGTGTTTATGATACTTGATGCTTCATGTGGGAGAAGAGTATAGAGTGGAAACTCACCTTTTTGAAGCAAAATATTATAAAAAAAAACAAATTACTAAAATAATGCAATCGATTCAAGTCTGATATTCAAAAATATTAGTTAATCATTGGTTTCAATTTGAGAAAGAAAGATGGAATAGAAGATGGAGTAGAATCATTGAACAAGGAATTTGAAAATATGATTGAAGAGTTGTTCAATGAAAAGAAATTTTGTTCAGATAATATCAAGAAGATAGCCATGATTGAATTTGGTTTGGTACACTATGATGATCATCCAACAACTTTTGTGGCTAAGTTGGATCAAATCAAAGGTAATATGGCTCTATGGAAGTTGAGAACCAAGAACATTGTCATTCCACAACATAGTGAAATACCATCAGTTACCAAAGCCTTCAAAGATTACGAAGCTAAGTGTGCAACCTTGTCATCACTAGAATATGGAGATAATGTTGACTTGAAAAACATGCCACATCATCAATAACTTGTTCCATCATTCAAATTGTTTAAACTTTAAAAGCTATGAGATATAAAAGTTTCTTTTTAAAAAATGTTTTAAAAAAGACTCTCTTCCAAGAATTAGTTTTCTATTATATTGGAAAAAAATAATTTTATAAGGAACTCAAAACCCCAAAATTACAAATATTTGCTAAAATATAATAACTCACAGTCAAACAATAGTAGAATAACAACTACATAATAGCAACTGATGGACCAAAACATAAGAAACAAAAAAAATAAAATTATTTCAAACTATTCAGGGCCTCTTCTACCTCTAATTCTTGTTGATAATGCTTATCAAACATTGTCAATAGTTATTCCTTCTCCTCATCAAAATTATCCTTCTTTTTACCCCTAGTGTGGGCACTAGGCCCCTGCTTAGCAATCACAATGGAAGAATTATCAATATCCTTACCCTGCAACTCCTTTAATTTGTTGTTGGCCACAGGAACCCCAATCATCCACTCGTCCCTTAAATCATGAAGCTTCTCAATGAGGATCTTTAAGGTCTCCACATTCTTATGAATGGAAACTTGACTAATCTTTAGGATCTTCAATTGCATTTAAAAGTTTAAATATGTAACTGATCACTTTTGCAAAGGTCTTTTTTGGGGATTCTCAATTAAAAGAAAGAAGAAGAGGGGATGATTTATCAATTTTGAGAAGGTTGTATGTCTATGAGTATCCAAGAATCAATTATTCAATTACATTTAAAATTTTAAATAGTATTAAAAGAAAGAAGAGGGGACAAGTTATCAATTTTGAGAAGGTTGTAAGTTTGTGAGCATACAATTTCAAAATATTTTAAAAAATCAAAAATCTATTATTGTATGTGTTGTGATTGGTTTCTACATTATTACTCTTTTGTGCGAGTGTGATAATCATTTATGAGTATTTTTTATTCTCTAATTGGTAGCATTTCATTAAGGAAATAATTTATTTCTTAAGGTGATAAATTAGCATGTACTATAATTATTTCCTTGTGGAATTCACATAATTTAATTCATAAAAGTTTTTTCACATCTTATTTCTTCTTTTCAATTTGAATAAATTTTTATAATCCTTTCCTACTTTCTAGTAAAAATCATACCCTGTTGGCTTTACTTAAAAAGAGATTATATCATAATAGGGAGTTGTACCTCTAAAATTCAAAGGTTGAGTATAGTAAAAAATAAGAAAGCTCGTCGAACTATTAATTTGGATTCCCTTTATCATAAGGGAAATATAGTAAAAAATATAAAATGCATAAAGACAAATATGTTAACCAATATAACCAAAAGAGCTTCGTAGGTTAACTAGTTGTCTCTCATGTGTATTTTGGATTGTGTATAATTTCATGTTCTTCCATAATATTTTTTAATTTAATTTCAACATAACTATAATGTGGATCACTTAATCTCAAAGTTTTAGGTGATAAATTATTAGTCATATTATGTTAATTCCCAAAATTTGGTATCAATGATTGCTTGTTTAATATCAAATCTCTCAATTTAGTTTTACAAATTTATTGCCTAGGCTAAGGAAAATTCATTTGGTGTAATAGCCACACATGTTTGGTATTATAAACCCTTAATGTTTTTGTGATAGGGTTTTTTGGTGGAAGGGTGGGGATGTCTTTTATGTATATAAATTCACATCTAGTTGTAGTAGTAGATTTTGGTGATTCTACAAAAATTAAGGAAACATGTTGATGAATTCATGGACAACACAACAAGATATGAGATTAACATATTTAATGACTAGAATTTTGAGTTGTGGAAGTTCAAATTTGAAGACCTAAATCATAATGCATTTCCTAGACATCCTTCTCATCAATAAAGGAGATGGTTCCCTTAGCCACTATGCCTATTGGAAATTTTCCCATAGAGACCTCTAAATTTGTGCTTCCTCACACCATCACCCTATCCAAAAAGAAAATTTTCATAAAAAACTTATCCATTAGGACCTTCCACATTTGTAATGAAGACCACATCAACTAAGATATTTCCCACATTTCTCATGTTTTTAAATTAAATGGATACTTAAAAAATAGCATCACAAGAGCCTTTAGGCATGTTAAAGCTAACCTTGGTTCTCGACAAAAAATTAAAATTTGATGTTGTCTATAGTGCTATGCTCACCTACTACA
This sequence comes from Sequoiadendron giganteum, assembly GCA_007115665.2. NCBI lineage: Eukaryota > Viridiplantae > Streptophyta > Pinopsida > Cupressales > Cupressaceae > Sequoiadendron > Sequoiadendron giganteum. The sequence continues at coordinate 424,886,476 of CM021103.1, forward strand.
CCCTTAATCCTAGAGAGTGTATAGGGTTATGAGTAGCCAAATTTTCACTAACTTAACTCTTAATTAAGTTATATTATCATTATTATATTATTATTTAGTTGATTAGGTTAGCCTAGGGATTATATTATAATATGTCAACCTAAGTGATATCCTAGGAATAAGTAGGATATATATGAGGTAGTAAGTCTTATTTTATCAAAAAAATATGAATCATGTTCTCATTAGAGATATTTTGGTGTTTTCCCCATTAAAGTGGCTTGTTATTCTTAGTTATTATCAAGAATTTATAAAATATTTCATATTGTAGTCTTTTTTTATTCATCTTATTTCATTACAAGTGGCATCAAAGCATTATCTTAGCACCATGAAGGAAACTCAATTTTCTTTGGACGTAATTTTGGGAAGAAAATATATCTCTAATTTTGGAAAAAAAATATATTAAATTTTAAAAGGTTTTTCAAGGACATTTTTAAGAAACTTAAGTAAAAAATTTAAATAAATTAGAGCATAATTAAGTGATGTATTGTAGAATTATGGTTTCTTCGAAATTCACTCTCAAAGAAGAAAACTAGCTAATTTATTGCTAATTTTTCTTATAAAGTGATATCTAGGCCCTAGTAAGTTATAGTAAAAAAAATAGATTATTTGTTTTAATTTATGTAATATATTAATAAAAAAATCTATCATGATGTGGCTTGAAAGAAGAAGCAAAAATAATGTTGTGACACTTGGAAAATATCCAAATAAGGATGATGTATTAATCAAGGATATTAATCCTAATTATGAAATCAACAAGCTTAAGGAAAAAGTTTTATTAGTGAAGGAGATGAAAGATGATATGCATTGCTTGACAGGAGCTATGCATCACATAACAAGAGACATATTAGGCATGAAAAGAACTTTAGGTGATATACATGCTTATATACATAAATAAAGATCACAAATAGATATCTCAAGCAACCAAGGTGGATAATCCAAGTCAAATAAACTATATTAAATTCTAATACTCATACAAGATCTAGGAACTTGATACCAAAGATGGACATGCACAAGATTGACAGCAAGGATCCACTAACTTGGATAATTAAAATGGAGAATTTTTTTATCTACATCAAAACCCAAGTGGAAAAAAGGTGATGATGGTATCCTTATATCCAAAACCAGAGTAATTCTTTTGGTAATGTAGACCATGTGCTCAATGAAATAAAAATGGTCTCACTATCTCATGAACTATCTTTATAGAGGAGATACAATCAATAGTGTGTGAGACAACTACCTCAACCGACTAGATGAACTTAAACAAACAAGATCATTCAAGGATTACATTTAGCAATTCCAAAACCTATCCATGAGAGTAGATATAATTTTAGAAGATATAATTTTAGAAGATGAATTCAATGATTTTTTTTGGGGTGGTCTTAAGGATCACATCCAACATGAGGTATGCATTATTAGTACTAATTATATATCCATGTCTTTTATCCTAGTACACAAGGAAGAGTATAATTTTTTAATTCCTAGAAGAGAATGGGTTAATGTGATAAGATACGAAGTATTTTTAACACAATCATTGCCTCAAACTACCAAATTGACTATGCAACAAATTGAAGAGAAGAAATTAAAAGGTTATGTTTTAATTATGATAGAAAATATAGTTGAGGTCATAAATGTGTTGAAAGGAAATTATTCTACATTAAAGTTATAAAAGAAGAAGATGATGAAGAAGAGATAATATTAGATGAAGGAAATGGGATAGAAGATAAATTTGGAGATACTCGTTGAATCATTTCTTCTCATGCACTTGCTATATTTAGTACCCCACAAACTCTCAAAGTGCTGGGTTTCCTAAAGAAAGAGAGAGAGTAATAGTTTTTATTGAATCAAAAAAGATTCATAAATTTATTAATAAGAAGTTAGTTACTCATCTAAATTGATTTATGTTGGAAACATGAAAATGTTGGTATATGGTGTTGTCATTGATGGCAACCCATTGTATAAATATAGAAGTGTTGGTCTGGAGAAGACCAGGTGTTTTGGAGAATCGACTATGTCCCATGGTGCATATTCAGTGATCAAAGGAACAATTTTGTGGTTTGTATTGCTTTGTAATGCATCATCTCATCATGTGGTTTTGAGGTGTTGATGGCAGGTGTTGAATGAGTCTACATCCAAAGTTTTAGGGTTGTATGCCTTCTATAGTTCAAGCTATTGTTGAGAATGTATCAGGCTTTGTAATGGTAGTGTTATAGGTGTAGAGTACATGTTGGAATGATCTTCATTCTACCATGGATGAATATTATGTTGTGCAGTTTTGAGGAAGTGTTAGAAGGTGTAATACCCCTCTGTTTTGCTTCCTGTTTAGATAGCATTTCATGCTTTGTTTTAGTTTTTGTTACTAAGATACTTTGCATATTTTGTCATGTGTGTTATTTGATTGCTATTTATAGAGCGACGGACTATTTGTGTGATGTGATGTGGTTTAGTTGATGCTTGATTTGATATGTTTTAACTGGAGTTAAATTACTTGTTGTTGTAACATGTTATTGTACATGAGATATTTGAAGTATTATGGAAATTTCAGTTATGATGAGTGTATTGGTGAAGGGGATGGGATCACGTCACTCGCTTGTGAGCGCCCTGTGATTCCATGATTTCCTCTTCACAGTGTGTATTTTATGCTGCTTATATATATATGATCTTGGTTACTTTGTTTATAGGTTGCAGGTACATGACATCGACTCCACCTGGTTTCACAAGTTTGAGCGTGTCGATCCAACAGTTAAGTTGAATGGGAGATAGTAGCTAGGTAACTTGTGTCAGGTCTACACCCTAGCCATAGTGTGTCTTTAGTCGTGTTTGTTGAGTCATTGGTTGCCTTGTTTTAATATTATTTAATTCTGAAGGGTTCTTGTTATGGAAATAAATGCTTAAAATTATTGCATTAAACAATGTTGATATTTATTTAATTAAATTAGACATTTTTGATAGAAGCTCTTATTTAAATAAATTAAATAAATTAAATTTATTTAGTAAATTAAATTTAATCCAAGGGGTTGAATTTATTTATTAAATAATTAAAATTAGTTAATTAAATATGTTTATTTAGAAAGTTGAAAAGGGAATTTAATTCAATTTGGAGTTTAAATTTGAATTAGAGGTAATTAAATTCAATTTGGAATTAAATTAGGATTTGAAATTATTAAATTATTGAGAAATTAAAATTGGTTGTTAAAAGATATTTTATTATTGCCAGCATGTTGTAGTTAAATTAATGAAGAAGTTGTTGAAAATTTATTCATGGAGAAAATTTGGGATTTTGGTTAAAGAAGAGGAAAGCTTCTCCACGGGAGTGTGAGGATATTTTTGAAAAAAAATATTTTTGGGAGAAGAATGGAAAATTGAAAATACATAGAAGATGGTTGAGGTTTCTTCGCTGTAGGAATTTTTAAAGATTTGTTCTTTTATATTTGCTGTGAATTTTGGATATGATTTTGGTGCTAGAAATATTGTGGTTGCTGGGAAGAAGCTGTGAAAGCTTTGGTAGAGGTTCACATCAAAGATTCAACTCATCAGAAGCTTCTTGATACAGGTTCTTTACTTGTGAAATGAGATTGTTTAAAATTTAGTGTAGAAATTGTATTGTGTAGTTAATTATATTTCTTGATCTATTAAGGAAAATTAATTGGTTTTAGAGAAAGGATATTTTTAAAGCTTTTATTGTTGTCGTGAAGAATTTAGAAAATATTATTTACAGTAAATACCTTTGAATACGAATTGTCTTATTTGAGAAATTTGTTAGATCTAAACTGTAAATCAAACCTAGAGGAAAACAACATTTAGATTTTTAGAAAATTAAACCTCTGTGTACTTTGTGGTGGAGAAACCCAAAGGATATTAGGATTTGATTAAAATACCTCTGTAAGAAATAGTAGTTTCCTTACCTATGTTTAGTTTTGAGAAAGCTAATTAGAAAAGTGATTTTAAAATCCTCTGTAAAAATTTGGGTGCTCTTTGGAAGTTTTATAATTTTTCCTATGGATGGATGTTTTGAAAACTTTCCCAATTTGTCTATTAAGTTAAAATTATTTTTAAATATATATACTTATCATTGTTATTGGATTTTATTTTATTGGCGAAAATCGTCGTTCGTAAGGCATGCTGGTGAAAAAACGAAATTAAATTTCATGAAAATGTCTTTTATAATAAATAAAAGTTATGTTATGGTGGTTGGTGGGGAGGTCAAACCCCCACCACCCACATGTATTAAGGTGGGGAAAGCACTGCCTATGAGGTAGTGCGCCCACCTCATAGGGGGACGCGTTGCCCCCTCCCATCGGTGATGGGGTGGCCGGACTGTACTTAGTACAACCGACGCTCCATTGGTAATTGGTATTTGGGGTTTGGCAAAAATAGAGTTTCGCCTAGAATAAACACGGTTTTCAATGTTAAAATTCTATTTAATATTTCAAATTTATTAAACTATCTAATTTAGTATATATTATATATAAATCACAATTAAATATATAAATAGTATATATGTTGTATATATATATATATATATATAATGTATATATTATTTATATATATATATATTGTGTATATATTATTTATATATATATATATTGTGTATATATTGTATATTATGTGATATATTAATATATTTAGTTTGGATTAAAATAAAATATTTATTTTGTGTTATATATTTTAAAATATTTATTGTATATATATGATGGTTTATATATAATTAAATATATGAGATGTTTATATTACATGTTATATATACATTAGAATGTATATTTAATGATTTGAGTAATTGGTTGCATGCAATAAAAGATGGAAAGAGTAAACTATTAAATGAAATGGACATTGTGTTTAGTTGGAAAATTGAAAGAAATATAGGATTTGATTAGAAAATTTGAAGGGATTTACTTGCATGGATTTGTGTTGTTTTTAAAAGTAAATTAAGGAGTTGATTTTATTGAAGAGGCAATTAATTGTTTTAATTTATTTATTTTCTATTAGGCTAATTAAATTATTGTGAATAGAATATGAAAGGGAAATGGATTTAATATATCCAAAAATAGATTATTTCCTTGTAATTGCTTTGTAGTAATTATTTCCTTTGTGTTCATGTTTGGGGAAATGGGTCTTAAGTATTGTAAGTCTTCCAGAGGATCCTAGAGGATGGGAGTTGTTGAAATGTGATGTCAACCATTTGTATTTCCCTTGGGTAGTGCATGGTGTCTTGTCAGTGATTTACCTGGTTTCCATGAATGAGGATGTTTTGTGCCTCCTTTGGAAGGAGTGGATTATGTGTCGTGTTGCCTCCAGTGTTTGGAGTGATTTTCGTTATATGTTTCCTCCTCGAGATGGAGTGGTTATGTTCTCTAGTTTGTATGCACTTGAGATTCCCTTGGTGATTAGTAAGAATGTGTGTTGTCAAATAGAAGAGTGGCTTCCGTTAGGGGCCAGAGCCTATAAGAGGTAAGACTGGGTAACCTTTGGAAGTAGTTTAATCAAGAGATAACTAAACAATGTACTTAGAAGTTTAGGAAGTACTTCACACTAAAAAGATAAGTTCTAGCCTCACTCATTGTCACAAGTGCTTGTTTAGGCTTGGAATGAGTGGGAAGGCCTGGAATGGCAAGGTCATCTATCTTGTCAATACGAGAGGTATTTGATTCCGCATTAGTAAGTATGAGGGCCGATGGTCGGTTGAGGTCTCCAGGAATACCAGGGCCTATGAAGATCCGTTGAGGGTAACTCATTACGAGCTATGCGATGACACTTTGTCTATGACAACAGTTGGTATTTTTTTTATGTGTATGGTTTTCTTAACATACTTGATCTATTTTATGTCTGGAATCAATGTGACCTATGCTAGTGACGTCAGAGTTGTACTTGTTTGGTACATGTGTTTAGTTGTGTTAGTATGTGTCAGCCTGTGGTTAGAAGTTGTAGAGATTGTCCATGTTATGTTGTTACTATCTCCTAGCATGGGGGGTGGGCCTTCGGGTACCACTTGGTTGGATGGAGAATGCACCATACACCGTTGGGTTCCCCTTTTTATCTTCAGTACTTGGTGGCGAGACATCCAGTTGGACAGCTCGCAATTCCTATTTTAATTCAAGCATTGTTTTATTTCAATTTGTATCATGTTATTTTACCCTTCATTATATTCAAGGTGGATCTATGTATATTGTAACACATTTGTAGTATTGCCTCATTTTGGGAATGAGTGATGTAACCTTTGATTAAGTTAATGAATATGGAGTTTGGATGTATATTTCTTTATGTTATGAAGTATCTTTATTATGTATGAAATGAATGAGTACTTGGTTCATTTTGTAATTAAAAGATATGGATGTATGTATGTATGTGTGGGTTTTATGTAGTCCCAATCTTGTAACCTTAGAGGTTGTTGTTAATTAGTAAGTGAATGCATATGTTAATTACACTTTAATAAAAAAAAAATTGGTTCGCTTATGATGTTAATTGCAACTTCCTTTAGGGTTACTTGGTGGGGCATTATAGAATGAGTAAGAGGTTTTTGCACTCCAAGTGACAAGTGATTTAGTGATTTGTGTACTAAGTTGTGAATGAAGTTGGTTCATTCAATTATTGCTTCACCAGCAGTGCTGACCTAAAGGTTTTGGGGACGTGCGGAGTTGAGTTGTGTATAGAGTGGAATCATGGGAGTGAAAATAGGCCATTCTAACCTATTTTGGTGCAGTACACATTTTCTCTCTGGAAAGCATGTGTGTTGGATTTTTGTGTCGACCAGTTATTGTGTTGCACATTTTATTTAATTAAGCCAACCTAATTAATGCTTTGGTTTTTTGTGGTATATATACAAGGTTAATTCATTGTGTGATGAATTTTATTGTATTTAATTAAGATTTTATGTAGTGTGAAGTGCGAAAGGTGATAGTGGTAAAGTATGAAGTGTGTAAAGTTAGTTTTTTGAGCTTAATTGGAACTATATCTTCAACATGTTGCAGATGCATTATTAGCACTTCATCCTTGGCAGTGAGCCATTGTTCTTGGATAGTGATTGCTCCATTTTTTAATTCATTGTAACTAGTTATAATATATTGTGAGATGATCCTCATTGTGGTTTTTCCCTTTCAAGGATTTTCCACGTAAATCTAGTGTTTATTGATGTGATGCATGCATTAATTGTTCCTTTCCATTTCTACAAGTTTGATGAGATTTTTTGAATACATGTTTAATTTGATGAAGTTAATGAATTTCAATGAATACTGATTCACCCCCCTCAATATTTTGGGTGTTCAAAAATTGGTATCAAATCCCGATTCCTTCAATTGGATTAAGCACTGAGGTAGATCTTGGAGGTTGAACACATGACACTTAGAAGGTATCCTTTCCTTTCAGAAGAGATTATCATGGAAGTGTTTACTGAAGAAGATTGTGAAGCTGACATGCAAGGAGAACTCAGATCTTCTCTTGATGATCTAGATAAAGAAGAATGTGAGAATAAGGATCTAAAATAAAATATTAAGCAAGCAAATGAGAGTATCGAGAAGTTGAGGGAGCAACTCAAGAAAGTTAAGGAAAGAATCAAGCAAAAAATGAGTAGCTCAAACAATCAAATGAGACAATGACTAATCTGAAAGTGCAAGTTAAATAAGGAAAAAGAGTTGAAGATTTCTTGAATGCCAAATTGAAAGACAAGTTTGTATAATGTTCAAAGCTTGAATAAGAGATTGTGACTTTGAGGGCATATCTAGAGAAAACAAAGATTCAAGAAGAGCTCCACATTTCTTGATGAAATGATTGCTAGTTAGAAGGATTCTAAGGACAAAAAAGGTTTAGGATTTGAAAGAGGAAAAATTTCAAAGGAAAATCAAACTTCAAAAAATTATGAAAAGAAGAATGATGAACAAAGGAATACTGGAGATAAGAAGAGCAATATTAGATAGGTCTAGAACCAAATGAAATATTTCAAAAGGCCTCCTATTAGACAACCAACTACGCAAATGTATTCATCTTCTAATGGTTACTATTATTCTTGTAATAAATATGGGCATATAGTAGTAGAGTGTAGAAGCAAAATGAATCAAAATGCTCAATCATTTTCCAACCAGTGCTATACATGCAATAGATTTGGTCATAAAGCTAGTGAATGCAAAAGTCAAATGATGAAAGTTTTCAATAATGATATGATGTTCCAATCATTGAATGGTTATTGTTATACATGCAATGGATTTGGGCATAAGGCTTTTGAATGTGGATCTAAAATGGCAAGATGTAATTTTGTTCAACAAAAATGTGTCTTATGTCACAAATGCAATAAACCAAGACATATAGCTAAGTTTTATAGAAGTAAGAATGTGAAACCCTCTCGCTCACAAAAGAAGATTGGTCTAGTAAAGAAGGTTGATTTGGTTGAGATGAAGAAGGAGATGAACAAGATATAGAAGAAAAAGGAAGAGAATGAGGTGAAGAATGAGTTTGTACAAAATGTTGGTGTATATGTTTCCTTCATAAACTAGAAACCCAAGCTTTGGATCAGGGGAGTTTTATCAAAAAACTCTTCAACCCCCTTCCGAAGATGAGATGTTGATGTCTTCAGCATGTTGGTATATATGTTGGTTTATATGCTTAATCTGTTGTTTAAATATCTAGTGAAAAATATCTTGTTATGGAGATTTGTGGAATGTTTTGAAGTGTCTATAATGGCCCAGTGATGGTTTGCTAGCTTTCTAACCTAACTTTTCATTGCTGCAATTAATGCATATTAGGTTACTAGAAAAGTGTTTATATTTCATTTTTATTTTTCTAAAGTCATTTGTGATCAATCATTTGAAGTGGAGAGTAGAGAAAACAAGTGTTGAAGTGATTATAAAGTGTTGTTTGAAACCATATCAATGAATTCCAACGGTTTTTATTAGTTTCTTACAAACCCTAGTTTTGTGAAAAATCAAAATATTGGCTCAACTGATTGATGTGATCAAGTGACCAAGACCTATATTCAAGAAGCACCTATATAAATCTATGGAGATGGACCCTAAAGGTGTATTCTCTAGTGTTTCGAGTGGTGTATTCCACACAAAGGATGTGTGGATCTACATTCATATGCAAATGGAAAAGTATGATAATTTGAAGATGGAAAAATATTGGGAGAAGGTGTTGATTGGAGATGACTTTGAGCTAAAACCAGAGTATAAGAGTCTAATAGAGAAGAAATTGGATGTAATAGTTTCCCCAATTTATGTTATGAGGATGAGTGGGTTAAGTATGTGCTTAAAGAAATCATGATAAATTCATATGATTAGGCATATCAAACATGATTAACAAAGAGGAAATTAGGGTTGTAACTAGTTTGTTCTCTATGGAGCAATTCTAGTATTGGAGGCCATGAAGAACGATGTGGTGATGAAGCTCATCAAAGGATATTTTGACAAATGTGCCCTAACAATAAATGAAATTGATGATTTGGTATTAAAGTATGCTTCAATGGTGTTAGGTTACAAGATCTTCTATGTAAATAGAGAGAACTTTGTTTCAACCACCATAATTCACACAACTCAAAAAATGGTGAAGGAAGGTGAAGAGAGATTTGTGTGCGCTTTTGAGACTATAATTGATGGAGAATCAAGGTACCCCATTTAGTATGGTACCCTAATTATCTTATTATTATTTTACTTTCTTAGAGAGTGTCCCAAAACAAAGAATGTTATATGGGATAACAGTATTCCTATTGTTGTACAAATAAGAGATCACCTAAGAAAGTTTCCATATTTTGAGTCTTGAAATTCAATGTTGTGAGGATTCTTCAAAAAAAATTAAGATAAGATGCAAGAGAGGTATAGGATTTCAACAAGTATTGTTGAGAAATATAAGAATGACATAAATTTCATGGTGAGTAGAGACCACTTCTTTATGGAAGTAGTTGAACCTAGAACTATTTGGGTTCTAGAGCTACCTTACGAGGTAGATGAGTCTGTATGCACTAGTCTTGCAAAGATTGTGTTAAGTAAGCCTAGAGATCCAACTGTGGATAGGTTTGGAAAATATGCAAATAAATCTAGCCAAGTAAACTAAAAAAATAAAAAGAAGGGTATTGAGAAGAATGTTGAGAAGATGAAAGCTAAGTTGGAGGATATGGTAAACTCACTCAAGGGTTCTATAGAGAAATGAAAAGCCACATATGTTGCTTCATAGGCTACTCCAAGTACAATAAGGTAATTCATGACCTTTTACCCCTCTCCTAATGTTCCTAAGTCCTCTAGAACAAATATTATAAGGAGTTCCAAGAAGAAAGAAACATTTAGCACCTCTGTGCAATAGAAGACTCCTAAGAGAAGGAAATAAATTTTACCATAGAGAAATACATCAGTTGTGAGGATGAAGAAGAAGAAGAGGAGAAACCACAATTGGTTTGGAAGAAGAAATATCAAGTCTCTCAGGAGGAGACTAGTGAAAAAAGAATAAAATTTGATGTGGTAGACATAGAAAGTGAAGAGGAGGTGGAAAAAGAAAAGAAAGATTTTATTTTTCAAATAAGAGAAAAGAGTTTTGGAGAAGAATAAAAATCACCTAAAGGTAAGGAAAATAAGAAAGAGAAGATACCTCTGGTTAGGGAGCATATTACCATTAAGTTAGAGGCATTGTTCAGTAGGATTGTAGAGTTTTGCATGCTAAAGGAAACTACCGCAATGTATTTGGATGTAGATAATGCAGATAAGACAATCATAGAAGAGGTTATTGCTAAGTATATGGTAACATTAAATACTAGCCTTGGTGATATTGAGGATCAATTTCGTAATGATCTGAAAAGTGTTTTAAGTACTAGAATATAAGAAGATATTGATGAAGATGCTAAGATGAAGGAATTTTCCTTGGAGAATATTGGTTCCTTATTGTCTCATGAGGATAGACGCAAGTTGTCTAAGTTGTATAACAAAATATTTAGGACAAAACAAATATTAGGTACTCTTATGAGTAGAGATAAGGAAGACATTGAGAGTTTAAGGAAGGAAACACTACAGAAAATTGAGGATTTTGCTAAAAAGTTGGGAGCCTCTCCAAAAAATGAAGATCAAATACAAGATGGCAATCCCCTTCTGAAAAGAAATGAGCTTGTTGTAGAATAACATGAGCATGAGCATATATAGGAATACATGTTGATTGATAACACCCCTACATTTGTGGAGAATATTGTTGATGAAGAGAAGGAAGAAGATATGTAAGATCCCCCAAAGAAGAATGAAGCTCAAAATGAACAAAATTTCCCCCCTCTAGATAAGGAGACAAATGCTAAGAAAAATAAAGATTATTGCTGGAAGATGAAGTAGTGAAGGTGTTGCAAGAAGGTATTCTTGGAATAACTATTGATATTTCCTTATCTAGTGTGCAGAAATTGAAATTATTCCTTGATTCTTTTAAGGATTATTCTATTGGTTTGGAAGAAAAGATTGAGAAGGAAATAACAAAGAACGTCAATGATAAGAGGTTAGAAAAAGTTTCAAATAAATGTGGAACTACACATGGTAATTTGCAAGGAAACTTAAAGTAAGTTCGAAAGTGTTTGGATGAAGCCAAATAATTATTTTAGTTCTGTCTAAAGTGGCCAATTTTTATAAGGAGCATTAAATATCCAATGGACTCAATTGAGTCTCAAATTGCTCAAGCCTCAAGTGCATATGATTTGGTGAATGGTGTAGATGGAGCTATAAGCACTATCATTGAAAACATACATGGTCAATTCTTTATACTAAAAGAACAAAAGGAGAAAATAATAATGTAGTATCATCAGCTCAAAGATATGGTAAATGTAAGGCTTACCCTTTTAACTAAAGTATTAGTTGATGCTGAGAAGCTTGTGCAAAAGAATCCAATGCGTATTTCTCTAGAAGGAGAAGACCTCCACATTCAATTTGAAAATCAATGTCATATGCTTTCCTTTACTAAGAAGGATTGGGTGTTGGAAGAATGAAGAAGGTGACCTCTAGGTTTGTTTTCATTGATGCCAACATTGATTGGCGACTAACTGAGTAAACTATGTGTCTACACTAATCCAGTATTTTGGTCTGAAAATACTCTTAGTAAAAGGAAATTCTGAGTTTTTGATATGTTTCTCAAGAGTGTCAGTTATAGGTATAAACAATCTTTTAGCAATCTTTGTTGATCTGGCTATGTAATCTAGGTGACAGAAGTCTGGTATTCTTTTGACTGACAAGGTTAAGAACTATTTGTCCTTTGCATGTTCCTTATTAGGTCCAGACTAACCTAATTTATGGATGACACATTTTGTTATGTGCACCAAAAGGAATTTTGTATTGGGGCGACAAGTCATTTTGAATTTTGTGTGTTCACACTCAATTAGGTTGACCTAATTGATGAAGGAAGATATGACTATGTATATATGTGTGTGAATGATGGATAGAAAAGAGATGGACATAAAATATATTGTATGTGAGTGATGTGACAAATGAAATAGTGTGAATTTGATGATAATGGTTGTATACCTACAATTGGAGTATAATTTTGGTGTTTCCAGAGCTTAACTGGAACTAATTTGTACACTTTGTAGGTGCACTTCTCTAGTTCACTTTTGGTAGTGAGTCATACTTTTCTATATCCTTGCAATAAGCCATTTTGTATTCAGGTTGTGAGCCTTTCAAGGACATTGAGTCCTAGAAGTGAGCCTTGTAATATCTTGTAACTGGTTATAATATATTGTGAGCTAATCCTCATCGTAGTTTTTCCCACTTTGGGTTTTCCATGTAAAAATCTTGGTGTCAATGTGTTATGATATATTTTATGTTTTGGATCACTATTGTAGGTAGATGTGGATTGATAATTGGATGGTTAATAAATAATTTTATTAGAATAATATGGATTCACTCCCCCTTCTTAGTATTTGATGTATTCAACAATTGGTATCAGAGCCTAGTTCCTCTGAAAAAGTCTTACAGCTTGAGGAAGGTCCCAAAATTTGAATACATGGCTAACAAAAGCTATCTTGTTCCTCTAAAAGAAAACTATAGATCAGAGGACTTCATGCTACTCTTGAAGAATTGGAAAAAAGAGAAGATGATGAAAGGAAACCTGAAGGAAGAAAATGAATGCATCAGGAAGTTAAAAGAGAAGTTAGTGATCAGTTGAAAAAGGCTAATGAGGACATTATTAGACTGAAGATGCAAGTAGAAGAAAAGAAAAAAATTGAGGAATGTCAGAAAGCTGAGATTCAAAATAAAATTGATGAATGTACAAAGCTTGAACAAGAAGTGGTAACCCTAAGATCTAATCTAGAAAAAGTGAAAGCTTGTGAACTAAGATTCAAAACACGCTTGACAAGGCTTGATGAGTTGATTACATCTCAGAAACCTTCTAAGGATAAAGGTGGTCTAGGAATTGAAGAAGGAAAAACCTATTTCCAACAAAGTGAACAAATAGAATAAATTTCAAGGCAATACTCATCAAATCAAGAACCAAAGGAGCAATACTGGAAGGATTCTTGTTCGATAGCCTAATGCTCAAAGATACCCATATTTTAATGGTTTTTGTTTATCATGCAATAAATTCAGTCATAGAGAAATAGAATGTAAAAGAAGAATGAACTAGAATAGAATGAGTCAAAATGTTGGATTCTTTGCTAGACAATGCTTGCTTGCAATAAGTTTGGACATAGAGCTACCGAATGTAGAAGCTAGATAATGATGAACAAATTTAATGCTGGTAGAAGGATTCAGTCTTTTCAAGGATATTGTTACACATGTAATATCTTTGGACACAAGGCTAATCAGTGTAGAGAAAGGATGAATGCAAATCAGTTTGATCAAATATATGTTGTGTGATACACTTGCAACAAACTAGGACATATCTCAAAATTTTATAGGAGAAAAATTGGGAAGAAACCTAATCCTAAATAGAAGAACAAGTCTATGAAAAAAGTAGATCATGCTAAAGTAAGAAAAGAAATGGAAAAAATTTGGAAGAAGGAAGAACTTGAGAAAAAGGATGAGTCAAATACATCTGTATCTGCATCCAATGTAGATACATCTTCTGAAAACTAAACCCAGTAATGGTTTCAAGGGGAGAAAGTATAGAGAAATCTAAAAAGCCCTCGATATATGAGGTGTCAAGTGGTTACACAAGGATATGTGATGTGAGTCATCATTTTGAAGGAATTGGAGAAATTTCTAGTAGAAAATAGGCAAATCAGGAGAATTGCGGAACTTTTCTTGGTTTACAAAGTGTTTCATAAAGTGGTTGGCAACTTTAAAGCTGAAAAACAATAAATGTGAATTAGGGAAAAATTCATAAGTAATAACGCAAGAAGATAAGTTAAAGTAAGGCACATTTGTGAAATTCGAAAGAAATTGTGCAAGTTGAAGTGAGATTGAAGGAAATTCAGAGCATCGTACATCAAAACCCTAGTTCTTGACAAGCAGAAAAGGTATTCTCTATTATCTAAATTTTGTGGATTTTAATGTTGAAAGAAATATTTGTTAAGATTATTCAAGATTTTTTGGGGAATATGGCTACTCCTACTATTGTGGAAATATCTGAGAGACCCCAACCTAGGTTTAGAATATTTTTATGGAAAGTGTATGAAAATGATCTCATGGGTATTTCTCGCACATTCCAAGGCATGTTCTACCCACTAAAGATACAAGAACATACATTCATGGGAAGCTAGAAGAATTCAATCACCAAGAGCTGAAATATTTGTGGGACAATGAGTTGATGGGAGACGATCTACTACTTAAGGTGGAATATGAAAACCTAGTTCGAATGAAGCTAAATGTTTGGAACTAGTTTCCAAACTTTTATAGTGAGAATGAGGTGAATTTTGTTAGAGTGGCCCTTAGTAGGGTTCATAGAAAATTTGTGTGGTTAAATGAACCAAGAGTTATCAACAAGGAGGCAATTTGAGCTGTAACTGGTCTTTGTGATATTGGAACCATTCCAGTTCTAAAGGCGATGAAAAATGATAAAGTCATAAGGATGACTGGTGCTAAATTTGATGGAAGATCTGTAACTATAGAGTCTATTGCAAACCCTACCATCAAGTATGTTTCCATCATGATTGGGAAAAAAATTTATTTCACCGGCAGGGTAAATTCAGTGTCTACTAAGGCAATTCACACTGCTTATGAAATGGTGGAGAATGGAAAATATTTTGATCTTTTTGAGTTGCTTAGGTTGCAACTTATGGAGAACTTGAGTATGATTAAGGCAAAGAAGCATGTTTTTAAATTTGGCACTTTAGTTTTTTGTTTTTTATTCTATTTCCTGAGGGAGTTACTAGGAAGAAAAGGCATAATATGGTATAACACCAAGCCAATTACTCATAATATTTTTGATCATCTACATAGTCTAAGAGATTTTAGGGCACAAAACAATGCCCTAACTACTTTATTTGTAGTATTTCAAAATGAAATGCATGAAAGTGACCAGATTCCGAGGAGTTTGGTGAAGAAGTATGAAAAGGAGATAAATTTTCTTGTGTCTATAAATGAATGCATCATTGAGGTTGTAGAACCTAGAACTCGATGGATTGAACCACTAGGATATGAGATTGATGAATAAATGGTGGAGAGGTACATTGAGATTATGTTGAGTAGTCCTAAGGACCCCTATCTACCTAGGCATGGTACATATGAGGAGAAATCTATTGAAATTCATTTGGAGGCTACTGCATCTAAAAGAAGAAATAATGTTGAAGCTTTCTTCCAAGGCAAAAAATTCACTAAGGATGATATACAATAGTTGAAGGAGACTCTTGATGAAAGGAAAGCCAAATCTGCTGAACAGTCCTCTGAACCTAGAAAATCTGGAAGACTATCTTCTAGTGCTACACCAACACCTACCTCCAGTACTGCTAATGTTATGAAAGGGAAGAAGAAAGAACAATATTTCCCTGCATCTATTGATATGTCTTCCCCTACCGGTCTGAATACCAAGGAATCTAAGAAGAAGGACATACCTCCTACTGCACCATCTGTTGCTTCAGGAAGAAGAAGAGTGAAACAAAAGGTTGATAGGAAAAGAAGTTTGAGTGACATTGTTGAGGAAGAAATAAAACTTGTCTTAAAAGAGGAGCGTCAGCTGAAAAGAAACAAAAGGGATAGTACCTTCGGTGAAGAAGCCAACACCAAAGTTGATAACTTGATAGATGAGGAGTCAGAGGAAGATGAGGATACTTATCGAATCCATGTACATACAAAGAAGAATGAAGAAGGCTCATCCGATCTTCTGGAGGACATGCCTAGATCTGCTCCAATAAGTGATCAACCACCTTTAAATCTTGGAGCCTTAGTAAACAATATGATTGACGATGACCTTATTCCAACTGCTAAGTTGTATGATAAAGTTAATGATGATGGAAAGAAAACCATCATAAGTTCTTTTATTCAGTACATAGTTATTTTTAATATAACTATGGATACCATACAGTCCAAAGTTATTGAAAATGTGTGGAAAGAGTTAGTACTTAGAAGGAAAGAGGCTTTAAATGTTGAAGATAAGATGATAAGTGAAGCCTTAAAATCCATTAGTTCCACATTTTTGGAGATAGAAGCTACAAATCTACTAAAATAATGTTCTGCATTTTTAGAGTCAAGAAAAGAGTTAATATGTTAATGACTAAGGAATATGACAATGTGGAAAAATTAAGGAAATAAACTTAGGATGTAATCAAGAAATAATCAAGGAGCTATGGGGCAAGAACCAGTTCTTCATCCCACACTGCTCAGGCACATGAACATGCTAATTTTGTAGAAGTAATAGATAATCCAGTCTTGGAGACTGTTGATGAGACACTTGGTGTTTCAAAGACCCCTTCCCATCTAACTAACATAGAAGAAACTACTCGAAAAAGGTCTAATGATCAACATAAAGATCATTCCATTGATAAGAGAGAAGAACATCTAGAATCTATCCAAAACGGGGAAGAGAAAAAAAAAAATGAAAGTGAGGGGAGTAAGGAAAAGAAGAAGAATAATGACAAGGATGATGAGGATAGAAGGGAGAAAGAAAACAAAGACAAGTCCTCTAGAAAGTCATCCAAAGAAGAAGAATAATAACAAGAAGAGGAAGAGCACAAGAAAGAAGAAGACAAGAAATTCATTCCAGTTGAGAAGAGCAAAGGAGAAATATCCAAAGGTCCTTAACTATCAAATCCATCTGGAGAATCATTCAAAAGTACCCTTAAAGGTCTTCTTTCAAGGAAACTATATTTTAACCTGTGCTTCTACCTCAGCTAGTCAAACTGCCATCATACCCAGGTTATGTGGACTTGACAAATATTACACCCAGTGACAAAATAAAACTAAGTGGCACTTTTCTTAGCTCTGTCACACAAGAATTTACAGTCATATCAAAAGGGAAATGAATTGACAAATAAAGCTATCAAAACTTTACAAGAGGAATCCCCCGGTGTTACATAAGATAACTCTTTAGCTCCAATTGAAAACTTTTGACTTATAGTTGATTCAGTCAAAGAGTACACATCTAACCTCAAGGTATAGACTGCAAAAGAAGTGAAGCTGAGTCTACTAGAGAAAAGACTGTTGTTTTTGCAAGACAAGTGTACAATTGCAAATGAAAATTCTTTGCAAACTTTGAAAGAGGTAAGAGAATGTGATGAGGAAGCCCAACTACAATTTGTTTACTACATGAAGTGGTCAAAAGCCACTCGAGGTATCAAGGATTTAATGGACTCAATTGAGTCTCAACTTGTTGATGCCTCTGAAGATTATAAGATTGCAGATGATAGACTATGTTAGGTGCATTTCTATTGCAAATCTTCAAAGAAATTTTTTCATCCTATAGAGGTAGAAGAAAGATGCTATGAGATGGTATGCCCAACTTGGAGACCTAGTTATGTCTAGACATGTCTATATATTAAATGCATTAATGGAAGCAAAAAAAATTGAGAAGATGAACATTTATCCATCCACTTTGGAAGAAGGAGAAGAATTCTTGGAAGAATTAGAATCTCTACATAAAAATCTTTCCAAGGAAAAAGGAGTCTGGGATGATGGAAATCCAACTTGGGAAGCGATTCTTAAGAAGTTACAGGGTGCCCCCAATTCTTGATTTGAAGTTTTTATCTTTTCTCAATCCTTTGTCCTTGATGTCAAAGGGGGAGAAGAGGTCAAGAGGAGAAGAGTATGTACAAAGAATGTTATGGTATGTGTTTGTGTCCTATGCATATGTTAGGGGGAGTTGAGCATAATATTTTGTTTTTGAAGCAAGTCTCATTTTTGGCACATGTTGCCATTAATGAAAAAGGGGGAGATTAATGGAAGAATGAAGAAGGTGACCTCCGAGTTTGTTATCATTCATGCCAACACTGATTTGTGACTAATTGAGTAAACTATGTGTCTACATTGATCTAGTATTTTGGTCCAAAAATCCTCTCAGTAAAAGGAAAATCTATGATTTTTTGATATGTTGCTCAAGAGTGCCAGTTATAGGTATAAAAAACCTTTCAACAATCTTTGTTGATCTAGCTGTGTAATCCAAGTGACAAAAGTTCAGTATTCTTTTGGTCAACAAGGTTAAGAACTATTTGTCCTTTGTGTGTTCTTTATTAGGTCTGGGCTGATTTAATGTATGGCTGAAACATTTGTTTTTATGTGGAAAAATGAATTTTGGATTGGGCCAACAAGTATTTTTGAATTTTGTGTGTTCACATTCAATTAGGCCAACCTAATTGATGAAAGAAGATATGACTGTGTATATATGTGTGTGATCGAAGGATAAAAAAGAGGTAGACATAGAATACATGGTATGTGAGTAATGCAAAAAATTAAATGGTGTGAAGTTACTTATAATGATTATATACTTGAAATTGGAGCAAAATTTTGGTGTTTCCAGAGCTTAATCGAAATTGATTTCTGCACTTTGTAGGTGCAATTCTCTAGTTCACTTTTGGTAGTGAGCCATACCTTTTTGTATTCAGGTTGTGAGCATTTCAAGGACAGTGAGTCCTAGTAGTGAGACCTGTAATATATTGTAACTAGTTATAATATATTATGTCCTAATCCTCACCGTGGATTTTCCCACTTTGAGTTTTCCACATAAAAATCCTAGTGTCAATGTGTTATGATCTCTTTTATGTTTTGGTTCACTTTTGCAGCTAGATATGGATTGATAATTGGATGGTTAATAATTAATTTTATTAGTAGAATATTGATTCACCCCCCTCTTAGTATTCAGTGTATTCAAAATTGGGAGGCACACCTTGCAAAATTGAAGGTTTCTAATCAAGGTATTTCACCCTCTGTAAGTTGACTTGTACATTTTTGCTCTATATATACAATATTTTGATTTCCTTGTACAAATAAAAAAATAGTTGATGGTGTTGCAGTACAAGTTGTCATTTTTTATGGATAAAATTGTTAAGGGGAGCCAATTTGATGTAAATATTTCACTAAGGGGGAGATTGTTGGAGAAGTGTGGTGAGTATAGAAGAGAAGTATCTTGTTGTTACCCTTTTCCCTTAATGTCAAAGGGGGGTTAGTTTTGGAAGAGTCTATTGCCATCAATGAAAAAAGGGGGAGATTGTTGGCAACATGAGCATGTTGTTATATGGTGCTTTCATTGATGGCAACCCATTGTATAAATATATAATTGTTGGTCTAGAGAAGACCAAGTGTTTTGGAGATTTGACTAAGTCTTAGTGTGTATATTCAGTGATCAAAGGAACAATTTTTTTGTTTGCATTGCTCCATAATGCATCATCTCATCATGTAGTTTTGAGGTGTTGATGGTAGGTGTTGAAGGAGTCTACATCCAAAGTTTTAGGGTTGTATGCCTTTCGAAATTGAAGATATTATTGATAGTGTATCGAGCTTAGTAATGACATTTTTATAGATACAAAGTGTATGTTGGAATGATTTGCATTCCATCGTGGATGAATATTATGTTATGAGATTTTGAGGAAGTGTTGGAAGGTGTCAAAAGTGTTATCACTCCAAGTGGCAAGTGATTTGGTGGTCTTTGTGTTGAGTTGTGAATGAAAAATTAGTTCATTTAGTTGTTACTTTAGCAACAATGTTGACCTAAATATTTTGGGGTCATGCAAAGTTGAGTTGTGTATAGAGTGAAATCATGGGAGTGATTATAGGTCATACCAACCTATTTTTTTGTGGTACATGATTTTGGTCTCTCTACAAATTTTGTGTGTTAGATTTTTGTGTCCACAAGTTATTGTGTTGCATATTTTATCTAATTAGGCCAACCTAATTGATGTTTTGGTTGGTTGTGGTATATATACAAGGTTAATTCATTGTGTGATGAAGTGTATTGTATGTAATTAAGAGTGTGTGTGATATTTTATGTAGTGTGAAGTGTGAAAGGTGATAGTGGTGAAGTATGATGTGTGTAAAGTTAGTTTTCTAAGCTTAATTAGAACTACATCTTCAACATGTTGCAGATGCATTGTTAGCAGTTCATCCTTGGCAGTGAGCCACTCTTTCTTCTATCTCTTTATATTTTGGGTAGTGAGCCATTCCTTTTGGATACTAAGTCCTTGGACAATGAGTCCTCCATTTTATAATTCATTATAACCAGTTATAATATATTGTGAGTTGATCCTCACTATGTTTTTTCCCTTTTAAGGGTTTTCCATGTAAATATGGTTTTCTTGTGTTTATTGATGTGATGCATGCTTTAATTTTTCCTTTCCATTTATGCAAGTTTGATGAGATGTTTTGAATGCATTTTTAAGTTCATGAAGTTAATTAATTTCAGTGAATACTAATCCACGCCCCCCTTAGTATTTTGGGTGTTCAATAATTTATCTATCCTACTCTAAAATTTTAGGTCCAAATTATAGATGAGGGTACTACCAGATGTTTGAGAAAATTACATATATTAAATTAACCATGGGATTGTATAATCTCAATTGCCTAATGTTTTATATTCCTATGGGTGTAATAGATATGGTATCAGGAGTATAATGGCTCACTACTTTAGCAAGAATTGAGATGAACATTTAAGAGATATTCATGAGATTTCACTAAGAAATAAAGATAGTGGAGCTAAGATTCTGTGTAAATTCCCCACAGAGGATAATCTCTCATCAAATGAAAAATTTACTTGATGAGGGAGTTGATGGAATCATGGCCCAATTATTTTCATTAGTTGCCTATTAATCAAATTCTCCTACTCATTTAGATTTAAAATAAATTATAGATCATCACTTGGTGATTTTTGGATATATTCATAAATGAATATCTCCTAACATGGATCATGGTCATTCCATGCAACTAGTGCCATGGATCCAACCACCCAAGATCAAGCCTTATAGGTACCCATATATATAATGAGATTGAAAATATTGTTCAAGAGATGCTAGAGGTAGGTATTATCAGGCATAGCCAATGTGCTTGATTGTTCATATTTTTTTTTTTTCATTTATTTTGTGAGTACTAACACTTGCATGACTTCCTATGAAAAAAAAAATCTTCCTTGCATGATATGTGTATCATGACTTCAATCCATCAAGCATATCAAATCTGGTTAATAAGTGTAAGTGTAGGTTGGTATATTCAATTATTGAAATATTGCAACCCTACTCCAAATTATAAGTATTGGTAGCATTCTTTACTACCCATAATACCTATATACTTGGTTTTAAATGGGAACAAGTAATATATAGTAGTTCTATTTTTTATTCTTAAATCTAATTAAATAATGTGTCCTTGAAATTTTATTACAAATATAAAAATAATCTAACAAATTTAAAATCCTTTCAAGCATGCATTTAATATATTTTATTTTGAGATTTACTTGTGTATTTTCAATGTATTTTATTTATGATTTATTTAAACTATTTACTTAAATTTATTAAGTGTAAGTGTAGGTTGGTTTATTCGATTATTAAAATATGATAACCCTACCTCAAAAATATAAGTATTGGTAAAATTCTTTATTACCCATACTTCTTACATACCTACTTCCAAATGGGATCATGTAGTTCCATTTTCTACTCTGTGTTTATAAATCTATTTAAATGACGTGTCTTTCAAATTTTATTATAAATAAAAATCTAATCTACCAAATATATACCGTTTGAGTAAAGTCTTGTTGAATTTATTTAATTTAATTCTATTTTTAATTTATTATCGAGATGATTCTCTATTACTCCCTAGTGATTAATAAGGTTGGTATAAGAGATTTTTTTGTTGCAATTATGTTAGGTGATAGATGTATTAGGTTGTAATGCTAATTGTTTCTTTGACTTACTAATGATTCCCTTATATAGAATATAGGTTGTGAGTTGAGGTATGTCAATGGATAATTGAATAAATATGTTTATATTGTTCGATTTTATTGTATGTGACTTATATGTAGTTTGAAGGCCTATTAGACATTAATGCAAATCAAATATTTTTAGATATGGATAAATGTTGGATGTTCCTTTTAGACTAATTTGAATAGTTTTGACATACCCAAAATATTATACTCTTTCTAATGTGCCCTAATAATGTTCTTGTAGTGTGTCAATATGGTTTTGATCAGTATTGTAAATAATAGAATATATAGTGATTATTTTCTTATATTTAGGAAAATATGACAAATTGATGTTTATTTATTGCTTTATAATGTTTAATCTCTTGTGCTTTAAGAGAGTCATACAAAAAATCCTAGCCACTTTTAAATATCATTTATCTTATGAGGAGATAACTAGATTTTTTAAAATAAGGCATTACTTCTTTGTTGGAAGTAGATATTTTGTTCACTCACTAGTTGTGATTAGAATAAAATGGTATCATATTATAATAGATTTAGAAGTTTTTATCTAAAGCTTGATTGATAAATATAAAATTTATCTCACATGCTTGTCTCATAAATACCACACAAGTATCTATTGAATCAACATATGTTTTGTTTCATTACATTGAAATGATCCTAAGATATTTCCACTGTATTTTACTTCATGTCTGTGTTGATGTTGACAACTATCATGGATATTAAGAAACTTCCATTACCTTGGAATTATGGATTATAAATTGAATGGTTCTTAGCTAAGAATGCCTTTGTTGCCTAAATTTGGATTGGGATTCAAATTATACCCTTATTTTCTCTTTTTGTGTGAGAGTTGGATCTCTACTCTATATGTTTATGGTTGGTTATTAAGATTATTAGAGATCTAATGACATGAAAATATTTGTTTTTTTGTTTGAAATTGGTATCAACATAAAATATGGTCTTTGTTAGGATAAGAAAACTATTGGTGTAGGTTTACTCAATAGATGAGTCAAAAAAATTGATAAGAAGAAGCAAACACTAACTAAAATTACTATGCACTAATGATTATGGAATATGATATTTCCAATTGGATAGGTGGAGATTCAATAAATGTAAACTTGCAAGATGAAATGACATAACTATTAGCTAGTAGTTGTAGCATTGTAAATTATCACCCCAAAAAATTTCACACTATTTTTTTCTCCCCTAAATTATTGAGCCTAATTTTCCCTCTAATTTCCTAAATTATGCATTCTATGGCCTATTTTTAACAATTTTTGAGAAATTGCAAACATTGAACAAATTTAGTTATTTAATTTTTTTCCCCCGACACCTAAAATCCTAGAAAATAAGGCCAAGACTTGGAAAACCTTGCATGTCTAAGTCCCCCTATTTTGTTGAGATCCAAATTTGAATATGCTAGTGTCTATATTTTAACATTTGAAATTTAGGTTGCAAATATCGGCTATCAGGATCTAATTTGTGGGAATTAGAGAAATAGCCTATAAATACCTAGTTATTGCATCATTTCAAATCTAACAAGAAATAGGTGAACATCAAGAGCAAGTCAAGAGAAACATCTTAGTGATTTATTGTAACAATTTAAGATCCAAGCATCATGTCAAATCTTATGTGACTTTATTTGTGTTCATGCCATCATTGTTTTGTGAAGGCTAACCCTTTTGTAGGTCTCCAAGCAATTCAAGCATTCAAAAAATCAAGACCCAAGACTTTGAAGTGATGTACATGAATTGAGTTCTTTAAAGAATCCATTGAAGGGTGGTGAGTTGCAGCACTTTTTTGATTCATCATTCCTTCCTATCATGTATCCATTTTTACCATTGAAATTGTCATTGTGGAAGTGGAAACACTAACACGGGGTTTGACTAAGGCAAGCCCCTAAATGGCACAACATTTCTTCTCTTTTTGAATGTACAGATTTCAAGTTTGGATAGGATTGAAGGAAGGTTGAATATTATTTTCCCATTGTTGTATTCAAACTCCTACACCTAGTCAACTCACAAGAACTTTCTTATAGAATTATTTGACAGTGATCAGACAAGTTCACAAAAAGAAATAAGGATCTTAAATTTGATATCAGAGGATTGCAAAAATAGAACAAAATATTTATAAAAGGAATCAAACACCCTTGAGAACCACTATCCTCATATTCAAACCAACAAAAAACTTTCAAGATAGGTACATAGCACTCCACCCTTCATAGATTTTCCTATAAATCTTTGCTGTAGTTTGTCAATTGTCAGTATCTTGCATTTTTCATATTAGGGCACATAGTTAGAATTAGGTTAATCAAGTTAAATTGATTCCAATCCATTCCAAGACTAAAAAATATGTGTATCTAGGTTTTATTGGATCATCTCCATGGTTGAAATTCAATCTAATCACCTTGTTGATCTCCATATTTATGAAACACTAAAAAATGACACCACAACACAAAATTTGAATCCTAGGTTTTAGATATTAAGCCTAGGGTTCTTATTTTCTTTATTTAATTTTGGTGAACCCAACCTATTAACATTATATACCTTCTAAAATTCACCCTAGATCTAAGTTTTGCATTGCATTGTTTGCATTTCTCATTTAGGGTTTCACTTTTACAACATAAAAGATATAAAAATTCAAAAACAATGTATATCATATTGCATCGTAGGTTGCATTAAGGTTTATTTCAATCATTTAGGTCAGATCTGAATTGAAAATTGCATTCATAATTGTCATTTTTTATTTAAGCATTGTTACACATTTGTATTTAAGTCGCATTGTCTTAAATTAAGCAAATTATGAAAAGAATACTTAGTTATAGACATTTTTGCACACACAAATAGAGCACTTAGATAGTCTACTGAAAATTCATTTTTTTAGTTTTTAGACACTCTATCAAGGACATAGATGCCCATGGGTGCCTCTATCCTACTACACTCGGATCAAAAATCTTTTGCACAATTTTTTGTCTCTATGTCTTTAGTCTATTCTTGCTTGCGGATCTCTTATTTAGAATTCTTAATTGTATTTATTTAGGAATCTTTCATATAGCTCAGAAAAAGTGAAAATATTTTATTATTTAGTTTCTAAACTACATCAAAAATCATCATTTTCAGATTTTGGAATTTTATAATTAGTCAATTATTGCATTTTAAATCTTAACATTGCATTTTAAATTCTCAAAATGTTTTCAACATTGTTGCACACTTAATTTTGAATCACATTAGCATAAATTGAGAAAATTCTGGAAAAATATTCACTTTCAAACTTATTTGCAAATAAACCTAGAGTCCTTAAACAACATCATGCATAGTCAAACTTTCAGTTTTGAGAAACCCTATCCAAGACATAGACACCCTTAGACACCTCTATCTTTCTATTTTTGGCTAAACAAAATTTTACCTAGATGTCTATCTCTATGTGCTCAGTCTATTTTTTCCTGTTGGTTTCTAATTTGGAACTTTTAAAAGGTGTTATTGCATGTGAAAGAAAGGTGTCTTTTTGCTTAGTTTGTTGCAAATTTAGGGAAAAATGTTGCATTTCAGTGTTAGAAATTATCAAATCTATAGGAAAATTATTTATGTCATGTTTGCATTGAATAAATCTTGTGTTATCATAATTCACGTTTTATTGTCAATTTTTTTTAAGAATATTAGGGAATTTTTGATACAAGCATGTGAAAATGAGTTTATTTCTCCTCTTTTATTACTTTTCATTGATCCCTCTCACACTATCTCTCCTAGTTGTGAGAGTATCTTAGTACAAGATAATGAAATCATTGACACATTTATTAATATTACTTTTCCTAATATTCATTCATTTCCCAACATCTCCCCTACTTGTGAGAATGTTTTGGTAAAAGAGGTTACAATCATTGAAAATCATGGCAATCATGTTTGTTCTTCTCTCAATATCTCTCCTATTTTTGAACAAGGTATCTTGGTGTTAGAAGATCCAATCATTGAGCGTCATGAGGATCTTGTTTTTTTCTCTCCCAATACCTCTTCTACTTGGGAAGATATTGTGGCATAGGAGGATGAAATCATTGATACATTTATTTCAAAAGAAAGTAAGATGGATTATATAAATGGAGATACTACGGTGACACTAGATCCCCCCTTGATAGAAAATCATTAACAAGTAGTTAACTCCATTGAGGTTATGATCACACAACTGGCTATTAGGTCTCCTTTAATTATTGAATTTCCTCTAATTATTGGACCTCCTAAGTCACCTCTCATTATATGACCTCATAAATCTCATGGCCATATCCTAATATTTGCAAAACAATTTACTAGTAATCATGTGTCGAAGCAACCAAGTTATCATACTGTTGCTCACACATACAACACTAGAAACAATAAGAAACCAAAAAAACACCAACATCCATTACATTTCCTCAAAGATACCTCCCACCCACACCTAACATTGCATAGCATAGTGGTAAAGAATTTGATCTTGTTGAGCAACTTTGTAACACTCTTGCTAAGATCTCTTTGTGGGATTTAATTCAAACATCTTTTGTTTACCATTGCATGCTTCAAAATGCTTTGCAAAAAGTTGTGGTCCCTCCTAGTGTGCAGCCAAATAATGTAGCAGCCTTAATTGAGAGTATAATTTGGCTAATGTGGATATTATATTTCATGAAAGTGAATTACCTCCCTCAGAAAGACAAAAAAAGAGGCTTTGATGGTAATGGCTTTTATTAACAAGGTTGGGATTAGGCGTACCCTTATTGATAATGGTTTTGAGCTCAATTTTTGTAGTTTGAACCTTTTGGATAGAATTGGAGTGGATGAGACTAAAATTCAACAAGTTGATGTGTTTATTTAAGGTTTTGATAATGTGGGAAAACAACCACTTGGTGTGACAATGTTACATGTTAAAGTTGGTAAAGTTTTATTGCAAACTCCTATCCATGTCATGCCCCATGAAATTTCATAGAATCTTCTCTTGGGACCATGGATTCATGAAATGAAAGGATTACCTTCAACGATTCATCATCTAATGAAATACACTTACAACAATAATGTTTACATGATAAAATATGAAAATTGTTTGCAAACTAAAACAAGAATGAAGAATCCTCTTAGAACATTTCCACCAACTACAAAAGTGGAACCTTTACAAATTTAAGACAAAGTTGTTGGATGATGAATGGGGATCATTATATTTCATAGATACATTCATGGGGGAATACAAGATTACATAATTCAAATCAAGAAAAGAGAAAGAAGTAGCAATGCCATCAACACAATCTATCACTAAGTCATCAAAAACATCGAAAAATTATAGTAAAGAGGAAAACATAAATTACACATCCACTTATGATGAAACTACCCTCCTCAAAAGAAATGGAAGCCATTTATGGAAGAGGATATCAACTCTTGAAACAATTCAGCTATAATGGAAAATGATGTTGTGCAAAAGAATAAGGAATTTGTGTTCTTATAGAGCTTAACATGCAAGAAACAACAAAAGGTCTTGGCTATTGTCCTTGAAAAATAATGAAAACATCAAAAAGAGCTTCACTTAATCATACAAGAGACAAATAGCATTAGTTTTTGCTCCTTTCCATGTGGTAGTTATAGTATCACACAATAACCACTATCATGCATGGGGATATAAACTAGGCTTTATGCAATCATATTTTATCTCACAAGGAGCAACATATCATCATCCATTTTGGGCTCATCCTTTTCCCTACACTTGTGGGCACGAGGTTAGGTAGCCTTGTGTAAGGTGCATTCCTTCTAGCAAGGGATCCATTCGTTTCTCCTTAAAATTTTGGTGTAGTAAGTACACTAAAATTTTAAGGGGGGTCATATAGTCCCCCATTTATTATTTGCATGTGAAATGATCCCTTTTTAGTGATGATAGCATACAACTCCTAGGAAGTGTGACATTATTAATGAAAGAATGGCCTTCTCAATCTATGTTGTGTCTCCTTTGTGGTGATATTGGGCTTGATATCCCCTAAGAGTGTGACCTTTCTTGATATACAATGTTCCCCTTGGCGGTAATGTTATGGCTAGTATTTCCTAAGGTGTGAATTCTTCTATTGCATGACTAATCCTCTCTTAATGGTGATGTCATGTGTGATATTCCCTAAGGTGTGACCTTTCATATATTGAGCAAAGCCCCATTGTTATTTTTATAAATCACATTTTTTGGTGGTGGTGTTATAACACCCCTTGAGGTTTTTTCCTTATCTTGTCATCATTTAAGTGCCTCCTTAGGTGGGTTTGTGTACCTCCTAAAGTGATTTCGGAATTTTCGCTTCACTTTGTTTATGCATGTTAAACTTAGTGATGCATTGGCATAGAATCTTGATCATTTTGTAGCACCTTATCAGATTTATTAGGGAGTATAACTCTTGGTATGGTTGTCAATGGGTGTACACCTAGTGAATAGCGGACTTCACTAGACCTAGTGTGTTTCTCATTTAGCTACTTTGTCTTAAGGTCTCACCTAGTGAATATCATACTTCACTAGACTATGGTACCCTTTTTGTGATTCACCTAAAAAGTATTAGACTTTGCTATCGTATGAGTCATGAATGCCTTAACATGGCTACCCAGCATAACACAACTTGTTTTTCATTAGATATATGTGTTTCAAGAGTGTCTAGCATAATGAAACTTTCTAGCCTTGTGGAACCCATCATATTGCATGGACACCTAGCATAACAAAGCTTTCTATCTAGTAAATCCATGTGTCTCATGAGCGATTTGGCATAACAAAACTTGCTAGTCCTCATGGGATTATTCCTTTATTTGATGTATGATGTTTGATATTTGAGACAATTTAAGACTAAGGTATCTTTACCTTACTAACTTAAATCCTTTTAGTAATAACCTTGTGTTTTTGTTTTGTGTCTTTTGTGTGTTTTCTTTGTGTTTGTGTTTATTTTTTTGTCATCTACATGTTATGTTATGTCACGTGTTTTCATCATGTATGTTTGTGTATGTTGTCTTGTTGCATTTAATACATGTGTGTTCCTTTGTGCTTATGTTGGTTTACCATGGGATCTTGGATCTAGGGGCTTGTGTGCTCCCCTTGATCTTTAGTCATCCTATCTCTTCAACATTTGGACAATCAGACCCCTCTTGACATATATTTTCTACTTTTGTTTGAGTCTAAGTGTAAGTTCATACTCTCACTAAAGTGGGGGCTAAATGTAGCATCGTAAATTGTCACCCTTGATAATTTTGCACTATGTTTTTCTACCCCTAAATTATTGTGCTTAATTTACCCTCTAATTTCCTAAATTATGCATTCTATGGCCTATTTTTAACAATTTTTGAGAAATTGCAAGCATTGAACAAATTCATTTATTTAATAGTTTTCCCCCTAACACCTAAAATCATAGAAAACAGGGTCAAGACTAGGACACCCTTGGGTGTCTAAATCCCCATATTTTTCTAGGATCCAAATTTGAATATGTTGGTGTTGGTATTTTAACATTTGAAATTCAAGTTACAAATTTCATCTATCAAGATCTAATTATTGGAGAAAAAATACTATAAATACCTAGTTATTACATCATTTCGAATCTAATAAGTAGGAGGTGAACATCAAGAGAAAGTCAATATTTTCATCTTAGTGATTTGTTTCAACAATTCATGATCCAAGCATCATTTAAAATCTTATGTGATTTTATGTTTGTTCATGTCATCATTATTTTGTGAAGGCTAACCCTTTTGTAGGTCTCCAAGAAATTCAATCATTCAAGAAACCAAGACCCAATACTTTGAAGTGATGTGCATGAATTCAGTCCTTGAAGGAAGCCATTGAAGGGTGGTGAGTTGTAGTAATTTTTTCATTCATCATTCCTTCCTGTCATTTATCTATTTTTATTAGTGGCATTGCCATTGTGGAAGTTAAAATGCTAACATAGGGTTTGACTAAAGTAAACCGCTAAATGACATAACATTTATCTTTTTGAATGTGTATATTTTAGGTTTGGATAGGATTGAAGGAAGCTTGAAGACCATTTTTCCATTATTACATTCAAATCAATACACCTAGTCAGCTCATGGAAACTCACCTACAAAATTATTCAACAATGATCCAAAAAGTTTGCAAGCAGAAATAGGAATCTCAGATCTGACATCGGAGCACTGCAAAAAATAGAACAAAAGAGGCATACAAGGACTCATACACCCTTTAGCACAACTTTCCTCATATTCTAACCAACACAAAACTTTCAAGACAAGTACACAACACCCTACCCTTCCCAAATCTGCCTACAAATCTCTATTACAATCTATCAATTATCAATATCTTGTATTTTTCATATTAGGGAACATATTCTAATTAGGTTAATCAAGGTAAATCAATTCTAATCCATTTCAAGACTCAAAAAGATGCAGATCCGAGTCTGATTGGCTCACCTCCATGGTTGAAAGTTAATCTAATCACCTTGTTGATGTCTATCTTAATGAAACACTAGAAAAAGATACAACACAAAATTTGAATCCTAGGTTTTAGACATTAAGCATAGGTTTCTCATTTTTTCTTTTTAGTATTTATGAATCAAAAACACATTTAGAGGTCATCTGATACATGGACCAATGAATCTAAAACTTGGAGTAGTGTTTCAAAGATATGCAATTATTATGTGTATGTTTTGAAGAATTATAATTTAAAAAAAAGTTGTTTGTTTTGTCTAATACAGAGAAAACATGCATATATAGAGCCTTTAGTTAAAAGTGTTTTAATGTAATGCATAGTACATGGTTCATTACTTCAAGTGATTTATCCTATACAATGTAGGGGATGCTTTGTTTCCTCTAGATTGTGATTTTATTCATATCTATGGTCTATATATAACTCATATTTGGTCATTTGACTGTTGTAATAATAATTTTACTTTGGTTGTCCATATTATTCAAGAAAAATAAATAGAATTTAATTATGTATACCGCATTTATATTTTAGGGTCAATTATTATTTTGTTCTTATATGTTAAATCTTTGTTTGCATTTGAAAATTGCAATTTTTGTAGCTAATTGTGCATATCAAATACTTTAGTAATCAAGAGGATTCTAAAGTAATCTACCTAGAGACTTCCATTGTGTAAACTTAAAAATCACTACAATTCTTGAACCATTACATTGTCTTGATTTATATGCATCAAAGCTCATGTACTCTTGTATATATATAATGAGATTAAAAATATTGTTTAGGAGATGCTAGAGGTATGAATTATTAGGCATAGCTAAAGTGCTTACACCTTACCTATGGTGATGATACATAAGAAGGATCAAACTTGGTGCATGTGCGTAGAGTACAAAGTGTTCAACATGTACACCATCAAAGAGAAGTTTTATATTATAGAAATTGATGATTTACTAGATGAATTGAATGGAGCTATGTTTTTTCCAGAGCTAGATCTTAGATTAGGTTATCACCAAATTTAAATTAAGAGGATATTCCCAAGATAGAATTTAGGACTTGATGAGTCTAGATTTTGGCCTAGTTTTAGGGGTAGAATCTCTTGTTATTTGATAAGATTACCTCGGGCTTTGAAATTATATGTTGCCACTTGTATATAATTTCTCTTAGACATATGACATTTGGACTAATCTCATTTCTGCTGGTTTTTATGATATTTACCTCTCATGTGAACCATCTATATTTATCTTGCATGTGATTGATGAATGTTCTTTAAGGTGGTTATGATTATGTGATTATAATGTGTACAAACATCATTCTTCAGATGCGATTGACATGCTAAGTTGAGAAATGTAGCCGCCAGTCGGTCAGGTTGAGGAGACACGTGAAGGTCAACTTAAGGACAATGACATAAGATTCATGTGTCAGCCGCATGTAATCATCTTGCACCAATATTTAATGGAATTGAGCATTGTGGAATTTATGACAGTGGTCGAGTCCCCATTTGGGCATGCATGTATGAATGGATTCCCCTACATGCATAACCACCCCTTCCTCTCTTTCCTTCTTTCCCTAAATGACATCCTCTCAGTTAGTGGGAGTTGATGCCCCTATGTTAGTTGGTTTAAATAAGACTTGAATCCTCCTTCCTTGGGCTAGTGATAGCCAGTGATAGCGAGTTAGTGATTTGATCACCAATTTCTTGTACAAGCTGATTATCAGCCATGTTTTCTGTAATTGCATTTTCTAATAAATGAAATAAGATTCTGAGTTGAGTATCCGAGTTTTATATTAGTTTAGAGGATACTCATCCAAGGGGGGCCACTTGGTGAGTAATCTATTCTTTTAGTTTAGATTAGAATTAGTGTTAGTTTTTGTTCAGTACTTAGTTAAGAATCTGGCATTGACTGTTCCTACAGCCACTAGAAGTCCATTCTATGATTGTTCTTGCAGCCAAAGTGGGCAGAGTAGTTCCATGTTTGTTGCTCAGATTTTCATTTCTATTATGAATGTTTAGTTCAATTTGATTGAGTGAGGTTCAACACTTTCTTTATTTCCTTTCATGCAATTTAATTTCAACATTAAGTCCTTAGCTATAGAACAAAGATGACTACTTTGAAATCCCTAGTGCACATACTCTGCTAACCCATTTCAAGTTCACATCCCTGGGTTGAAAATTTTAAATGTACCTTCATGATGGTTAAGATAGCTATTCAGGTCAAATGTCCAATATCTAAATCCTGGCTATAAGGGCTTAGTTATTAAAATCATTGTAAAAGGCCAACATTTTTGGCATCATTGTCGAGGATTGTGTCAAACTATGGAGTCCTTTAGAGTCATTGATAACTTTCCTATTGTAGTATTTCTAAATTTTTCCTCTAGTGTTAGAAGTATGATCCACTATTTTTTGCCACCCATTCTTTGTGTGAGCTGGTTGATACCACATGCATAGAAGAAGAAGAGATGCTTATGGGAGATTTCTTCCTAATAATCCAGAGCCATTTCAGCTAGTAAAGCTTCCAAATTTTCCCAGAAACAAAGAAGAAGAAGAGTCACAACCCTTTGCTGATATATTCCCTTGAAGATCAAAACCCTTTATTTTGGAGTTTCATCAGAAAAATATGGCTGATGCAAATGGAGATAGGCCTAATAGGTAGAACCAACCAAATTTCCCTTTTCCTATTGTTGAACAAAATGAAGTAGATAACCTCAAAAATATCCCTGCTTCAATCCTTCCTAAATTCTATGGACTTGTCATAGAAGATCCTGATACCTTCTTGTTTGATTTTGACATACTTTGCAAAAGCTATGATTATACCACTAATGCCCACAAACTTAAGTTGTTCCCTACTACTTTGAAAGAATCTATATTGAGATGGTTTATGAGCCTTGGCAAAAAAACTGTGGCAAGTTGGGAAGATATGAAGACAAATTTCCTTGAGAAATACAAAGAATATTGCAAAGGTAGTGACATGAGAGGAGGTGACATTTTAAGAATGCAATAGAAGGAAGATGAGATCCTGGAATATTTCATTTCAAGGTTTTTGTTTTGTTTGCGAAAATCTCCACATCATGCACTCAATGAAGACTCACTGAAGTTACATTTCCTAAGAGGAATTAATGAAAGTTGCACTGATGCCTTGGACCTAATGGCAGGAGGAGATATCACTCAAGTCCCTTGGGATGATATCAATAAGATATGTCAGAATTATTCTAGGGAAACTTCAAAGAAAGGAAGAACCTACCAATCCTCTATGGGTAAGTCATCCAACAGTGGAGTCTCAAGGATGGAAATTACTAATTTGTTGGCAAATTTCAAGAAAGATATAATCAACAATATAGCTACTCAATTGGATACACTTCAAGCCAAGAAGAAACATGAGGAGGCAGAGGCAATATTGATAGAATATAGCCCTCATTATAGATAGAAGAAGAGGGACTGTAGATGCAAGGTGATAGCCAACATTGACAGTAAACAAATTTCACCCGAGTTCAAACTGATCCAGATTGAGGAAGACGAAGTCTACCTTGTCGCACAAAAAATGCCATGGGATTCAAGAAAAGGTATGCCACCAGATCCATTATCTTTTGCTGGACCACATGCTTATTCATCTAGTAACTAGTGGAAACCACCCTGTCCATCCAACTATGGAGGATACCCACCCTAGTCTTGGAATAACCCACCTAATGCTTGGTCTAATTATAAAAATTCCTCACCTCAGTGGCAACAACCTCATAGAAATTGGCAACAGTTTCAGGGACCTTGGCAACCACCTCCAGAAAACTGGTAGCAAACATCTCAATGGAGAGGTGGCCAACAATGGCCAAACCAACCCACCAACTACATGCAACCATCTTCCCAAACCCAACAACCTGCTCTAATGCCCCCTCCTACTAATCAAAATGAAAATGCACCTAAACCTACCCAGTTACCAACCCAACCCACACCTAACCCAAATAATAAACCACAACAACAACCCGTATATTCTACTAATCCAAACCAATTTCCTGCGTATGTTGCGAGTTTAAGTGGCATACACCTACGTTCAAGAATAACCTTACAAGCTCCTTCCACCCCCATTATCACTGAACTACTCATGGAAGAGCAAGAAGAATCTTTGACTAAACCCATTCAGCCTTGTGCAACTAAATCTCCTGAACCAGCTCTAGTAAAGCAGACGACACAATAACCACTATTCCCTCAGAGACTAGAGGCTTCCAAACAAAAAGAAAACAAGGAGGAGACTAGCTTTGATATCCTAGATCAACTTAAGCACATGTGTGTCCAAATACCATTGGTTCAAGCAATTAAAGATGTCCCTATCTATGGCAAGGCAATCAAGGAAGCATGCCTTAAGAAATTAGGCAAGAAAAAGAAAGACCCCACTACAGTCCATGTGGTAGGCCAACTTGCTGACATCATGCTTGGAAAATTCACTATTCCCAAGTACAATGATCCAAGTAGCCCTGTAGTTGAAGTTGTTATAAATGGAATAAACATAAAGAATGATTTGATAGACTTGGGTGCAACAATCAATGTGATGACCAAAGACATCCTGCAACAAGTGGATATTGCAAGCATGAGATCCACTCCTACAGTCCTGCAACTTGCTAATAGTTCCACTGTTAAGCTAGATGTCATAGTAGATGACCTTGTGCTGATTCTAGACTCTTGGGAGTATCCATCCGACTTCATGGTTCTCTCTCCCAAAGCCATGCTAGGAGGATATCCACTTATCCTTGGTTGACCATTCTTAGCAATTGTAGATGCTTATATTGGATTTTGCTCAGGTGACATGACTATTTCTGATGGCACAAACACTAAAAATCTTGAAGAAAGTTCTATATGGCCACATATTGGTGAGGAAAATGAAGAAGTAAACTTTATGGCATAGCTCATAATGCTCATAAGAAGTTCTTTCCTATAGCTTCAAGATGAAGATGAAGTGTTATCTAGTATCCTTCAGAACCAATGTCAGATAGAGGAAACATCATTTGGTTCCATAGACATCAACCAAACATTTCTGTCTATTTTGCACGATCTTCCTACAACAACTCTTTCGACAGACAAACTTCCTACAACAACTCTTCCTGCAACCACTGTCTCTGTCAACAGACTTCCTATAGCCACTGTCCCAATAGACAAAATTCCTGCAGCAACAGGTATGTTTCACACAATTCTTCCACTTGAACTTAAGATACCTTGTATTAATGAAGAAACTATGATAGAGCTAGTTACACAAGTACAGGTGTCTGAAGGATGGTTTTTAAACATCAATAGTAAATTGAATGAGGGACAACGGTTGACCTTGGAAAATCTATTGAAAGCTCATCAAAAATATTTTGCTTGGGATTATCATGACATGAAGGGATTAGACCCAAAGCTCTGCACACATAGAAACTATATCAAGGATAAATGTACACCTGTCAGACAACCACAACGGAG
The DNA here is from genome assembly GCA_007115665.2 of Sequoiadendron giganteum. NCBI lineage: Eukaryota > Viridiplantae > Streptophyta > Pinopsida > Cupressales > Cupressaceae > Sequoiadendron > Sequoiadendron giganteum. Next base: position 424,922,564 of record CM021103.1, read on the forward strand.
GATCAACCTTTCCTTGAGAGAAATTGTCAAAACATAACTACAAAAGCTATTAGACACATGCTTTATCTACGCTATTTTAGACAGCCAATGGGTGTCTCCATTGGTGATTGTGCCCAAAAAGGGAGGAAAATGGTGAGTTTTTGTTGACTATAAAGAACTCAATGCTGCCACTAAGAAGGATCATTTTCCCTACCTTTTGTAGATCGAGTCCTAGAATCTCTTGTAGGAAAACAATACTTCTCTTTTCCTGATGGATTTAGTGGTTACAAACAGATCCAAATTGCACCAGAAGACCAAGAGAAGACTACATTTACATTTCCATGGGGGACATATGCATATTTTATGCTTCCCTTTGGGTTATGCAACATACCTGCCACTTTTCAAAGAGCAGTCACCAACATATTCTCAGATATCTCCCTTGATTGGATGGAGATCTATATGGATGATTTCACTAACTATGGTGCCAACTTTGATGAAGCATTGGATAATATGAAGAAAGTCTTACAAAGATGTGAAGATCAAAACTTGTCCTTGAATAGTGAAAAGTACTTCATGATGATGCAAGAAGGTGTAGTTCTTGGCCACTACATTTCACACCTTGGCATTCAAGTTGACTCGGCCAAAATTGAGGTAATAAAAAGTCTACCTACACCTGCAAAACAAAAGTATGTTAGGATTTTCTTAGGACATGCATGCTATTATAGATGTTTCATCAAAGATTTTAAGAAAATAGCAGCCCCACTATATACTCTTCTGACTAAAGATGTTGAGTTTCAATGGACATACAACTGTGATAAAGCATTTTCTGATTTAAAGACAACCCTAACTCATGCTTTGGTACTCAAGGGATAGAATTGGGAAATCCCTTTCCACATCCATATTGATGCCTCAGATTATGCAATAGGAGCATTGTTGGGATAAAAAGCCGAAGCTTTTGAAAATGCCATTTATTTTGTTAGTAAAAACTTGCAGGGAGCTGAATTTAATTACACAGTCACAAAGAAAGAGATGCTGGCAGTAATCTATGCTCTGAATAAATTTAGGCGCTATATCAAAGGTTATCAGATTTTTGTGCACACTGATCATGCAGCCATTAGATGCCTTATCAACAAACCTCTAATCTCAAGATGATTAGCCAAATGGTTTCTATTAATGCAGGAATTTGACATAACTATTGTAGATAAACCAAGGAAGGAAAACGTGGTTGCAGATTTCCTTTCAAGGCTGACCATATCAGAATATAGTCAGGCCATAGATGACTCCTTTCATGATGAGAATCTATTCTCCATTATTGTGTATATGCCTTGGTATGCTGGCATAGCAAATTACCTTGTCAAAGGGAGAGTTCCTCCTCACTTCTCCCAAAAGGAGAAAATAGTGTTGATTGAAAAATCATTCCCTTTTTCATGGATAGCTAGATGCCTATTCTATACTAGACCTGATCACACTATGAGAAGGTGTGTGAGGGATGATGAGACCCATGACATTCTGCATGCCTACCATGATGAACCCTGTGGAGGTCACTTCATAGCTAAAAGGACAATAATGAAGATATTAAACACAGGATACTATTGGCCTACACTTTACAAGGATGCAAGAAGGTATAAAAGGAGATGTGATAAATGCCAAAGGATGGGTAGGCCAACAAAGTCAGATGAAATGCCACTCTTTCCACAAGTGGTAGACAATCCATTTGACAAATGGAGTTTGGATTTTGTAGGACCAATTGACCCTCCATCCAACGGTAAGTCCTATATTCTAGTGTGCACTAATTATATAACAAAGTGGGTAGAAGTCAAAGCCATGAAGCATGCACGAGACAACAAAGTTGCAAGATTTATTTATGAAGAAACTTTTACAAGATATGAGGTACCAAGAGATATAGTAACTGATCAAGGCAATCAATTTACATCAGCCCTTATTACAGCTTTGGTTCATGAATATAACATCAGGCATAGGAAACCACTCCTTACCACCCTCAGGAAAATGGACAAGTTGAGGTGACAAACAAAGAGATTGAGGCCATCCTCACCATAACAGTCAATATTCATAGAAAGGACTGGGAAAATAGATTATCAAAAGTAGTTTGGGCTTATAGGACCACCTGGAAGACAACTACAGGCTTCACCCCATTTGAGTTGCTATATGGGAAAACAACAGTGATGCCTATAGAAATTGAGCACAAGACTCTCAAACCTATTATGGAATTGGAGATGGAGATTTCACAGGCATAGAAAGAACAAATTATGGAGTTGGATGAGTTGGACGAGATGAGAAAATATGCATTGCACCATACTGAAATTGTGCAAAGTCAACGAGTTAAATGGCATGACAGATTTATCAAAGAGAAGAAATTTCAGCCAGGAGACTGGGCATTACTCTATGATTCACGGTACAAGTATACTACAGGTAAATTGTAGACGAGGTGGTTAGGGCCATACGAAATTGCTGAGGTATTTCCCAATGGAGCTGTGTAGCTCATGACCATTGACCTTGTGAAATTCAAGCTACTGGTGAATGGGCATTGCCTCTGATTATATCACATGCCAACTTCAAAAGAAGAGTTCCTACAATAATTTCACCAACACACAGTTCTTGAGCACGGTTCCTACAGTCGAAGGTAGTGGACCTAGTGTCCCTCCTTTCGAGTAAATGAGGTATGTACTTGTCATAATAAAGATTTCTACTTTTGTAGAAATCCATTTCTTCACCCATCCACCCATCCATACCACCTTTATCTATCTTCCATCATTTCATTTCACCTCGCACCACTCCACCTCATCGTCATTAATGCTCAAGTTATTGTTTGACAACACAAGTGGTACTTTCTCCTTGATCATGCAATGAATTCTTCACAATCATGTTTTTACACACTTATGTATGTGCACATTAATTGCATTCTTAATTATCCTTTAGATCGTTTAATTTAATCACTATACGATAATATGGACGTTCACATAATTTTCTTGAAATCCCCCATCAAATCATCCTTTCCATTCTGCATGTGAGGACACATGTCCAAATTTACGTAGGGGGGAGGGGTAAGAAAGATCGAGAAAAAGTGCCACATGCCGATAGATGATTGTCTGCATTAGCAAATCTTTCTAAGCTAATTCAAAATTTAAAATGAATGACGGATCGCATGTGTGATGTGACACTAAATTGTGCCGCCATTTCCTCTCATTATGATTCCTTTTATTACCAATTCTGGTATTTTTAACTTTGTCATAATTTTGAAATGCAAAGTGATAAGTTGCTAAAAAAAGAGTAAAAGGAAATCCACTGAACGGTTCACCCAACAAGCAAACAAGAAAGAATTTTAGAATTGCAGAGGTAATTTTGTAGGGTGATGAGCTGAGTATGAACAATGGGAGACAGACTCATTCAGAATGAGCCCTCAGCTCATGATGCCTTGTTACAAGATGCAACATGCTTAGCCGAATTTCAAAATTGTGGGTGGCTAGATTATTTTATGAAGTTGGATGGTTTCAATGAGGGTATTGCATTGGAGTTCGCTTAGACACTCTTAGACAAAAAGGCCATGGTAAAAGGATTGGAGGTCATAGCGACTGAAGAATGAATTACTAAAGTTTCAGGTTTGTCGACAGATGGTGAACCTTACCCTATTTCCAAGGATGCTAGGTCAGCCATAGCCATATTTACAATGCATGGTGACCCTCTACTCATAATTGAAAAACAAGGTGCCAAGAGGCACTCTCTACCCAAGCCATGGAAGCAGGTTTCTGTGTATATCATCAGATACATCACTTGCAAAGGTCGGTTGTCGAACCTGCATTCAGTACACTTCAAATTGCTAAGTCATATGTGGCACAAGAGGAAAATGAACGTGCCTAATGTACTGTACAACCTTCTCTCTATTATGGCAAAAAAAACACAAAAAGGTAGAGAAAACTCTGCATCCCATCACTGTTTAATGAAATTGCTGGTTATGAGATCTTTGCATGATGCAAACCCTGGAATTGCCTGGGATGATTTTGTGAATCCTAAGCAGCATAGGCCTAAGCCCTCTCAGCCTAGGGTTTCATCTCAGTCACATAGGTCTAGTAGAAGATTGAGCACATTCGAAGGCACCTTTGGTGCCTCGACCTATGGTACTGGTATGGATTCCCCCATTGAAGAAAAGACTATAAATGTTAGTTCCTCTAATAATGTGAGTGAAAAGAGAAGATGCATCATCAGGTTCTGATGATGATGATGTCCCATTAAAAACTGTGATAAAAACAATAGCACAAAAGAGAGAGGAAAAAGTAAGGAGAAGAAAAATGCAATCTCCTCAAAAAAAGGTGCCAAGCGCTAAGAAAAGGAAGGCTAGCACTGTTCATCCTGCATCCAAAGGGAAACGAAAAATCCCTCTCAAGAAATCAAAGCCGACTGATCTTGAGATTGGCAGGACATCGTGTGAAAATGGAGACGCTCCAATGGAGCAGGAGAATGTAAAAGAAGAAGATGCGTTCAAGGAGGCAACAAAAATGACCTTGACAGATCTTGCTGCCATTGTGGAAGAAGTTGAAACTAAAGGAAATGAGGAAAGTCAGGACTTCCTATAGCAAGACCAACAATGGGAGTTCCAACAGCAAAGTCAAGAAATAGATCAGAAGTTCCTACAACCACCACTAGAAGAACAACAAGAGGTCCTATAGCAGAATGAAGAAAGAGGGATTGTGCCTCTACAGTCTGAATCGGTGGGAAACCCTGAGTCCATACAAGTTATTCTCAATGGGAAGCAACCCTCTAGGAAAATCCTGGTAGGAATCCATAACCCTTTTGATTTTTCAGTACATGCAACTATTTTAAATTTATGGAAAGAAATAGAAATAAGAGAGGAGGAATGGAAAAAAGAGAAGAAAATATTGGAAAAAGAAATTAGAGAAAGGGATGAGATGATAGAAGAAAAGAATGAGGAAATTGTTTTTCTAAAAGAAAGGGTAAGTAGCATTGCAACTCTCATGCCACAAATTTTGGAATGAAGAACCCCTCCAAGGGTTTATTTTTTGCACTTAAAGGAGAAATACCTTTCCTTTAGAATGTCAAGAATCATCTCAGGCCTAAACCCCTCCATTGAAACCCCTGCTGAATTTTTCAATGCTTATAAAATTGCTTCCCTTGAAGTGAAAAATTTGCTATGTGAATTTTATTTGCACAACTTTGTTGTTTCAAAGGATAACAAATGGAACCAACTGCCTTATGTTGGAGACATACAATTGAGAACATTTATGTCCTAGGTGTAGAATAAGATTTGTTGGGGTGAACAATACAATGCTTGTAAGAAGAAGGAATCCAGCATTCCTTTGGTCATCAGAGCTGAATCAAAGAACCCCAAAGACATTTATAAAGATTGGAATAGATTTATCTTCAGGCCAAGCTATGGTGACTGAATTATTTCATGGATTGAGGTTGTGTACAATGAATATGATGTAAAAAATTCTACAAAAGAGGATACTGTGAGGGGATATCTATCCCAGCGATGGAACCTATTGACTGATGAACTAAAGTAGGTTGAGCCACACTCTGTTCACAATTATGTTGTTGCACCGAAGATAATTGACAAGTATATCAAGCTTGGGAGAACCAAAGGGTGTGAATGGCTTCCCCTAACTTTTCAGCCGCTTATCCTCCTATGGCTTGTACCTAACTTCAAATTCTATAGGTATGATATTGCAAAGGAACAAAAAAGATGGAGGAGGCTTGATAAGTTTGGTGGATTTTACTAGAATCTTGATTCACCCACTGCAAACACCGGCATTGGACAACTATCAGTCAGAGACTTCAGGGCCTTAACAAAGTAGAAGCATAAATCTTCCCCTGTTGGAGGACCAACAAAATGTTAGGTTAGGGGGAGTGATGAGTCTATATTTTTGCCTAGTTTTGGGGGTAGAATCTCTTGTTTTTTGATAAGATTACCTTAGACTTTGAAATTATATGCTAGCACTTTTATATAATTTCTCTCAGACATATGACATTTGGACAAATCTCATTTCTGCTGGTTTTTATGATACTTACCTCTTATGTGAACCATCTATATTTATCTTACATGTGATTGATGAATGTTCTTTACGGTGGTTACGATTATATGATTATAATGTGTACTGACATCATTCTGCAGACGTGATTGACATGCTAAGTTGAGAAATGCAGCCGCCAGTCAGTCAGGTTGAGGAGATGTGCGGAGGTCAACTTAAGGATGATGACAGAAGATTCCTATGTCAGCCACATGTAATCATCTTGCACCAATCTTTAATGGAATTGAGCAGTGCAAACTTTACGATAGTGGTCGAGTCCCTGTTTGGGCATGCATGTTTGAATGGATTCCCCTGCATGCATAACCGCCCCTTCCTCTCTTTCTTGCTTCCCCTAAATGGCATCCTCTCAGTTAGTGGGATTTGATGGCCCTGTGTTAGTTGGTTTAAATAAGACTTGAATCCTCCTTCCTTGGGCTAGTGTTAGCCAGTGATAGCGAGTTAGTGATTTGATCACCAATTTCTTGTACAAGCTGATTATCAACCATGTTTTTTGTAATTGCATTTTCTGATAAATGAAATTACATTCTGAGTTGAGTATCTGAGTTTTATATTAGTTTAGAGGATAATCATCCAATGGGGCCCACTTGGTGAGTAATCTATTCTTTTAGTTTAGATTAGAATTAGTGTTAGTTTATGTTTAGTACTTAGTTAAGAATCTGGCATTGTCTGTTCCTGCAGCCACTAGAAGTCCATTCTGTGACTGTTCCTGCAGCCAAAGTGGGCAAAGTAGTTCCTTGTTTGCTGCTCGGATTTTCATTTATATTATGAATGTTTAGTTCAGTTTGATTGAGTGAGGTTTGACACTTTCTTTTTTTTCCTTTCATGCAATTTACTTTTAGCATTAAGTCCTTCTTAGCTATAGAACAAAGATGAGTACTTTTAAATACCTAGTGCACATACTATGCCGACCCATTTCAAGTTCATGTCCCTGGGTTGACAATTTTAAATGCACCTTCATGATGGTTAAGATGGCTATTTAGGTCAAATGTCCAATCTTTGAATCATGGTTGTAAGGGCTTATTTATTAAAATAATTGTAGAAGGCTGACAAGAGTCATGAAGGTTATTATGAGTTTTATGTGATTCCATTTGGGTTTACTAATGCTCCATCTATGTTTCAAATTTTGATCAATTATATCTTTGAGAAAAAATTTAGGGATTTATATGTGTTCTTTAATGATATATTGATTTATGGAAAGACATATTAGGAACATTTGTAGCATGTAGATCAAGCACTAAAAGTTCTCAAAGATCACTAGATCTATGATAAGTCTTTCATGTTTTTTTGGTCTCAAAGAGGTGGAATACTTGGAACACATAGTGTTCCATGAAGGATTAAAGGTTGATCCTAAGAAAATTAAGGTTATCATAGAATTGCCTATTCCCAAAACCATTAATAAATTGAGTGGTTTCCTTAGGCCGACCATATACTATTCAATATTTGTAAATAAATATGGTCATATAGCAACACCCCTCATAGCTCTATTGAAGAAGGATGATTTTTAGTGGAATGAGTTAGCCAATACAAAATTTGAGAGATTGAATGTGTGTACTACTGTAGTTCCTACTACTCCAGACTTATCTAAGGATTTTTTGTGGACTTTGATTCTTAAGGTAATGGTATACGATTATTTATCGTGCAAGAGGATTGGCCCTTTACTTTTGAGAGTCATCAATTGAAGGGTAATAATTAACTCAAACCCATTCATGACAAGGAAATTTTAGTTATTCTTCATGTAAAAAATAGTGGAGGCCATATCTAATGGGTAGACACTTCAAAGTTAAAATAGATCATGATAGCCTAATAAATATTTAGAGAAAATAATATTTTCTAAAGAGCAACAAAAATGGGTCACTAAGATGTTGGAGTATGACTTTGAGATTGAATATAAGAAAGAGAAGGAGAATATTGTAGCAAATTCATTATCTAGGAAGGATGAGAAGGATGAAGTATTATTATGTGATATTTCAATATTACAAGAAAATTGGGTAGAAGAGGCCAAATTAGAGTGAAAAAATGATGTTGATACATGGAATCTCATTCAATAGTTACAAATTGATCCTAATAGTTCAAATTTTTTTTTTTGAAAGGGATATGATTTGTGGTATAAAGATAGATTATACTTATGAAATGATTCCACTCTCAAAAAAAATTCTTGTAGAGAATCATGATTCTTCAATTGGTAATCATTCAAGGTTTTTGAAGGCATGCCATCAAATCAAGAAATATTTATTTTAAGAAGGGCTTAAAGGGGATGTTCAAAAATTTGTGGTAGAATATTTAGTTTTTCAAAGGAATAAAGGGGAGATAATTAAGAAACCTATTGTTTTTGTATCCCTTATCTATTCCTAGCTAGTGTTGGGAAGAGGCCTCCATGGATTTCATCACTGACCTCCCAAGTGTATAGTCATAAAATTGCACCCCTTGCAATTTCACATACATTCTTGTATCCACTTTAGTGTCCACTCCCTTAGCATCTTGTGTAGGCTCATTTTATCCCTTGCATCAACCTTTCTCCATTCTTAAGATGATCCAACACCCTATTTCAGTAGCTACCCTCATGTGTCATCTTTGTATTAAAACTTTGTGCTTTTCCCATTTGTGTCATTTTGTAGCGTGACGTGTCTAGACACTAGCATGTTGCATGAACGTCTACGCACTGCGCTAGCATCCTATGACATTTCAACATTCAAATGATTGTTTACATGCATGTTTTCCACTTGTCACCTCATTTTTTCAATAGTAACAACTAGGGACGCCCTGAAACAGCTCGAGAAGATTATTTTACCTCCCAGACTCTCTTTTTAATCCATTCTTTCAATTCATTTGGACTTCTAGCTTCACTCTAGCTTCATTCTAACTTTTCTCTAGCTTTGGCTCTAGCTTTCCACTCTCTAGCTCTTGCTTGCATGGCTTCATATAGCTTGCTACAACAAAATTCTTACATATTTTCAAGCTCTCTTTGTAGCATTCTCAAGCTCTTACAAAACTCTTTGCAGCCCTTGGCTCTTGCATGCGATACCTCCCTTGCCTTGTGCTTGTGAGCATCTTGGGATTTTACACATCCTCTATCTATTGCATCTACATATCATGATACAGGTTCTCCTCCTTGAGTGGGGATTCATTTTATCACCTCTTTTGTGATACAGGTTCTCCTCCTCAAGCGTGGTTTGCTTTTATCACTCATACTTGGTGGTGCAGGTTCTACTCCTAAAGTGGGTTTTGTCTTCACCACACACTTTGTCCATTTCAGTTGCACTCTCTCTTTCTATCTAGTTTTCCATGGAGGTGGGAACACCAAAATGGGGGTTTGATTGAGGTAAAACCCTATACAACCCCAACACTTTCTCTAGATATCACACATGCAAGTATTGAAGACATTCACTTGCGTGATTGTAAGAATTTCCTTTCCATTTCCTATTCTCTTTATCATTTATTCTTCACTTTATTTCAGTTCTATTGTATTCTATTATTTTCCTATATTCTAGAAGTTCTTAGCAATCAGATTAGAAGCATTTATTTAGCTATTTTCTATTACATTCTCACTTTCTGGTCCATACAAATGCTAGCACGTCGTGTTGTCATCCCAGACCTGCACTTTTGTCCTTTGGCCGAGAGCTTGTCAGTTGTCTAGGGAATCTTTGTGACCTGCTCTTTCTAATTCTAGAACTCTCACGTTGTTCCTTGAGGTAGTTTAGGGAAGTTCACCTCGTGAGGCTCTCTAAATGAAGAGAAATCGTGAGTAGAGAACCCCCCTTCTCTACATTTATGTGAACCCTACGTGAACCAAAAAAATAGGAATTTATTTACCCCTACTTGGTGGGGTCATAAATTTTGACTTGGTGCTCGGAATTCAGAAGTGTTTGCACCATTGGAAGGGTTTCCAAGAGAACTAGTTCAATCCCTAAAATACTATGCCTCCGACTATCAAAATTTAGCGATCGAAGCAAGTTCTGACCTCAAATTTTGCTTCGAAGACCTCCGAAAATGCAAATTACTAGAACCTAAAAAATATAAAAATCTAGATTGTCAATTTTTCTTAATTCTATCACCCCAAAATGAATTTAATATCTTATTTTATTAGTTTGGTATCTAATTTTATTCAAATTTTTAATGATGTTCCATTTCATGCATGTGATAGTGAGTTGGCCTTTCCCATGCCACTTAGTATCTTTGATCATTCTTATGAGATTCCTCTTGCTTCAGAGGATATTTTGTTGCAAAAAGATGAAATCATTGATACCTTTCTCAATGTTGCTCTACCTTATATTCATTCCAATGCACTCACTTTTGGAGATGATGCATTCATGAATGATAAATCTCCTACTCATTCCAATGCACTCTCTTTTAAAGACATTGCGTTCATGAATGATGAATCTCCTTCCACATTTGATCCTATTTGGATCAATGTTGATAATATGTCTTCAAATAGTTATTCTACTAGTTGTGATGATTCTACAAATGTAATCTATGTCTCTTTTTCCCCTCAAAGGCCTAAGAGACCAATAATTTATGTGACTCTAGCTATTCCTTCTCCTAAAAGGATTTGTTCTATTGATAGTGTTCCTTTTGATAATGATTCTCCTAATATTTCTATGGATCCCCCTTATAAATCAGTAGCCCATACTTATGAGAGTAGAATGAATAAAAAACCAAGACTTCTTCAAGATCCTAAACCTACAACTAAAGCACCCAGTGATTATGATCCCGTTGGGAAACCTCGGGTTACTTCAACTAAGATCTCACTGTGGGACTTGCTTCAATTTGCTCTGGTTTATCAAGGTATGCTTCAAGAAGGAATACAAAAGATCCTCTTTCCTTCTTCCACTAGGCCAACAGATGACGATGCATTGATAGCTCATATTCATGCAGATTCATCGAATATTACATTCTATCCATAGGAACTTCCACCTCTAGAAGTACATAAGCAAACATACCCTTTAATGATCATAATTAACATTAATAAAATCAGCATTAGAAATACTCTTGTTGATGTTGGTTCGAAGCTCAATGTATGTAGCATTGATCTATTGCCTAAGATTAATATTGATTCATCTTCTCTTAATGCTTCTTCTGTTGTCATCCATGGGTTTGATAATGTTGGGAGACAAGCTCTAGGTACAATAGTATTACCTTTGCAGCTTGGACCCATTACTCTACCCACTCTAGTATATGTTATGTCAAAAAATACACCTTATAACCTTCTTCTTGGTAGACCATGGATTCATGCTATGGGTGCAATCCCTTCCACCTTGAATAAATCTATTAAGTTCATTTGCATTAATCGAGTAGTCACAGTTAAGGCTGACCCTGATGCTATGCACTTATGTGAGATGGTAGTTGTTGGTCAAGCTTTGTTCATGCCTACTCTTATTCCTTTAGTGTCTTCCAATGTGTCAATGTTTACTCCAACAGTACCTACTACAAAGGGTAATCTTGAGGTAGATGTCCCTGAAGAAGATCCTTCTGAAGAAAGAAATCTTAAGTCTACTCCTTCTACCTCTTCTCAAGAAAATGCATGTCTCAATGATGATTGGGGTTCTCTAGAATTTATAGAACCCTTCATTGGAGAATGTAAAGTCAACCTGATCCACTTGAGCCTTCCAATAACATCATCCACACCCGTTATTAAAGATGATTATTCTTATGTATTGTGGGATACTGTGAGCATAAATTGTAATGTTCTTAGAGTTGATCCTCCTTTTGAGGAAGATGATGACGCTTCTACTAAAGAGGATAATGTTGGAAGTCCTATTAAAAAGGATAATAGTCATCCCATAGAAGAGTGTGATCCCCATTGCTGTAACAATGCTCTCTATGAAGATCCTCCTTCTCGAGACTTGCAAACACATTACAACCCCAGATATAAGCTTGTATCTAAATATGGCTATGGGCATAACGAACAAGGCATTCAGATCCCCATAGAATATGTACCTTGTAAGAATAATTTGGGACTTGGTTGCTTGAAATAGTCTAAACAAAAACTATGGTTGTGTTGACATGATGTACGCTCAACCTTGTTCTCATAGATTGGTCCATCCTCCTTTGTCTTCTATCTTTGTATCTTCCTATTGTGAGAAGTCGATTCTTTCTCAAAAAAGAGAAAGGGTGGCTTCCTGATCCTCATCTTCTATCTGAGCAAGACCATATTTTATTGCAGCTTCTTAAATCTCACTTAATTACTCTTCCTCCTCCCACACATAAGAAATTTCATTAATATGATAAAGAAAAACATTCTTTCTCTGAATACCATCGAGTGCATGGCCATTCCACTAGTGAATGTAAGGCCTTGAAGGATAAAATACATCAAATTCATGATTTAGCTGCCATCACTCATTTTTTTGTTGATGCACCTACTTCTTCTTCAAATGACAAGTGATATCAAGGTCTACCTCTATCATGTATGTTCTAATTATCTTGCATGGTTCTCCTCCCTTGTATGTTGGGGGTAGTGATAACTTATTCTAGAGATGTGTGTCCTTCCAAGGACCCCCTCTCCTCTCCATCTTTCAATTGAAGTGTCCCTTGAGTGGACCCATTTCCTCTTGAAGGGTTCCCAAGGGACCCCCTTTGAAAGTTTTTCTCAAATGAATTATATGGCGTCTAGCTTGGGGGCAGCTTGACTAGACATCACTTTTCAAATAGTGTGTCCCTTGAGTGGACCCTTCTTCTTTTGAAGGGTTCTTGAGGGACCCCTTGAAAGCCTTCCAATTTATTGATAGTTTGTGTGATTGTTTGCTTGACTGCCTGCATGGCCGCTTTGTTTTTGGACATGCTTTATCTATAGGTAAACATGTCACTTTGCAAGTGCACCTGTAAAGTTGATTTCTAATTTGACTTTGCAGAGTCTCTCTCCTTTGGGTTTCCTCCATGTGAGAGATCTTGGGGGATGCCTCCTTATAGGTCTGCGGACCTGTAAGACACTTTTTTCTCTGGGTTTCCTTGATGTGAGAGATCTTGGGGGATACCTTCTTGTAGTTCTATGGGCCTATAAGGAACATACTTCATGGGGCTTCCTTCATGTGAGAGATCTTGGGGGTCGCCTCCTTGTAGGTTTGTGGGCCTATAAGACGCTTACTTTATTGGGTTTTCCTCATGTGAGAGATCTTGGGAGACACCTCCTCACAAGTCTCCGAGCCTATGAGACACTTTTCATCTTGCAAGATTTGTCCATCATTGGTCTGAGGGCCTTCGGTGTACTTTTTGCAACTTCATAGTTTTGTGGAACTACGAAGTTCTTTGTTCGAAACTCCGTAGGGAGAGTACTTGTGGATCCATCTCTCTTGTAATTTTCATTCCTTTCTAGTTCTTAAATTCTCCTCTCTTCTCTTCTCTTCTCAATCATGTGTATATCGGATCGAAGAATTGCATCTTCTTCATCTTGAGTATATGCCCTTCCTCTTTTCATTTTATATTTCTTCTATGTGTTATTATTTGGGGATGACGCATAGTACTGAGACAACCTTTTACATTGAGGTCTTTTTAACTTTGCTAACTCAAATACTTTAGCTTTTTATGTTCAACTTGGAGGCATGCTTATGTGGTGGTTTGAAGAGTTTTCTACTTCCTCTATAGTATCCTTTTGGTATTATGATGTTATTATGTTTAGTATACTTCCTTTAGCATTCATATTAGTGTAGATTCATATGTCTGCTAAAGTGGGGGGAAAATATATAGTCATAAAATTGTACCCCTTGCAATTTCACATAAATTCTTGTATCACTTTAGTGTCCACTACCTTAGCATCTTGTGTAGGCTCATTTTAGCCCTTACATCAGCCTTTCTCCCTTCTCAGGATGCTCTAGCACCCCTTTTCAGTAGCTACCCTCATGTGTTAGCTTTGTGTTAAAACTTTGTGCTTTTCCCATTTGTGTTGTTTTGTAGTGTGATGTGTTAAGACACTAGAAAGTCATGTGAATTTTTGTGCACCACGCTAGCATCTTGTAATGTTTCAATGTTCAAATGACCATTTCCATGCATGTTTTCCACTTGTCACCTCATTATTTTGGTGCTAACGACTAGGGACGCCCTGAAACAGCTCGAGAAGCTTCTTTTCTCTCCTATTCTCACTTTTTAATCCATTCTTTCAATTCATTTGGCCTTCTCGCTTCACTCTAGCTTCATTCTAACTTCTCTCTAGCTTTGGCTCTAGCTTTCCACTCTCCAACTCTTTCTTGCATAGCTTCATACAACTTGCTACACCAGCATTCTTACATCTTTTCAAGCTCTCTTTGTAGCATTCTCAAGCTCTTACAACAATATTTTCAGCCCTTGGCTCTTGCAGTGATACCTCTCTTGCCTTATGCTTGTGAGAATCTTGGGATTTCACACATCCTCTATCTATTGCATCTACATATCATGATGTAGGTTCTCCTCCTCGAGTGAGGATTACTTTTATCACCACTTTTGTGATACGGGTTTTCCTCCTGGACTAAGGTTTTCTTTTATCACTCATACCTGGTGGTGTAGGTTCTACTACTGAAGCAGGTTTTGTTTTTACCACATGCTTTGTCCATTTTAGTTGCACTCTCTTTCTATCTAGTTGTTTGTGGAGGTGGGAACACGAAAAATGGGGGTTTGACTGAGGAAAACCCTTATACAACCCCAACACTTTCTCCAGATATAACACATGCAAGTATTGAAGACATTCACTTACTGGAGGCTTCATCACTTGTGCAGTTGTAAGCATTTCCTTTCTATTTCCTATTATCTTTATCATTTATTCTTCTCTTTATTTCAGTTTTATTATATTCTATTATTTTCTTGTATTCTAGAAGTTCTTAGCAATTAGATTAGAAGCAGTCATTTAGCCATTTTCTATGACATTCTTGCTTTCTAGTCCGTACAGATGTCAGTGTGCTAAAGAGACACCAACACACCATGTTGTCATCCTAAACCTGCACTTTCATCCTTTGGCCAAGAGCTTGTCAGTTTGTCCAAATAATCTTGGTGACCTGCTCTTTTTGATTCTTGAACTCTCACGTTGTTCCTTGAGGTAGTTTAGGGCATTTTGCCTCACGAGGCTCTCTGAATGAAGAGAACTCATGAGTATTGAATCCCCCTTCTCTACATAAATATCTAAATATAAGAGAATCATCATGGTAGTGCTAGATCACCTCACCAAATATACCCATTTTATTGCATTATCTCATTATTTTATAGAAAGCATATTGGAAAAATAATTTATGGGCAATATTCAAAAGTTATGTGATAGACCCAAGGTTATTTTTATTCAACATGATCATATCTTTACTGGTAAAATTTGGACAAGTTTATTCTCTTGTTTGGGTACTCAATTAGATCACATCTCTTCATAGTATCCTCAATCTAATGGTAAAATTGAGGTTTTCAATAAGTGCTTGAAAGGACATCTACGTTGTTTCACTTCAAATAAGAATTCTCAATGGGTGGATTCAATACCACTAGAAGAATGGTGGTATAAAATTTCCTTCCATATTTCATCAAAAATATCTTCATTTATGACACTATATTGATGTCATCCTCCATTCCATCACATCATCATTGAGGGTTACACCAAGACTTCAAGATGTGGAGATTCACATGTATCATCAACAATAGGTACTTTTGAGACTCAAGGAGAATTGGGCCATTGCACAAAATAGAATGAAATAATAGTGTGAACAACACCATAGTAAAAGGAGTTTTGGATTTGGGGACTAGGTTTTCTTTAGATTACAACCTTATAAGAAAATGTCCTTAAAGAAAAACAAAGAACAAGTTATCCCCAAATATTTCGTCCATACCAAATTATGCAAAATATAGGTAGTGTTTCCTACAAGCTTGAGCTACCTCCAATGTAAGAACCTATTAGTTATTGATGGTTTATATGCTGTATTCTATGTTCTTTTATGTTGTATATTAATCATGAGTGATGGTTTTTTCTATATCATGAAGATGTTCACATTCTTGATTAATCCTATCTAACAGTTGTTGTGAATTCTTGTGTTAGTTGGGTGAGTTCCATTCTTTGTCTACATAAATATGCAATGAGCAAAATTCTCTGTTATTTGTAATATTATTATGTATATGAAGTGGATTACATTAAGTCAGGTGATTGCATATCATAGATGTGTGTGATTATGAAGACAAATATTGATATTCAATGTTACTTATAGTGGTATGCATTATAAGTTAAATATTATATTGACATTTGTGGTGATATTTTGATAATAGATAGTATTCACTCAAATGTTCCTTGACTCTATAATAGGTATCATACGAGTAAGGGGTGTTATTGTGTATATTAGTGGATCTAATTTTCTAGTTGATTATTAAATTCTTGGAATTTTTAATTCATAATTCATTTATTTTAATTATTATTAATCATGAGTAATACGACACACTTTCTTGGTTGAGTAAGCAGGTTAAAAAAATATTGGTCAATCTTGATAAGGGGGTCACATAGCTACTTCCTTTATTGTATCCTTGTGAAATATTAGTCTTGTCATGGGAATGTGATTTAACCTTGTTTTGTGTGGTATGGGTTGTGTGTATGCGAGTTGTTTTATTAGTCCCTTGAGTCTCTTTATTAATATGGTCACTTATTTTATGTTTTATGAAGTCCTTATGTGGTCTTAACTATTTAAAAGTTTCCTAGGTGATAGGTTTATGGGGTAGGGATATTTTTACTCCATAAAAACCCTTTAATAAAGTCTACAACCCACTCTAATTTCTCACTTATGAAAAGTGACAAAAATTAGAATTGAAAAGTTGGTTGTCTTTGCCTCTTCCATTTATTTTTTCTATTTGTGTGGAGGAGGGGGTTTTCTCTCTTTTTATTTTTGAAATTGTTCTTCAGTTCATGCTTGGTTTTGATTCTTCATTTTGGGTTCTCGCCATGTTTGTGAAGAATGAGGATCAATGGAAGAGATTTCTTGGAGAGAGTTTTCCACAAGATTAGATAGAAAAATTTCTTGGTGGGGTCTAACCTTTTAGTTATCTATCTTATTGATTTGTAATGAGTTTGTTGTCATATTGGTCTTGCTTATAAAAAATCTATGTGAAATTTGATTTTGAATCTTTTGTGTGGCTGCAAGTAGTGTTTTGGGGTTTGCATTGGTTGAGTCTTCCACCTTATTAGTTTAATTTCATTTATACCCATTTTGTGTGTTAAAACAAAGAAATATGAATGCAATATGTTGTGATGTGCAAAGTATATAAAGTGTAAACTTGTCTAGAAATCCTTGTGATTAGTGGATTTAATGTGTCAAGTTAGTAATGTGGATGTTCTATGTTACACTTTAGTTGTGGATCCTATGTGGAAAGTATTTTGTGGAAGTGCTATGTGACCCTAGCTCAGGGGTGGATTGAATCTCAATCCTATCGTTGGGTGGAGAGCCCATTGTCCAATATTATTTTTCTTCTTTGTGGATATTTGTATTTTAGGTACATGTGCTAAAAAAGAAAGATTACCTTAATACTTTCAACCTATGGATTTAAAGAGAGAAACATATTAGTCTTGTGAGGGTTTGCAAAGTTGTTAAGAACCTATGAATATTTTTTCATTTAGAGTTCAATTATGGTTGAAGATGTTGTACTCTACTTGTTAAAATGGAATAGGGAGGATAAATGTTAGTTTATTTTATCTTTTAGGATTATAGAATTCAAAGGATAAGATTAATTTATAAAAATTCAAGTTTTGGTGAGAAAAAAAAATAGGAAGTTGAAGAGAAACTAATTGAGAAAAGGCTATTGATCCTCCATGACAAGTGTGCTTTGGCACATTTCAATATAGAAAAGAGCCTTGAATTTGTACAGGCCTGTGAATCTGAAGGAAATTCTATGCTTTCCTACTGCATAAGGTGGCCTGATGCCACACAAAGTATAAAAGATCTTATGGACTCCATTGAGTCCTAGTTGATAGTTGTTTCTAGTACTTACAATGCATCCATGGATAGAGACAGATCAACTTGGAATGAAATCTTTGCGCATAGAGAAAAAAAATTCATGTTACAAAAGAAGAAGGAAGGGATAATCAAAAAATTTGGTTTGCTCGATGACAATGTAAGGATGGAGTACAGTCTGGTAGCCAATGTTTTGGCTAATGCTGAGAATTTGGATAAGATCAATCTGACCCTAGATACTCTGGATGAGGCTGAAGAAAGTTTTATTCAATTATAATCTTTGAATAAAATGTTGATATCCGCTAAAAAAAGTTGGGAGAATGGCAAAGAAGCCTGGGAAGGCATTCTTCAAGAACTTCAAAGTGCTCCCTCCTCCAGGTAAAATTTTTCTAGTTTTACATTGTTTGGGTTAAACTCCTTAGGGGGAGTTCAGTAGTTTGATTCTCTATGATGTACATTCCAAACCCTGTGTACATATTTATGTTTATACTTTTTGGTTTCCCTTTGTCCTTGATGTCAAAGGGGGAGACAGGAAAGAGAAATAGAGTATACTCTATACATAGGAACACTAACTCATTTGACTGCAAAATCCGATGAAAGATGTAAAATGAGATGATCGTTGGGTACTTGTGATATTTGATGTGTATTTTTCAATTTTTTAAAATTTTATCCCCGAGGTTCATCAAAATTTTGATGAACCTGAATTTTCGTCGAAGGTTCGACTATTTATTGTGACAATGATGAAGGAGAGCCACTGATAGAGTTTTAAAACAAGATGATCAATGACCATAATTTGAACTCAAACGACTAATTGTTAGCTTGCTTGCGCGAAATTTCTATAAGAAATTAATGGTTATACGCTCCATTCCTTGGCCATAAAGAAGGTTGTTGGCTCATTTTTCCCCATAAGCAATTTTTCAAGAGTAGAGAAAGTGATCAAGTTTGAGGAAACGATGTGAAGAGCTCTGAAAAATAGTGGTAGAAGGCATTAACATCGAATTACCATATAGGTAAGAAAATAATCACACTTCTTTGTGTCAATTGCATTGAAATAAGCTGGTATGGAGAGTTAGTGAAAATTATAAAAGCTCTAATATCCTAGGGTTTACTAGGGTTTGTATGTCATGCATTTTCAATTGGGTTGGTGAGAATTATATGAAGTCTAGGATGGTTTTTATTTTGTGGTTTATTTCTTAAGAATTTAAACTAGTAGGTCCTTTTCCATCAATTGAAAATTTGAAACCCTAGCTCTATCACATTGTCAAAATAGGTGAACCTTGTGATTCTAGTGCCAAATTAGAAATAAAACCTAAATAGAAGAGAGTTAAGAAACCTAAAACCCAAGATGACACACCTAAACTTAAGCCAGATGTACTTGAATCATCTGGAAATTCTAAAGGAGAGAAAAGAACTCATGATAGGTTCATGGAGGGTGCATCCAAAGACATCAATGAAGAAGGGTCACAAATTGGAAAAAGACCCATAGGGCAAGTTGTTGTGAATAGTAGGCTAATTGATCTTGCTGGTGGGATTAGAGAGGTTGCTTAACCACATAGTTGATGAGAGCTATTCTTATATAATTTTTCTATTATCACCAGGTTGAGGGTAGTCATTTTCTTTTTCCAGAATTCATTTGTGAATGGTACCCTCATCAAAAAATACCTTGATTGACTTGGGTATAACCATTAATGTGATGACTAAGGAAAAAGTTATGATATTGTTGTTAATAAACCTTAGATCTACACCAACTATTCTATAGTTGGTAGATAGGTCAACAGTGGAACCTGGGGGCATCATTGAGGACTTGGTCATAGCATTCAGATTTGTACTTCCAGGTTTGAAAATTATATTTTAAAACAAAATCTCATCAGATTTCATTTTTAGACTTGTGCATTTTCAGAATTTCATTTCTAGATTTTGTTGTGCAAGTTCAATATTATGATTTTAGGAGTCTAATGGTTGGAAATCATAATAAAGTCAGAATTTAATAAGCTATGGAATTAGCATTTTAAAGTGTTTTTTGGGGTCATTAACTTCATACTATCTTCTCTTTTGTAGGGGTGGTTGCATGCCGAATTTTTTTGGTGTAAAATATCAGAATTATTATATTTTGTTACCTGTCTATGATTAAAAATTATTGGAGTGTGAGTTTGATATTTTTTGAAGATCTAAATATTCAAGCTTGGTAAAGAAAAATCATGTCAGATAATATTAGTCTAGAACAAAATGAAGAGACACTTGATAGAATGTGGGGTAGATTGAAAAGAAAGGGTGATGGGAAATGTTATTGTCCTTGCAATAATTGCAAGGGCTTAAAGACGAGAAGACTTTTAATCACAACAGATGAGAAACATTGTAGGCATCATGGTCATGTTGAAGGGGGGCATGATTATCGTCCATTGGTAAGTTGTTCATTATATGTGTTTATATTGATTGAATTTGTAAATTTTTATATCGTTTTAACATTTTATATATATATATAATCACTTGATCATGATTATGGTTTATTTGTTTCTATCATTATTATAAAGGTGGGGCGCCCTAGGGCACATGATATGGATTATCACAGCTCGGAGAATGTGGTTTTGCAAGCGAAGGAACATGGAGCTATGAATATTGAAGATGAAGTTAATGATACTATGGAAGAAGATGATGGTACAAATACATTGATCCATGACGCATTTAGTGGCATAGTTGATCATGATGATCAGGATGACTTTGATGATGTTCATGATTTACCTCTACTTGAGAAGGCATACAAGCCCCTTTATGAAGGCTCCCCAACAACTCTTCTCTCTATTGTATTGTTGTTGATGAACTTGAAGGTTATGAATGGTTTATCCAACATAGCAATCTCATGGATGTTAAGGTATGTCATATATGTCATATTTTTTCATCACTAGTAAATAAAAGATGAAATATGTACAATTAATATTCTTTATATTAACAAATTATTTTCTGTTGTAGATTGATTGGTGAATTTTTGTTACCACCTGATGAGGTGAAAATCACCTCATCATAATAAAATCCAAGAAGCTTACTTTTGCTAAATCAAACCTAAGCATGTGCCAATTCATCAAGCTTTAGGAGAATTAATTACTTATTTTTAGGAAAATTATGCTTTCTTTCCTCCTTTGATTAATTGAGGAAATTGTCCAAAGCAAGTTTAATGGGTTGATTTGAGCATTTTTGTAGGGATTAAAGAGGTCATCATTCGGTTGCTGCAAAAAGTTAGCCAGCGCGCACCTCAAAGTAATGCTGCAAACCCACTCCTTGAAGCCTGGATGATGCGTCGAAGATTTAGTTTCAGTTCTTTTAATTCGGTTGTTTAAAACTTTATGGCTCTTCTCGAGCCTTTTGCATGTTTTAAGAAACTTTAAAGACATCAAGTTAGTTTTCAGTTAAGGAAGACTTTTTCAATGGCTATCCATGCCATCGTAAATTTAGGATCTAGTTAGAGAATTATCTATAAAATTGTAATTTCATAAAGTAATAGAGGAAGAGAAAAAGTATCGTTATGTTGTTTACATGGATTTAAAAATCAGTGTTGCAATGAGTTATCTGGTTTTTGTCTATTTATAATTGTTGGATTCGATGATGGAGACTATAAGTCATAAGAGGATTGAGTATCTGTAGCTTATGTGAGTTAAGGACGAAGTAGTAGCCCACGAGCTGGCCACTTGAGGGGAGTTAGCCTAGATAGATAAGTATTTTATTGATTAAGTTATTTCCTTTGCTTAAAATAAATTGTTGTTCAGTAGAAAATGACAAGTTGTTGAAGAGTCTAGTTAGTTGTTCCAGTGCACCATTGTCTTTAATTTGTATAAGTCTTTCTTTTGTAGTTGATAATATTTCTATCTATGTTTAGAAGATGCTTAACTGTTTGTTTCCTTACTTTTCTGCTTCTGTAGTTTACCAGTTATTTAGTTTACTCATTTCCATGCTTTCTAGTCTCGTAGTAATGTTTTCTAGATTAGTTGTCTTATGCTTTTTAATTTAGTTCTTTTTAATTTTCTTAGAGTAAGATCATTTTCGAGTTAAGTAGTAATGGCTTTGGTTTAGTCTCACTTCTATAGATTAAAAGAAAAACTGAAAAATATAAAATGAGTTGTTTGAATAATCTCCTTTTGCAAATTTCCTTGGACACTACCCGTTCGACAATTGAAATTCAATTATTCTAAATAAGTAGGACCTAATGACAGCCTATCACTTTTTGGCGCCGTTGTCGGGGACTCACATAAGTGTTCTTAGGAGATGGTTTGAATACAAAGTTTTATGCCAAAAATATCTTAGTCTGCTTTCTTTTCTGCATGGTAAGGAAAAGAGGCCCTCACGGACATTTTATACCAAAGACCCCCCCAAAATATGTACCTATCATACATAGGAAAGCCGAAGGCTCAGACGATCACACTTCTGAGGAACTATTTGAGCCTACTCCACCTGAGGCTTTCCATTATTTACCTATTGAGCAACCAGTCAAACAGCTAGATATCGAGGAAGTTATTTTTGAGGAACATACTCTTCTGAACAACATGGGAGACCATAGAGTTGAACCTAACCACAATGAACCTCAGCTTCCTAGAACATTTACCTATTGTATCACGTTGGACACTGATGATGATACTGTCATGAAGAACATTTCTCTAGCCTTCCTTCCAACCTTTCGTGGCTTGTCTTCGGAGGACCCAAACAAATTTCTCTTTGAATTTAAAGTCCTATGTCAGACTTATGATTATAAGAACAACAATCAAAGGTTGAATCTTTTTCCGTCAACTTTGAAGGACTCAGCAATGCGCTGGTTCATGGGATTGGGTCCTGGTAGTATAACATCCTGGGAAGAAATGGAGACTATTTTCTTACAAAAATACCAGAGTTACTATAGGGTAAGTGATCATAAGGAGGAGTTGTTTAAGCTAAGGAAAAATGAGGATGAAATCTTGGAGGATTATCTTGATAGGTTCCTCTTCCTCTTCAAAAGATGTGAAGAAACAACCATTAGCGTTGAGATACTCAAAACAATTTTTCTTAAAGGTCCTGATGATGACGCTAGAAGGAATCTAGATTTGATGGGGAAAGGTGACGTATCTCAATTAAATCTTGAAGAAATATGTGAGTTTTGTCAGAATTTCTCCCATACTAGGGGAGGCATCCACAAAACTAATATTTTTAAAGGGAATAATGAGATAGGTAAGCTCCGCGAAGAGATAGGAAATCTAAAAATGGATATTCTCGTGTAGTTGAATACCACCCTAGATGGTATACAAGCTAAAACCAGTAATCCTGAGACCTTGTCAATTTATTGTCCAAGGTGTCAGAATAAACATCTGTTGCGTGAGTGTCCTTTGGATAAAGTCAATGTTTGTTAGTTGTGTGAGAAAAATCATCCTACCAACCAATGTGAGCTTTTATCGGATATTAAGAATACCAAGAAAAAACCATTCAGGTTGAAGAAGAAATACATGCTTTAAACCAATGTCAAGGAGGTAATTTCCCTTATGGATATAATCCTAATTCCACATGGAGACCACAAAACAACTAGGCTCATAATCAATGGACTCCATCTTGGAATCAGTCACCTCCACCTCAACCTAACTAGGGAAATCCTTATTGGGGGTCACCTGAATGGACAAACCACACATCAGGTAATCAACATTGGCCAAATCAACCCCAAAAATAGTGGTACCAACCAAATGTTGTACCCTACTGGAATCAGGCACAGAATCAGTTTTATACTGAACCAAGGAGGAATCAACAACAAAACTTGTTACCTCGAGCTCAGAATTCTCCTCAAAATGAGCAAGTAAACCAACCTCAGCTTCCAGCACAACTGCTTCCTAATCCTAAAAATAATTTCCAGAACACACCAGTCTATTCTACTGAACATGAAAACGTTACTGGGCTTCACGCGATACAATTCAGAAATGTGCAGTTGCATTCTGGTCGAACTCTTCAACCACATACCATTGAAGAAATAGTGGAGGAAACTGAGCCAAAAGTCCAACAAATGACACATTGTCTAATTAGGACATTACTCCTCAAGACAAAGAGCCTTTTTCAGTGGCAGGGGCTACTGACTTGTCTCGGGGGGAGGAAGGTCAGGCCTAAAGTCAACAAAAGGAGGATCCTATTCCAAGGAAGAAAAGGATGGTACCATATCCAGAATGTTTAAAGTGCATAACTCCGGAAGATACTCCGAAAGAATCCATGGCTACGGAAACTGCGTTAATTTAGTAGATTAAGCAGTTGCAAATTGAAATTCCTTTATTGCAAGCAGTAAAGGAAATCCCTGAATTAAACCAGTTAATTAAGCAGTTATGTATCAAAACACCAGGGAGAAAGCCAAAAACAATAAACACTGTTCAGATTGGTGGTTATTTAGCTGATGTTTTGTCTAGAAATACTATTGCTCCAAAGTATGATGATATTGGAAGTCCACTTATAACTGTTACAGTTAATGAGGTAACAATACCAAATGCACTAGTGGATCTAGGAGCATCTATTAATGTGATGACTATGGATGTAATGGAAATATTAGGTTTAACTGATTTACACCCTACAACCACAGTCTTACAAATGGAAAATCAGTCTATAGCCATCCTGAAAGGCGTCATTAAAAATGTCTTTATCAAAGTTGATGGATGGGATTATCCAGTCGATTTCCAGGTAATTCAGTCACTTACGCCTAAGGATAGCTATCCTATAATTCTTGGAAGACCTTGGCTAGCTATGGTAGCTACTAAGATTGATTGTAGGGAAGGGGGAATGACCATTTCGCATGGCTAGGATAGCAAACCCTTGTTCTTATATCCCCCTACTAAGCCTATTGAGCATGAAAAAGTCTGGGTTGATGAACCTGAGGAATCAAACGGTTCAAATAGTTTAGCCTCCCTAGCCATGGTGGTAATTAAACATGGGGAAGAACTGGAGGAAGAGTTGGTAAATGAGATAGCACGCCTGGCTACAACCCAGAATGAGGAACAAATGATGGATGCTCCAAGAATTTTTGGGCAGCCAATTGATATAAGTGGAATAGAGCACAGTTACGCTACAATGGGAATGTCATGTCCCTTTGCAAATATGATTCCCATAACAAGTCATTTCTATGAGGATATCAAAAGGTTTCACCAACTAGTACCTCATAGTTGTCCTCTTAATACGTTGTTGCAACTGATGTATGATGTGACCTTGGTTCATCCTGGAACAAAATCAATAATGTTATTACCAGGAAAAACCTTGAATATCAATCGTTGGTTGACAAAAACTCAAGAGGATAAGTTATTTAATGTGTTGGTACAAAGATCCAAAGTTTTTTCTTGGGATTATACAAACATGAGGGGAATTCACCCAAGTGTTTGTACTCATCACATTTACACTAATAACAATATAAGGCTTGTTCGCCAACCGCAAAGGAGACTCAATCCTGCATTAAAGGATTTGGTTAAAATTGAGATTGAGAAACTCCTTTGAGCTGGATTTATTTATCCAATCTCTGATAGTAAATGGGTATCACCTATGGTGGTAGTCCCAAAGAAAAATGGCAAGTGGAGAATCTGTGTAGATTATCGAGAACTCAATAAAGCCACTTATAGAGATTATTTTCCCTTACTATTCATTGATCAGGTTCTGGATAACTTGGCCAGGAGGAAGTATTTTTCCTTTCTCGATGGATTTAGTGGTTATAATCAGACACAAGTTGCCCCAGAAGACTAAGAAAAAACCACGTTTACCTGCCCTTGGGGCACGTTTGCATATAGAGTGCTTCCTTTTGGACTATGCGACACTCCAACAACCTTCCAGAGAGTTGTTCTTGCTATATTTTCTGCTCTCATTAATGACTGTGTAGAGGTTTATATAGACGATTTTACAGTTTATGGATCAAACTATGATGAAGCTCTTTAGAACCTGGATCGAGTTCTCCAAGTTTGTGAGGAAAATAGACTATACCTTAGCCATGAGAAATGCTTAATAATGGTGGAGCAAGGAATAGTCTTGGGTCATCATATTTCCTCAGAGGGAATAAAGGTCAACCCTAAAAAAATTGAAGTCATCCAACAGTTGACAATTCCTCAAGTTCAAACAGATGTAAGAAGTTTTCTTGGACATGCTGGTTACTACAGAAGATTCATTGAAGGATTTAGTAAAATTGCAGCTCCTATGTTCTCTCTTTTACATAAAGAAGTTGAGTTTGTCTGGACATCCAAGTGTCAAAAATCTTTTGAAGCAATCAAAGAAAAACTTGTCTCTGCTCCCGTTCTGAGAGGGCCAAACTGGAGTATTCCCTTCCATATCTATGTTGATGCTTCTGATGATGCTATTGGTGCAGTTCTGGGCCAAGAAGATGAGAACAGAGGGAAGTATGATATATATTTTATCAGCAAGAATCTTACTACGGTAGAAAAAAATTATACGACAACAAAAAAAGAATTCCTGGCTGTTGTTCATGCTATCAAGAAATTTCATCATTATATTATAGGATATAAGGTCACAGTCTATACGGATCACTCAGCTGTGAAGTACTTAATGAACAAACATGTGGTAAATGGATGAA
Source organism: Sequoiadendron giganteum (assembly GCA_007115665.2). Classification (NCBI taxonomy): domain Eukaryota; kingdom Viridiplantae; phylum Streptophyta; class Pinopsida; order Cupressales; family Cupressaceae; genus Sequoiadendron; species Sequoiadendron giganteum. The sequence goes on from CM021103.1 coordinate 424,949,017, forward strand.
TTATGAGATGGCTATTGCTTCTTCAAGAGTTTAATGCCATGATTCTTGATAAACCAGAAAAATATAATGTCGTAGCCAATTTCCTATCATGAATCAAACATGAGGAAGATGACATTACCCCTCTTCAAGACTATTTTCCGGATGAAAATCTATTTGCGGTTTCTGTAAAATCACCTTGGTTTGCAGATATCACTAACTATTTAGCTACATCTGAGATACCTCCTAGATTCACATCTAAGAAAAAGAAGCAACTAATCAGGGAGAGTGCTCCATTCAAATGGTTTCATGGAATGTTATTTCGTTGTGGTCCTGACATGATTTTGAGGAGATGTGTAAGAGCTGATGAAACATACAGTATTTTGAGGGCCTGTCATGATGACCCGTTAGGAGGACATTACTCTGCAAAACAAACTTCCCACAAAGTCCTAGGTGTCGGATACTATTGGCCCTCAATGCACAAAGATATTAAGAACTATGTGCATCATTGTGATGAATGTCAGAGGGTAGGGAGACCAATTGCTTCTTTAGAGATGTCATTGCAGCCTCAAGTAGTCCTCGAACCATTTGAAAAATGGGGTTTAGATTTCATCGGACCCATAGATCCTTCCTCTCAAGGGAAAGAATATATACTGGTTTGCACCGACTACCTGACAAAGTGGGCAAAAGTTCAAGCCTTGAGAATAGCTAGGGAAGAACAGGTCACAAACTTCCTTTATAATAGAATCTTCCTTAAATTTGGAGCCCCTTGAACTATTGTAACTGATCAAGGACCCCAATTCATGTCTCGAGTGCTTCTGGCATTTACCAATCATTTTCAAGTAAGCCATAGGAAGTCATCTCGTTACCACCCTCAAGCAAACGGCCAAGTCGAAGTGACTAATAGAGAACTAGAAAATATTTTGACAAAAACAGTCTCTTTCGGGAGAAAAGACTAGGCCAGGAAGCTCCCTAAAGCCATATGGGCATATAATACTACTTGGAAATCTACGACTGGATTCAGTCCTTATGAGCTAGATTTTGGGAAGAAGCCTCTTCTTCCCATTGAGTTCGAGTTACAAACTCTACGAACAACAATGGAATTAGGTCTAGATTTTAAAAGAGCCCAAGTTGAAAGAGTTCTGCAACTGAGTGAATTAGATGAGCTTCATTTAGAAGCCATTCATCAAATTGAATTAATTCAGCATCAATGAAAGGTTTGGCACGATAAACATATTAAGGAAAAGGAGTTTCACAATGGGGACTAGGATTTTTTATTTGATTCTAAATACAAAGACCATAGGGGCAAGCTCAAAACTCATTGGTTGGGACCTTATGAAGTGGAGGAAGTCTTTTCAAATGGAATAGTTTGGTTAAAGCCAATCGATGGCAACACATGAACTCTATTGGTTAATGGTCATCGTTTACGCATTTACCATAAGCCATTTAACAGGGAAGACTTGACAAGGATGGTCGAAATGCAAGGCAAAGTCCAATGTGTTGACTCTGCTTTGGCAGAGTCTATCTCGTAAATTTTGTGTTTGCTATTTTAAAAAAAATTAAAAAAAAAAAGAAGAAGAAGGAAAAAGAGTAATAAATGGACATGTATGCTGAGATATTCTTCTTCATTTAATCTTTTGTCATTTTGGACTTAGCTAAAATTTTATATTTTTGCAGGACTTCTCAAAAAGCAAACAGTAACTTCTGGAGCACCCTCCAAAGATGCTCTGGAATGTTATGGGACCAATGCTCTGGAACTTGACGTTCTAAAAGATCGATGCTCTGGAACTTGACGTTCCAAAAGCCTGATGCTCTAGAACTTGAATTGAGCTTAACATGATGAGGAGGCATTTTGCACTAAGGGTCAAAGTCGTGAAGATTCTTTGCCATGTCAATCAACCATCCATTTCCTTGTTTCTCTGGCTGCATCTTTCAATGATGCTCTGAAACCTTTCCATTCTGTTGCTGCTTCGACTGCATCTTTCAGCGATGCTCCAGAACCTTTCCACTCTATTGCTGCTCCGGCTGCATCTTTCAGCGATGCTCTAGAACCTTTCCACTCCATTGCTGCTTCGGCTGCATCTTTCAGCGATGCTCCAGAACCTTTCCACTATGTTGTTGCTCCGGCTGCATCTTCCAACGATGCTCTGAAATCCTTCATTTCATTATTGTTTCAGTCGCACCATACCCCGATGCTCCGAAACTTATGCACTCGTTCAAGCATGTTGACCAAAATACGTGCTCATGAACTTGTTAAATTATCCTCTGCCACCTTTTTCAAATTTTTCAAATTTTTGCGATTCTTCCGCCAAAATATCTGATACATCTATCCTTCTATTTTTTTTCTAATTATAGGTAATCCACCCAACTCCATACTCCTCATTGACAGCTCCATCCCACATAAAATTCTACACCATATCATAATAACTCCGCCGTCATTTCAACCAATGCCTTCATGTGATCCTATCAAATCTGTGAGGATTAAGATCTTCGAGCGATCACAAAATGAGAGTAAGTATTAATTTTTTATTTAAATAGGTAGTTATTTTCAAATAAAGAATAATAAATTAGCACGAACCTCACTTCCAAATTGGTAATTCATGCCATCTGGCAATCAATCACTTGTACAATAAGATTTTCACAAACCTCCATGTAGATTGGAAATCATTAAAGCATACGCTGCAGATAAAACAAATAAGTAATTCCAGAGACAATATTTTCAAAAGAACCTGCGTGAGAGATTTGTCCTAGAATTGAATTTTTTGCAATGTGCAAAATCAGGAAATGGGGGGTGAAAAAAGAAAGGCAGAGCTAGATTCAACGGAAAAATTATTGGGGTTGAGTAACATCTCCAGATTATTTGAGGAAGCAGGGTGGTTAGACTTCATCAGGAAATTTGAAGGCCATAATGAAAAGCTGGTAAGATCCTTTGTGGAGAACTACACCAATGGTGAAGTAGTACTTCAGGGGAAGCATTTTAAGGTAAGCTCTAAGATTATTTCTTGCTTATCTGGATTAGAGCATAGAGGCATAAATATCAAAGAAACCTCTCAAGTAACGTACTAGAAATTAGCTACATTGTTTGTTAGAGAAGGAGACCCATATCCAATGGTGGTAGTGAGTACCAGGGGGCAAAAGAAGGGGTTCCAGAGAACCTCCATATTAGAACCTTGGGGTACTGTTGTTGCATGGATAATAAATTACTTTACTTGTGAAGGCCAGTTTACCACAGTTGTAGGGCCTACCTTTTGAATTTTGACTCATCTTCATCACAGAAAGGAGGACCCAACTCTTAGGGTTAATATGTCAGAATTCCTGTTTGATTCCTTAAAAACTTCCATGGAAAGGTATAAAATAGGGTCTGGACCCTTGAAACACCATGGGTTAATTCAGCTAATTTGCAAGTATCACTTCCGTAGGAAATCCAAGGGGAAATGGGAGAAATTTATAGAGCAAATAGAGAAACCTACAATAGCAAGAACCACATAATTGGGGGAATCATCCCAAAAAGCTATTTCTTCATCTGGAGCAACCTCCCCTAAGGGCTCTCCAGCTTCAGAAGCTCTTAATCCCACTACTCCTGGTGAGGATTTGACAGACCTTTGTGGTGATAAATTCCAAACCCCTGAAATGCAAGAACATATTCATGTTGTTTATTCTGACACAAGTAAATCAAGGAAGAAAAGAGTAAGGAAAAACCCAACACCTATCATTTTTCAGGAATCACCTCCACTCAGAAGAAGTAAATGGTTGGCTTATGAACTCTCTGAAACCGCAATACAAGGTGAGAAGGGAAGTTCACAAAAGAAGAAGCCTAAGCAGCTACAACCAATAGAAATTTTAGAACAAGCCAGTGGAGATGAAACACCCCTAAATAAAGAGAATTCAGGTGAAGTATTTCCTTTTGATTCTGCACACATAGAGGAAAATTTCAATGATGGAACTCAGACAGAGAACCTGTTGGGAATTGCAGTGCACTAGAAGATTTGTCACCCAGTATAGATAAAATTCTTGAAACAATTAAAGCCAGTTGTGCCAATGTTGGAATAGAAAGGTATAAACTAGAAATTGTTGAGTTACAAAAGCAATTGTCTGAAAAAAATGAGTTTATAGAATTGCAAAAAGAGGAGTTATCTATACAAACTGCTATAATAAGTAAAAGGGATCAGGAATTAAAAGATTTGAGGCTACAATTGCAGGACAAAGATTCAAACATCTACAAGTTGCAGGAATAGGTACAAGAGCAGTGTGAAAAGCATAAAACTTATAGTGAAAATATTGCACAAAAAGATGTGGAAATAGGAAAAATAAAACATAATTTTATGCTCATGCTCTCAGCTTTTGAAGAAGTCAAGAAAATAAAGGAGGAGTTAAACACTTCTATTAGCAGAATAGTTGAACTAGAAGAGGATCTGGAGGAATGCACTGTGAGACCCCAAACTAAGTCCAAAGCAATTCAAACAGAACCAATAGTAACTAATTGGTTCCAAGTCAGCATTCCGCCTCTACTAACAAAATGGATGGAACATTGTTACTTCCTCAGAAATGTCCAAACTGAAAATCATAGGCTCAATAAAGAACTAGTGCTCCTTAAGGATTCATTTCACAAAGCCTACCGAGGGAAGCAAGATGCTTGTCAACTTATGGACTATTTGCTGAATTGTAGAAGGCCATCAAGAATGTACTCAATGTTTCTAAATGAACAATGGCTGCGATGGAAACTGTTTAGGATCTATAACGATCAACCTTATGAACCTAATGACAAGGAGTTTGTAAAACTATTTATAGAATAAACTCCTAAAGATCAAGATTTAATTTGTGAATTCTTTTTACATGATCTATTATTAAAGAATCATATAGATTTCTTTATTAATCTGTTTGTGGGAGATGTAGAATTATGGGCATTTCTTTCAACTATGAGAAATCAAATCCATTGGCAAGAGAGAACAAAAGAATTTGTACAGGCAGAGAAAACAGTAGGTCTCCAAATCAGATATCCAAATTCAAGGCCTGAGGGGTTCAAAGCTACATTTCTATCTCTTTTAGTTAATGAAAAGATGAGGGAAAGGTATGACAACACCCTTAAGAAGTGTTATGACAATTTCATAGCAAATAGACAGAAATTAACTGGCAAAGCATGGCATGCCTGTGAGGAAAGGTTCACCCCTCTTCCAGCTTATTTAAAGAAAAGAGAATTTATTTCTCCTCTAAACATCAGATGGTAATTCATAAGGGTTGATACTCTAGTTAAAATCATGAAAAAACTCAGAAAAAAGTGGATAGGAATGAGATACAGGCCCCCCTTGTTACTGAATCCACCCCCAGCTTTTAATATTTCTATAGATCAGAATGATAGAATCTTTAAAGAGTGGAGAGAAAATGTGATGTTCCATAGAGGGTTTATTCATAACCTTGAACCTTTCGGTGCATCATCCAGGGAAACTCATGATCTCAGTACTCTTTATGAAGAATGGAATAAAACTCAAGGATTTAACTATGGAGCAGGAGGACCTGCCAGAAATTAGATAGGGGAGGAAATGAGGAGGTGAAAATCACCTCATCATAATAAAATTCAGGAAGCTAACTTTTGCTAAATAAAACCTAAGTGTGTGCCAATTCATTAAGCTTTAGGAGAATTAATTACTTATTTTTAGGAAAATTATGCTTTCTTTCCTTCCTTTGATTGATTGAGGAAATTGTCCAAAGCAAGTTTAATGGGTTGATTTGAGTGTTTTTGTAGGGATTAAACAAGTCATCATTCGATTGTTGCAAAATGTTAGCCAGCACATGCCTCAAAGTAATGTTGTGAACCCACTCCTTGAAGCCTGGATGATGCACTGAAGATTCAGTTTCAGTTCTTTTAATTCAGTTGTTTAAAACTTTATGGCTCTTCTTGAGCCTTCTGCATGTTTTAAGAAGCTTTAAAGACATCAAGCTAGTTTTCAGTTAAGGAAGACTTTTTCAATGGCTATCCATGCCATCATAAATTTAGGATCTAGTTAGAGAATTATCTATAAAACTGTAATTTCATAAAGTAATAGAGGAGGAAGAGAAAAAGTATCGTTGTGTTGTTTACATGGATTTACAAATCACTGTTGCAATGAGTTATCTGGTTTTTGTCTATTTATAACTGTTGGATTTGATGATGGAGACTATAAGTCGTAAGAGGATTGATTATCTGTAGCTTATGTGAGTTAAGGATGAAGTAGTAGCCTGCGAGCTGGCCACTCGAGGGGAGTTAGCCTAGATAGATAAGTATTCTATTGATTAAGTTATCTCCTTTGCTTAAAATAAATTGTTGTTCAGTAGAAAATGATAAGTTGTTGAAGAGTCTTGTTAGTTATTCTGGAGCACCATTGTCTTTAATTTGTATAATTCTTTCTTCTGTAGTTGATAATATTTCTATCTATGTTTAGAAGATGCTTAACTATTTGTTTCCTTACTTTTCCGCTTCTGCAGTTTACCAGTTATTTAGTTTACTCATTTCCATGCTTTCTAGTCTCGTAGTAATGTTTTCTAGATTAGTTGTCTTATGCTTTTTAATTTAGCTCTTTTTTATTTTCTTAGAGTAAGATCATTTTCGAGTTAAGTACTAATGGCTTTGGTTTAGTATCACTTCTGTAGATTAAAAGAAAAACTGAATATAAAATGAGTTGTTTGAATAATCTCCTTTTGCAAATTGCCTTGGACACTGCTTGGTCGACAATTGACATTCAATTATTCTAAAGTAGTAGGACCTAATGACATCCTATCACCACCATCAAATATTCTACCTCGCTCATACCAAGATTTATCTAGCATTATGAAAGATATTAGAATAGAGTATCAAGCAATAGATGCATGTCCCAATGATCATATTATATATCATAAACAACATGAATTTGCAACAGAATGCCCAGAATGTCATATCAGTAGATATCAAACAAATCAACTAACAAAAAAGGTGTCTCGCAAGGTTCTTCATTATATTCCCATTATTCCACGTATGCAGCAATTATTTAGGTGTGAAAGCTTAGCTCAATTTATGGATTACCATGCACGGAATATAAGTGGAGATGAAATTCTTTGAATTCCTATGGATGGTTCTACATTTAGGGACATGGAGGAAAAATAGCCATAGTTTAAAGAAGAACCTCGTAATCTTAGGCTTTCATTGGCAACGGATGGTGTCAATCCATTTGGAGAGTTGAGATATATTTACTCAGTGTGGTCTATTTTTGTTATCAACAATAACATTCCTCCATGGATGTCAATAAAGAGGGAGCACATAATGTTGGCAATGATTGTTCTAGGTATTTGTTTACATCAATTTTCTTTAACTTAGTAGCATCTCATTTGTCTAATTTGTTGCATAATGACATATTTTTTTCATTTAATAGTCATGTACATTAATTTATATATATTGCAGTAAAATGGTTATAATAATTATCTAATGTTTATGTTCATTCAACTAGGTAAGTACCAAGTTAAAGATATGAATGTATATATCAAGCCTCTTATCGATGAGTTAATAAAGTTATGGAATGGCGTCACTATGTATGATGTATCTAGACCAATAGGACAAAGACAATTTCAATTCCATGCAATGCTTGTATGGAGAATTCATGATGCCCCAGGGCTAACAAATTTTTGTGGTTGTTATAACATTTGACTGCATGAATTTAACAATATTTAATTTTATGAAGTAGATATCATGCATGTTTTTTAAATAATCTATTCATTATATATAATTATAAAAATTGACATATTTAATCCAATTATATATGATCTTGCAAGTCTTCAAACAAAGGGAAAATTTGCATGTCCAATTTATGGTCCAAAGATGAAATCACGTCGTTCAACAAGTTTAGGAAAGAAGGTGTTTGATGAGTATAGGCACTTCCTGCACAAAAATCATAAGTATCGAACTACTAAAAAAAAAAAATTCAATGGGAAAGAAGAGACTACATCAAAACCATGAAGAATGACACTTCAACTATGGAAGTTGGAATATAATAGAATTAATCATCAAGGTTATACATCGGATCAAATTGTTTATCTATCATATATGGTATGTTTGGAATTTATATTTTTATATTGTGTTGTGTTTATTCATGCTGTAATTGAAAATGATTGTTGTTGTTAATTTGTTTAACTTATATGAATTCATAAAGGTTGTCAAGGCATTAATTGTCGGCTTCCACAAGGACTAAAAATTTGTCTCTGATAATTTAGTATGTTTCCCTACTATGAGCAGCTACAAATTATGCATTTGTTTGATACAATGCATATCGGAAAGAATATAAAAAAATGTTATGGAAAATATTGGATGGAAGGCATGACAAAGAAAAAAATATCAAAATTTGTAGTGACATTCAGGAAGCCAATCATGCAATGAAAAATGTCATTCAATTAAATAGCAATGGAGACCAAATTAATATAAGTGCCCTTCCTTGGTTATTAACGGAGCAACAACGCAATGCTATAAAAGAAGTCATATGAAAAATTCGATTTCCCACAGGATTTTCTACGAACATAAACAATATCATAACAAAGAAAGGTGAATTTGGGTCAGGGATGAAAATGCATGAGTGGCATACCTTCGTTAAGGTAATTATTCTAGTATATTATACATATATTGGTATATTGCATGTACTTTTTAGTGTATTATGTTTACTACTTTAGGAAAAATAATGAAAAGATCATTTTATAATTGTTGACGTTCTACCTCTATCTTTCCTAGACAACTTCAACAACAATGTCAAGCAAGTTATATATGATCTTGGAAAATACATGAGGTAAGTAGTGATATTTGTTCAATTCGTTGTATAGATCTTATAATTGCCATTTTTTTTACTTGTTATGTAAAATATTATATATTTTTGTTAAATCTCATTAATATATTTGTACCTTGAATCACTTGTAGATGGTTGTCATCTAAAGAAATCCATAAAAAAGATATAAACTATTGGAAGAGAAAAATTCCTCGTCTAATGTGTGAAATGAAAAAGTGTCTACCTTCGAAATTTTTCAATGCACAAGAACACTACCTCATACACCAAGTTGAAGAGATTGAATTGTATGGACCTGTACACACAAGGTCAATGTGGATGGTTGAGAGGCACTTGGAATTTTTGGAGGATTTGGTTAGATAAAGAGCGCATCTTGAGGGTTCTATGGTGGAGGGATATATGGTATACAAGACCATGGTGTACATTACTAAATATCTTCCTAAGTTTGCACCAAAGATCCATGTAGATCGCATTTGGGATCCCAACTCCATTAAAAAATTTGAAGGGGAGTACTTGATGGGGAAAGGTAGATTGACGAAAGTGAGAGGTAATTATAAGATAGTCATGGGGATTAATTAGAATACATTTTAGATTTGGTTTTTATGTATATTGTACTTATTTAATTATTGATCTTCAATATACATCAATTATAAATTAAGGTCGTATACCATGGTAATTAACTAATTATACGTCATTTGTGAATTTCAATTTTTTTTTATATAGTTGGTCGAGAGTGGGATACACTATATTTGTACATCACAAACAATCTTGATTGGATGATGGTATGGATTGAACGATGTCAACAATCTGGTCGCACATTAACATGGGAAGGTGTGGCTTCATTGGTTAAAGAAGCTCATCGTAATGGATATTCCAATGTTACACCAAGGGAAATTGATTTAGCATATGGTTTAAGAGATAAATAGGTACACATAAATATGTTTATCAACTGACAATATTGCAATAATTTTTACATGTTTGACATATTGTAGGTGAAACACCACAAGGCTATGTTGTGCAATGGTCATAAATTTTGAATCAAAAAGTTGGATGACACAAAGAAAACTTGTGATTCTGGGATAACTGCAATCTTTCAGGTGACTAATGTTTCATCTAGAAGTGACATACATCCAGAAGCCTTAGAAAAATGATATTATGGGATTTTGGATGATATACTTGAGTGTGACTTTAAGTCCTTCAAATTAGTTATGTTCATCGTCCTATGGTACAAGCTATGATTGAATGAAAATGATCCTGAGAGAACTGTTATTGAAAATGATAATGGATTTACCATGGTTAATACAAGGTATTTCGAGTGAGCTGGAGATGAGCCCTATGTTCTTCCAAGCCAATGTGAGTAGGTATTTTACTTAGAGGTTCCAGGTAAACAGGGTTTGTCATTTGTTGTTAGACATGATCCAAGAGGAAGGTCGATAAAGTATAATGCGTTGGAAGAAGAAGATACCAAATAACTAGAAGATGATGTAGATGATGATGTGCCTGATGAAGATTTCAAAGAGGAGGAACTAGATCATGATGATGTAGGAGTTAATGTTCATGAAGATGATATCTGTGTGGATGATGACATTATCGAAACTGATATCAATGACAATGATGATGATATTACCAATCCTTACAATGTCGAATCTGGATCGGATGATACAAACAAAGAGTTGGATGAAGAAGAAGATCAATGACATTTAAATTTATGAGTTATGCAATTGTATTATCTATTTCATATTAATTTATTGATAGAATTATATTTGACTTGTGTGGTTACATAATTAATTCATGATGTTCTTTTTAATGTTTAATTTTAATTCATGATGTTACAACTATTGTAGCTCTCCTAGAAATTTCCATATGATCATAATGAATAGTGTTTTCAGAAATTTCATGAAAGATGACACATTGATCGTAGTAGTGAAATAATTGCAAAGTCGTTTATATTTCTTAGACCAATCACCCTTCACAATGTCATTTTTAGGATCATCTCCAATTTGATTACTAGGACACATAAGGTAGGATTGTTTTGGCTTATCTTGGACAAACATTGTGGCTTTGTGTAATGTGAGAAAATTTTGGATGGGGTAGTGGTGCGGGAGCACCTACACCTCATCTTCTATGCTTAATCTTGTGATGATAATTAGAGAGGTCAATAGGTTGGTTTAGGCATTTAAAGAATGTTTTATTGTGAATAAGGTCACTCAAGACCAGTAGTCATGTTATAGGTGAAGTTTTGAGTTATGAGTTTGAGTCTTGCACTAAAGAGTTTTGTAGCCTTTTTAAGGAAAATTGGAGAATTTACATGTAAAAGGGTGCAAGGTTAGTGTCATGCCAATAATAAGGCTATTATCAAGCCACTAGAATGGTCTTAGAGGTGTCCTAGGAGTTTCAATACATTTGAAAGGTCAAAAAATTAAAACATTTCAATAGTGATGTTAACAACCTTGAAATTAGTGTGTTTTATGTTTCATGTGATCATAAAAGATTAAAAAGTTAGTTGTAGAGGTGGTTGAGGTGTAAAGGCCTTGAAAAGGCATAAAGTGATCATTGTAAAGGTTGTTGATGGTAAAATTTATGATTAAATATATTTCTTAGAATCCTTTTTGTCCCAATTTGAAAATAATTCTATATTATAGAATACACTTTTTTTTAATTTTAAGATGAAAATAGCAAGGAAAAATTAAAAAATTATCTTTATGAAAGAAGTATATTGGTGTGAAATTAATTAAATATGATTTGTATTCCAATATAAAAACTACAAAGAATGTGATAGCAGTTCAAAGTGAGCCTTGACAAAATTATTTGCCTTAGTGAAATAATTTTGTTTGTATCCAGTTAATCTTACTCTCTGTCAGGTTTTCATGGCTTGGGGTTTTAAGTTTTTTCCATTTGTGCTAAGCCTTACGTCAGTTTTGTTTCGTCGTTAATTCTTGGGCCTTAGTGAAAATGGGTTGAGGGTTGTTATATCATTAAAGGGGGGCAGTGTTATATCCTTAGGTTTTATTTTCATGTCGAGTCAACCTTTTATCTTTTCCCTAAGTTTTTCCTAGCTCTAATGTCCCTATGGTCATGTCTTTATGAAAAAATTATGGGTATCATTGTCATCCTAGGTAGGTCCCCTTTGCTGTGCCAATGATGTTTTACATGTCAAGTTTTCACAGGTTCCCGCAATGCTATGAAGCCCTTTTCTAAAATATTGTATTGATCATGATATCACAGGAAGACACCATTTGTCACAATCAGAGATGCCGAAATAAAATTATGAATGTTTTAATATATTAAGCTAACCTTAATATATTAACTGGTGAACTACTAAAGCGGATCTAAAATGCACATGCTTAAAATCAGTGGAGATGTTTTAATCTCAACAAAAAAGGTGCTCGACTTTGAAGGTCAAAGTTGTCAACCATCTGAACAAGCAAGTTCGTTGAAGATCAAGATCTATGGTTGCCTGCTATCACGTGATCAAGAGTTGCAAGATGGTTAATGATCATGATATCAAGGGAATGTTGACGTGTGGATTTCTTTGACGATGCAGGAGATTGTGGGGCCAAAAACATGAGTTGTAAAGGTTCCTGAGCTAGAATGTTTTGATTGGAGGAATTGTGGAATATACTTAACTATATTGTAGAATATTAAAACCTAGCTAAATGGTGCCATAATTTTAAATTTAATTAACATACTCTAAAACTTAATGAAACCAGGTTGTAGCTCGTTAATTTGGAGAAGTGAAAAGTCAATACCAGCGTCGAGGAAGAGTTTGGAGGAGTGAAAACAAGTTGAATACCAGCACCGAGGAAGAGTATGGAGGAGTGAAAACAAGGTCAATACCAACACCGAGGACGAGGTTGAAGGAACTCAGGGAAAATCGATGACCAAGGGACAATGAGTACTATAAGTTTGGCACCCCCATTCTCTTTAACCTGCAATTTTCATGCCTAGTTTCCAAAGATCTTCTCATACATTGGCACCCCCATTCTCATGAAATGGTATAACATAAGGCAAAAAAGATAAAATAGCTTAGTCTTTCACATTTTTATTGACCAGCCTCAGGTCTTGGCAAAACTCCCATAATCTGCCCACATCTTGGTTGTTGGTGGGAACATGTTATTCTTTGTTGTACGACATACCTCAAATCCTATGTCCACAAAGTTGCTAAAAACATAAAACAATAAGAAAAAAATTGAAGGTACAACTAAAAAGGGGTTATTTCCTTTTGGCCTCCTCCACCTCTTATATTTCAGCATAGCATGGAATTATGCTTACATAACATAAACTCAAAAAAATGGAAGTTTATAGGGGCAAAGGAGTCCAAGTATATGCTAGGCTAAGCTAGATCTAATGAATGGAAATAAAGGCATACAATTATTCTTTAATACCTCCACCACAAACATATGCAAGGAAAGGTCTCCTCCCTTCTTGGTAGTGATAACCTCCTCCACACACAACCCTTAAAAATTATGAATAGAGGAATATAATCTTTGAAGAACTCAAATTTTTCATTATAGAAGAATTTGATCATACTTTCCCAATGATGGCATTATGAGAAAACCTTAGGTTAAATGAATAATTCCTAGCTAAGTTCTTTAAATCATGTACAATCGTATAAGAGAAGACTGCTGCTATGTGTACTTGGATACCATGGAGAAAGGCTCTTTGGCCTCTTTCATCAATCAAGTTATTGTTAAATTTTAACACCTAAAAGGGAGAATGAAGAATCTTTCCTAGGATGGTGGACAATTATGCTTCTCAACACCTAGATTACAAAATATTTTTCAATATCATTGCCATCACAATTAAAGTTATTGCTTGAGATATAGTCATATAGGTAAACAAATTGGCTTTCTTGATAGTAGATACATTCTAGACAATTCAAGCCTAGGTTTCAACAAAACATGTATGGGAGATCTGATTTTATGAATTTTTATGCATGTGCAGACCTAATGGGTTGTGTCTGAGTTGGTTTTGAGGTCTAGGAGGTTGTGGCAGTAGGAGATTCAATAAATCCTCATGATTTTGGCCTAAAACAAGGGTTTTTAGGTAAGAATACCTCAAGAGGTTGCCAATCTCTTGATACGTTTTAGGGTAACAAACAAGGCCAAATTATTTGAACCTTCTTCTCTTCAAGTACTGCCAAACCTAGGTGGGTCTACCTTTGCAAACTGAGCAGACTTAAGTGATGTGATTTTGTTTACAACAATCTATTCACGATGGTAATCTTACAATGAACAGATATAATGCTAATAAAGTGTATGTGTAATATTAGAATATGTTCAGTTAATAGATGTAAAAATTAAAATGGACAAACAAATTTTCCAATTTAACTATTTGTATATATAACTTTAAGTTATTTTTATTTTAACTAAAAGTACTGAAGTTACAACATACAAATTAAATGATATTTATGATTGTAAAATTTATGATTAAATATATCTCTTAGAATAATTTTTGTCCCAATTTGAAAATAATTCTATATTATAGAATACATTTTTTAAAATTTTAAGATGAAAATAGCAAGGAAAAATCAAACAAATATCTTTATGAAAGAAGTATATTGGCGTGAAATTAAATACGATTTTTATTCCAATGTAAAAACTACAAAGAATGGAAACAATTCTTTCAACACATAAACTATTATGTACTAGTCAATTAAAATGATCTAAATAGTCTAATAATTTGACCATTAGCATATAGAAATTTCTATAGTTGTAGATCTCTTCCATTTCAAAAACACAAAACAATATTAGGTAGATAATCAAACATCTTTCATTTATACAGTGACTTATTTATCCTAGAGGAATTAAGTATATAGTATACAAAGAAAACCAACAAACCCACAACTACCCCTATTTTGAAGGAATTTAGTTTTCTCCCCTTCCTAATCTCCCTAATATTGTCTAATTATTTTAAAGAGACAAAGGGTCATAACACAACTTTATTCAACCCACTAAATAGCTTGGTTAATGAAACTTGACAAAAGAAAAAAAACAATTGCTACATTTGGCATTTCATGTGGAATGAAGACTTTCAAATGAAGGTATTTTTCATTTTAAATATTTCATGTCCAAAATGCTTTATAAAAGGAACCTTTGCATGAAGGACCTTCAAATGAAGACCTTAATTCAAAGGTCCTTCATTAGAAGATCCTTCATATGAAGGTTCCTTTAATGCCATCCCATTATAGCTCTTAGAGTTGTTAGAGATATTTTTGTTTCGAAGTAGAGATTGGACCATCAAATAGTGTCACCATGACTCTACCAAGATATCCATCAAATTGATAAACCCTGACTTAACAATCACAAATTCACAAGAAAAATGCCCCTGTTAGCCCTAGGGAATCAATTCAATGCTAAGTTTCTTACTTTAACAGACCCCTAAATGCAATGAACCTCTATCATACCATGTTGCACACCAATCCACCGAGTTATAGTTCCAAGATAGTTGGTGGATTTGTGGATGTCATTTCTATTTAGCCCTCAAACCCTTACACAGGCAAAATAGGGTAGTCCATGTATTTGATTGTTTTCTCCCACAAAACAGTGATTTAGCACTTCAAAACAAATGTAAATGAAAGGGAACATATATATTTATCTACAACAATGATCTCAGAGCATTTCAAGCTTGTAAAGATCCATACAACACAAAATAACTTTAGAAAAATAATAAAAACATAGAAAATTGCTTCAAGAATGTGGTATTTGATATGAAATTTTGGTATCAACTCCTCCAACAATTGCAACAATTTCAATGGGATGGGAATACAATATGATAGAAGTGGGATAATAAATTCATCGTTTGAAGCATCAAACCAATATGCAATGATGAGCACTAACTTATCAAACCAATTCTTTTAAGTTATCAAATCCTACCATCATACATAATCAAAATGTTGTTGTTTCAAATGACTATGAACACTAACTTTCACTATTTGAAGATGTTGAAACCTTGTCATAGAGAACTACAACATTGATGCAACCACTCCTCCTACCTTAAAACATACCAAAAGTCTCCTAACAATTAGACATAGGAATATTTAAGATGACTTAAACAATTTTTATTGTCAAAGCATAAACTTATGATGACTTAACTAGGCCTAGTACACACTCCCTCCTCATTAACCACTTAGACATATGGAAATTAAATGTAAATATTTTGCTATTTTTAGTCATGTAGGTGTCTAATAAACCACTTGGTGTTGTTTCCCTTCAATTTTATTTACTTGAATGAAGAGAAAAAGTCCTTTGATTACTATTAGAGAATACATTTGAGGCCTTGGTTGTGTAACTGGTGGACCATAGTCACATTTAACACTTCTTAAAAATTTTGGGAGTTAAAACATTAAGTAGATTTGATTTGTGATGGAAAAATTTGGACGGTAGTAACAATAACTTGCAATCTATCAAGACTTGATTAGCTTATAACCTGTCAAATTCTAGTGATGAAATGATATATTAATCATAATGTCACCTTGGGATCACATCACCATGAAAGAACTTCATCCAATATCCTTATGAGTGCAGGTACCACCAAATAGGTATTTTTTAGATCTATCTTCCTTGAGTGAGGTAAATTCAAGAAGAGAAGAGGAAAGTGAGACATGTAGTAGGTCTAAAAGAGGGAAATCAACTAGAGGTCAAAACATTAGAAGAAAATTCCGTAAATAAATCAAATTTTTTCTTGCTGAAGGGGGGTCATGTTCTTATGATGATGAGAGCATAGGCGACATTGAGGTGCCCTTGAGGTACAAACATCTATGGAAGCAATGGGTACCCAAGGAACATCCTCCAATAAACATTGATTTTTGTGTCAACGAGAGGATATATCGCATAGCACCATCGTCATTACATGGTTTGGTCCTATTTTTCATGGATAGCATAAAGGTCTATTACAAAAAAGTTACTGAATTGATGGAATATGTCAGACCTTGTTATAGTTACAAAGATTGGATGCAGTTGGTTCGATATACACGAAGTATGCATAGGTATGCACTGTCATCAAATTATATACAACTAAAATATAAGGATCAAAATAAAGGAGTGTCTAGGTACATTGATGGAAGGCCAAAAGCATCAAGGAATATTACAAGGTTTATAAATAGTACATGACCTAGGTCAACAAATAAGCAACCCAATTGCATATTTGAGGCGTGCGAAGGAAACCGTGTATTCGTATGTGCAACAAAATCAATAACTGTAGGGGAAGAGTTGCTAATCGATTACAATTTGAATCGCTTAGATACAAACACAATTACTATGGGGGTGGTATGCAATATATACCATTTTACCCAACCTCCAATTAATGACTCCAATATACCATTTTATTATTATGTTTTCTTTCATAAGTCTATTGGTTTCATTTCGGTAATATTTTTTTATATTTAATTTTTTTCACAATAGGACATTGATCATATGGGGAAGGCTCCAACCTAGAGAATAGATCACGATACATCTTAAGGTGATTCTACCTGATAGATTTACCTCATTGTAATTGTACAAATTAGATATGAGAAAAAAATTTTATTATTATATTTTTTTCATGAGTTTATTGGGTAAATTTCTATAATGTTTTTAATATTCTTATTGCAGTCAGTTGATCAAAGAAAGGAACCAACAGTAGAGGAGAGCATCCATAGGGAGGTGGAGTCACTATTATGTGATGATGACATCACATTTTCTGCAAACCCTATGGATATGATGAGGAACGCCCAAAAAAATGCAATGAAGAAATCCTTACGTTGGTATTCATTGTGCCTCAAACAAATGAGATAAGAGAAAGGGTTAAAATATTGACTAAGAGAGTAGAAAACTTGCCAGTAAGCTATCATGAGATCTTTAATTATAACATAAGTTTAGTCGTGGTTTTATATTTTGTACTCTTTTATGTCATGAACTAAAATATGTATTTTTTTTATAGAAATATTTGCATCCTCATGATGTTGTTGGCCATGATCAGGGTAGTGCAAGTGTTGCCCGGGGAGTAGGGGTTGGTACAAGTGTCAATCCTGATCTTCCTATGCATACATCACACCATACCATCCCATCATCCGTGCCTATATTGTCATCTGAAATGTCAGCAACACATACCATACATGCATCCGGTAGTGCACCCTCTAGCAGCGAACACATTCTAGAACATGCGTCACGACATGTACCTATGGATGCAAAGGCCACTAGTACTGGTGATGTTTTAGTAGAATTTCTTGGATCTTCCCATATTACTAGTATGGGAACATTGTCAGTCACATTTGTGGTGATCGAGGATTTTGTTCCCATAAAGATAGAGAAGGTCCTAGGTACTTTAAAATATTTTAATTATTATTATATATAATCCAATTGAAATTTACTTACTGACCACTCTTTTTAGACTAATGATCCCATGATCATTTTTCAAGAAATGAATCTAAGTGATATTGCATTAGAGCTCTTCAGACCCACCATACATACATAGTGGAATGCCCAAAATCAAGATTTAAAAGATGAGCTCATTAACCGTTTAGTTGTGTTGTTCGGTGATAAAACATTCAACTAAACCAAGGTCCTTAAGAAATTTGGTACCTATCTAAAGTATGTGAGGGACCAATATAGGTCACATTTATAGAAGAAAAAAAATTACGAGCATCCCCCCATGATTTTGGAGAGGGAGTGGAAGGACCTGGTATCGGATGGAAAGGAGAAGGCTGAAAAGAAAAAAAGGAAAGACACCACCGGGCCAAGGAAGGTATGTGATACTATCAACAATGTAATTATTTACTGATTACTCTTTATTTTTACTTAATCTAATGTATTTCAAACTTTTCATAGGTTGCCTGACACATCGAAGGAAACAAAGGCAAGACTCGAAAAACACGGGCAACACAAACTTGGCTCTGGTGGTTATATGAAATTAGCCACATGAATTGTAAGTATCAATAAATGAAATATTGCATCCAAATAATAAATTGCAAACAATTTTTGTTTTATCACACCATATGAGCAAAATTCATGATCTTATGCAAAAATTCAGGGCTTTGAATTCAACAGAGTGCCCACAGAAGAGGACCTAAAGATTGCCTTCCAGCAAGGCTATGGAGCCTTGGTTGAATGCCTGAGTCTCGACTTGGTAAGCACAATCTTCCACTGCATTCAACACGTAGGTAAGTAAACTCAATAAAGTTTATTTAAAATTGAATACTTGTGCAATCTATTCAATATTAATTTCCACCAAAAAGTAATTATGTTCCTATTTATTTTAAACAGACAAGCAATGATAATATTGCACATGACATTGGAATGCAACCTAGTGAGGATGGAGCACAACCTATAGATGAAGGTCATGGTGTGCATCCCGATACTGGATGTATTCATGTGCTATACAAAACACAATATGGATTAATACAATTAAACATCTTTAATTGAATTTGGTGTATTAATTGATGTAACTTTTTGTGTTTAAACTTTAGAGCATGTTGAGCATGATCAGGCTAGACAAGATAAGGAACATGATTTGGCCCCATCAAGTAAAGAGGACCACTCTAATGTTATTTTAAAAATATTTAATTGTAATTGGTGTATTAATTAATGTAACCTTTCGTGTTTCAACTCCAAATTAGGATTTAGAGGATGTTCAACATTTTGAGCATGAGGCTATAAGACAATATCAGGAACATGATGTGGCCCCATCAGGTAAAGAGCACCACTCTAATATTCTTTAAATTAATGAAATACTTGTAACAATAATAATAAAACATATCGATTTAACATTTCTTTGCTATTGCAGCAAAGCCCACCTTGCAGTGGCATCCATGTTGTTAGTACATGACTAGGCATATATTAAGATCACGAGTAGAGGGTAGAACAACTTAAGGGGGGATAGATGATTTAGAAAATGATAGTCCACTTCAGCTTTTTTTAGCTGCAAAAAATAAACAAAAAAAAGAGTGATTGCAATCATATTATGACAACCATATTTTTGATAATATGTAAAAACTCAAAGAATGAATATTATATGTTAATGAATGAATGTGAATATGTTAATGAATGAATGTTATATATTAATGAATGAATGTTATATGTCAATTAATGAATGTTATATGTTATTAATGAAGGATGAATGAATGAATGTTATATGTTAATAATGGATGAATGAATGATTAATGTTATATGATCGGGTATGGGGAATTGAGAGTGTGTGTGGATTTCATTTCAAAGCTCTATTTCTTTTATTTCTAGTGGTGACATAACTCTAAAATTTGACAGCTCTGAAGGGTTTAGAGGCTCAATTGAGATAGATACACGAATATTTGGATCTTGTTGTTGATGGGAGGCTTCCACTTAACCATGAAATTTTGTACCATTTGCAGGTATGCAAAAATTTCTCTACTTACATTCATTCAACTTACTATCTGACAAAAATCTCCTTTTCATTATACTTAGATGGATTTTCATGCCCTGTTCTAAAGCACATGTTTTAGAATAGGCAAGAAGGATGTTGGAAAGGGTTAAGGAATTTGGCTTTACACCTGCTAATTGCATAGTTTACTTCATTCATCCAGCATATTGCCAATGTGTTTCACAATTGTTGGAATCATATTTTATAATTACAGAACTAGTAAAATTAAAATATGTGAGTTTCAAATATGGCATTACATATCTTTCTATGAATTTTTGAAAGAAAATATCAAAATGGAGAAGTATTAACAAAATAATCTACATAATTTCTAGGAGATCATGGAATTTTTTGGCAGAGTTATCTTGAATATATTTAAGACAAAAGTAACTTATAGAGATTGAAGTAGAATATTGGTAGTCTAAAATCACCAATCAACACATCTTAGTAGTATCTCAATTCAAGAGAACTAGGTCCACTATCCATTAGCCAGTAAAATAAATAAAATCAATTCATAAGATTATTTTTTTCTAATAGGGATGGTTGGCTACTTGTTTCTTTTTTATTGTTAGGAAGTCATCAATATACACTTGGTTTTCCCGCCTTCTCTTGCCTTGTGGCCAAAGAGTTTCTGCAAAAGGCATCAAAGTAACCTTCAAGATTGACAATGGAAATGAGTACAAGGTCAATATAAATTAATGTTAATTGGGTATGATTTCATTTGTTCAAGACCAATTTAGATTCATTTTATGCTCACACTACTTTTATTTACATTATATTTTGCTAATATACATTTTCCTTTACATTCATATTCTTCTATACATATTGTGTTTACAATAATTTTTTCCTTAATTTAATCTAGGGGAGAGGACCCGATACCTGAGCATGTTTCAATAGTTGTGATAGTAGTGGTTTATATAGTGCCCAACCCTAATCGTGTGGCCCAAAACAAATTTTGGGCCTCAATAATCCTTTGAAAAGGTACATGTGTATTAGGTTAGGGAATCAACTCACAGTCGTCCGATTTAAAAGCTAATCGATGGGCTTTCCAACTTAAACCTCTGAAATCCCCCTATAACTATTAGATTTAGAAAGATCAATGGTTAAGAATTTGCAACTTGTAGACCTAATATGTTTCATTCATCGATAGCCACCCTCTCCACCGATGGACACCTATCCTTCGTTCTATCGGTGGGACACCAGATAATGTTTCCCCAATGCACCATAGTTCCCCCAATATATTTTATGAATTCGATAATTCATGCCCATGGTTATAATTCATGGTTACTTTTGTTGACAACTTGACTCTATCGGTATATCAGGAGAGCACCTTAGGATTCAATCCGATAAAGTATTGTTACACCGATACTAGGTTCTGAGCTATTTTCATTGGGCCATTAGTGAGATTGTGATAGGGATTATGTCGATGAAGCATATTTAGGCCAATGGTATTGAATTTTGTTTGATCCAAATTAAAATATTTAGTCTAAGGAAATTATTCCATTTGGTTTGGAGGGGAAATGTTACCACATAGGTACTATGCAAGGGGCTTTAATCTAAGGGGGCCTAAATTGAATCACTTTTCATGCATGAGAAAATCACTACACTAGAATGGTGAGAAAGGGCTATATTGGGTTGTTTATAAATAGAAGAGGGGATTAGATAAAACCATCCTTTGCTCAAAACCCTTTAGATTGGAACCTCCTTCAATCTTAGCCTTACCTTAGATCAAAATCCGTTTTTTTTTCTTGTTGTAGGTGTTGCCATTGATGTCAACAAAATAGAGATTCTTGTAAGTGTTGTCATCAATGAATGGTTGCATGTGATTAAATCAGTGTGATGATAAAAATTGTTGTGAAGTGTTGTCTGTTGGTTTGTTTTACTGCAACTAGGTTGATCTTCTAATATACTTGATGCAAGATAGGGTGGTTACTAGCTCCTCATGAGGCTTCTTGACTGGTTATACTGATCCCTCTACTTGATTTGGTGACTTTCTTCCTAGAAGGTTGTTGTAACTTAGTAGCATATTAGACACACTTATTCAACTATATCTTCTGATATAGTTTTCTTCACAAAATTAACTACATAGATTTGGATACCCATTACCCTGCTCTAAACCATACCTCAAGTCTGACCTAGGTTGCTTTGGACTGTATCTCTCTAATCAGACCTTCTTCGCTACACCATGGCCTATTTAGGCCTCTTTTACAAAGGAGGTATGCCTAAAATGTTTTCCCTAACCTCAAAAACCACATGCACATTGTGTATCAATCACAAATACAACATTTCTTACATTTTCTTCACTCAAATAAACTGCAAGCTTACTATCCCCTCCAAAAACTTAGTTCGGTCTTATGCTTATTTCACCTCACCACCCTACCAAGAAATACAAAGAAACATCATGTTACACTCCTATAGGCTCATCCCACATATCTAGTTCATCCAAAATAGTGGAATGGCCTTCAATAACTCATTTTTCTTCACAAACCCTCTAAAACCCTAGCTACAGGATAATTTACAGTAAACTGAATGTATCTCCCTTCTTGTTGAATGAAATCCTAACCAATATGACTCAAATTAAATCTAACTCGATGGGCTACTTAATTGCATAGATTTTCCATTAGTTAGTGATTGTACAGGTTGTACCAAGATAGAAAGAAACTCAGATTTTTGAGAAAACACAAAAAAATAGACTTTCCTTATTCCAACTTCAAAATATTTTGTCTCCAACCATTCTCGAGATATTTTCTCTCTTTTTAATTCCCTTACAACTTGTTTCAATGTTTCCAAAAGGAATTCAAACTGAATTGGTTGTTGGGCTTCCAATTACCCCCCTAAATTAGGCACAACATACTAATCTCTTTCAAAATATTAATGTAAATATTGAAAAATATCCATGCTCGAACCATCAAATTTTTTCTCAACATGAGTTTGGCCACCTTGGCCTTATTACAAATAAAAAACACCATCTTCAAACACTACACCCTAAAATCTAAGCAAACTAGACCAAAATTGTGAAAGTAGTGAAGGTGTTGTGCACCATACACTCGGGGATGAAATGATTTCATTCTCCTGATGAAATGAGGTCTTCAACAAAGACTCCATGCTGAGAAATGTATTCTTCTATCATCCAGGTTGCATCTTCTTTAGGCAGTCCATGCCACTTTACTAAATGCTCCCTATAAACCTTTCTCCTTGTTCTTTTGACCTCCCTTGAGTCCAACACAACTTCAAGTTTCATTAGTTGAGTAGGTGGAAGGTCTTTGATCCATTATCCTTCCTCTTGTTCAAGTTCACCTACTTCTTTAACTGCAAAAATAGTCCCCTTGAAGGGATAAAAATTAGTTATATTGAAAATTGGTGAGATTGCAACTCCTTGTGGGAGTTCAATCTCATATGGATTGTTGCCATACTTGTGGACCACCTTGTAGGGTCCTATCTTCTTCATCATCAATTTGGTGTACTTCCCCTTTGGTAGCCTCTCCTTTCTCAGATGATCCCACACTGAATCACCCACCTTAAACTGTACATCTCTCATTTTCAAGTCTGCCTTCTCCTTATATTTAGTTGCATTCTTTTCAAGTGTCTCCTTGACTTGTTTGTGTATGTCATTCATTGACACAAAAAAATCCTCACCTTGTGCACTTATATGTCATTATTTTCTCCATCCCCATCAAGTCTCTCAACTCAAAAACACCCCTTGGATGTCTCCCATAACCAACTTCAAATGGACTTATCCCCATACTCTGATTGATGGTGTCATTATAGGCATATTTTGCCTATGGCAATATCAAATCCCATGACTGATTATGCTCCTTAGTTAAACACCTTAACAGATTTCCCAATGAACTATTGAAAACCTTAGTTTGACCATCGGTCTGAGGATGGTAGGAAAAGCTGAATGAAAAATTGGTTCCTAACGTTTTCCACAATGTTCTCCAAAAATGGCCAATGAACTTGGCATCCCTGTTAGACACTATAGATAGTGGTAGTCCATGAATTCTAACAATCTCCTTAAAGAATAGGTGTGCAATATGTGATGCATAATTAGTTGTTTTGCAAGCAATAAAATTTGCCATCTTACTAAACCTATCAACTACCACATACACACTGTCATAACCCCTAGAAGTTCTTGGCAGACCTAAAACAAAATCCATAATTATTGCTTCCCATGGTCTGCTTGGTATGGGTAAAGGTTGATACAACCCAACATTAGAACTTGTCCCATTTTCTCTTTGACAAATAACACAAACTTCTACTTACCTCTTCACATCTAAATGCATCTTGGGCCAGTAGTAAAATCTCTTGATCTAATCCAAAGTCTTGTCATGACCGAAATATCCACCAAGGCTCCCACTATGTTTTTCTCTAACCAAAGTTTCCCTCATAGAGCATTTTGGGATGCATAACTGAGCTCCCTTGAAGAGTAACCCATCTTGTATCACATAGTCCTCATATTCTTTATGGAATGAACCTTGAGATTGCTCACAAACTGCAAAAACATCATGGAAATCTTCATCAGATTGGTACATACCTTTGAGCTATTCCACACCCACACTATGAAGCTGTGCCTCTTGCACTAATGCTTCCCTCCTACTCAGAGCATCTTCCACCTTATTGGCCTATCCTTTCTTGTGTTTTATGGTAAATGTGTAAGCTTGTAGGTACTCCACCCATTTCATGTGTTTATGGTTCAATTTCTCTTGGCTATTTAGAAAACTCAGAGCATGATTGTCTATGAACACCACAAATTCCTTGGGGAGTAGGTAGTGCCTCCATTTCTTGAGTGATTGCACCATGGCATACAATTCTAGATCATAAAATGAGTATTTTCTCTTTGCCTCATTCAATTTTTCACTAAAGAAGGCAATAGGCTTCCCTTCTTGGCTTAGCACTGCCCCTATGGCTAAGTTAATAGCATCACATTCTATGGTAAACACTTTAGAGAAATTAGGCAAAGTAAGTATGGGTTGTTGTGCTACCTTTTTCTTCAAGTATTCAAAACTTTGATCAGCTTCCTTGGTCCACTGGAATCTACTCCTTTTTTCTCCTTTGATTGTGTCTATCATTGGTGTTATTGTGTGATTGAATCCCCTTATAAACTTCCGGTAGAAGCTTTCCAGGCCATGAAAACTCCTCACTTCTCTCACTATTTTTGGTGTAGGCCAGTTAATTATTGCTTCAAATTTCTTTGGATCCATTTTTAGGTTACCTCCTAAGATTACAAAACCTAAGTATATTAGCTCATGCTTCATCCATTCACACTTCTTGAGGTTAACCATGAGCTTCTCTTCATGTAGCTTTCCCAACACTCTGTTCAAGTGCTCCAAGTGTTCTTCATTTGTTTTGTTGAATATCAAGATATCATCCAGGTATACTACTATAAATTTATTAATGAAATGTCTTAACACCTCATTCATGAGTCTCATGAATGTGCTAGGGGAATTTGATAGCCCAAAGGTCATTACCATCCACTCATAAAGGCCCTCATTGGTCTTGAAAGTCATTTTCCACTCATCACCCTCTCTAATCCTTATCTGGTGGTAGCCACTCTTTAAATATATCTTGGAGAAGTATCTTGCCCTTGCTAAGTTCTCCATGAGGTCTTCCATCCGATGTATAGGAAACCTATACCTAATAGTTATCTTGTTAATGGCCCTTGAATCTGTATAGAGCCTCCATTCACCATCTTTTTTAGGTGCCAAAATTTTTGGCACAACACAAGGACCGAGACTCTTCCTCACTAGGCCCTTGTCTAAAAGCTCTTACACTTGTTTCTTAATTTTCTCATTCTGTTGAGGTGTCATTTTATAAGCAACCTTTTTAGGAAGGCTTGCACCAGGGACCAAATCTCTATGATGACTTACATCACAGATTGGAGGTAAGGAATTAGGTAACTCCTTCACCACTATGTGCTCATACCTATTGAGTAGACTCTGCACTTCTTTTGGAACTTCTTTCTCACTATCCTCTGCTGCTACCTCTAAAATTGGTTTCCCAAGAATAGAAAGCCAAATCTTCTCTTCCTCCAAGTCTTTTAGGAACTCCTTCTCCTTTACTATCATCACACTAGGTCCTTTAGGGACTATACACTTGTGTTTCTGCAGTGGCTCTAATCTGATCATGTTGTGTTTTCCTGTCATATTGCCATGGCCTACCAAGAAGTAGGTGGCACAGATCCATGGGTACAATTTCATAGAGCATCATATCCTTATAAGGACTAATGGAAAATTCCACAAAAACCTGTTCATTCACAAGAACTTTTTGTCCCTTGTTCAACCATGAAAGTTTATAGGGATTAGAGTGGGGTATCCTTTTCAACCTAAGCTTTTCTACCATTTCCAAAGATGCATTGTCAGTGGAGCTAGAGTCAATTATGACCTTACATACCTTTCCCTGAACTTTACAAGTTGTTCTGAATAAAGCTTTCCTTTGAGGTAGGTACTTTGATCAACGTCCTCCTAATCATCAAAGACTCCCCTAGTTCTAGCTTAGCTCGAAGATTTGAAGGACCTGCACAACAAGTTACACTCTCTACCTCTTCCTCTTCATGAACAAGTTGAGTTCTCATTTCCCCACCTTGGTAGCTCGAACTTTGTTTGTTTGGAAACTTCCATGAAGGGTTCCCATATTGGTTGCAGTCAAAACATTTACCTAAAAAGGAATTAGATCCTCTTGCTGGTCCATTGAACCTACCTCTACCTTCTAGCCTTCTTCCCCGAAAGGCCCCTCTTGTTTCCCCATGTTGCTCTTGAGTGGTGCTTTGTTCACCTTGTGTCTTTTGGAAACCTCTCCCTCCAGGATTACCTCTACCTCTGAAACTTTTACCTCTACCCCTATTTTTCTTTTCCAACCTCCTCTTTATATTCTCTTCAGCTTTGGTAGTGACTTGGAAGCATTCTTCCACTATTCCAAGAGTCATCAAACTGATTTCATCTTGGATTATTCTCCTCAATCCATTCAGGTACCTATCCACTCTTTCCTTTTCATTCTCCATGTGCCCTGACCTTATGGTCAATTTATGAAATTCATCTATATAAGTAGCCACATCCAACTCTCTCTGCCTCAAGCTTTGCAGTCTTCTATAGGTTTGTACTTCATAGTTAGTAGGTAAGAATTGGTGCTTGATATTTTGTACCATCTGGTCCCATGAATTTATCTTAGGCTTGAAATTATTTACTCTCTCTTCTTAAGTATAATTCCACCAGGTTAGAGCTGGTCCTTTTAGCTTTGTCTTAGCCAACTTCACTTTCCTATCTTTAGGAATCTCCTTGAACTCGAAGTAGTTTTCAAGAGCATAAATCCACTCTATGACTTCTTCTCCATCCATATTTCCTTCATACATAGGGAGTTCTATTTTTACCTCTTGATCCTCTCCTCTTGCTACCTTAAGCATCTGCAAGAACTTTTTGTCTTCAGTCCCCAACTCCTCTTGGGGTTTTGCTTGAGGGTTTTCCTCTTCACCCTCCTCTTCAGGGTCACTCACCTCAATGATACCCTTAGCTCTCTTTTCCTTCCTTTCAAGAGCTTCCATCCTTTCTCTCAAGGCTCTAATTTATTTAGCAACTGTTGTGCTACCCATCTTTGGAGGCATTTCATATTGTTCCTTGTTCACTATTACTTGAACTTTCAAACATTATTTACACACGGACCTTGAGCCAAAGATTTGATGCCACCTAATGCAAGATATGGTGGTTACTAACTCCTCCTAAGGCTTCTTGACTAGTTATACTAATCCCTCTACTTGATTTGGTGACTTTCTTCCTAGAAGGTTGTTGTAACTTAGTAGCATATTAGACACACTTATTCAACTATATCTTCTGATATAGTTCTCTTCACAAAATTAACTACACAGATTTGGATACCCATTACCCTGCTCTAAAACATACCTCAAGTCTGACCTAGGTTTCTTTGGACTGTATCTCTCTAATCAGACCTTCTTCGCTACACCATGGCCTATTTAGGCCTCTTTTACAAAGGAGGTATGCCTAAAATGTTTTCCCTCACCTCAAAAACCACATGCACATTGTGTATCAGTCACAAATAAAAAATTTCTCACATTGTCTTCACTCAAATAAACTTCAAACTTATTATCCCCTCCAAAAACCAATGTTTTCGCTATGGAAGAGACACCCTACCAGCCATTAGTTCAGTCTGATGCTTATTTCACCTTAGCACCCTACCAAGAAATACACAAAAACATCATGTTACACTTCTATAGGCTCATCCCACATATCTAGTTCATCCAAAACGGTGGAATGGCCTTCAATAACTCATTTTTCTTCACAAACCTTGTGAAACCCTAGCTATAGGATAATTTACAGTAAACTAAACGTATCCCCCTTCTTGCTAAATGAAATCCTAACCAATATGACTCAAATTAAATCTAACTTGATGGGCTTCTTAAATGCATATATTTTCCATCAGTTAGTGACTGTACGGGTTGTACCAAGATAGAAAGAAACTCAAATTTTTGAGAAAACACAAAAAAATAGACTTTCCTTATTCCAACTTCAAAATCTTGTCTCCAACAATTCTCAAGATATTTTCTCTCTTTTTAATGTCCTTAAAACTTGTTTTGATGTTCCCAAAAGGAATTCAAATCGAACTGACTACTGGGCTTCCAATTACCCCCCTAAATTAGGCACAACATACTAATCTCTTTCAAAATATTAATGTAAAATTTGAAAACTATTCATGCTCAAACCATCAAATGTTTTCTCAACATGAGTTTTTCCACCTTGGCCTTATTACAAAGCAAAAAGACCATCTTCAAACACTAGACCCTAAAATCTAAGCAAACTAGACCAAAATTGTGAAAGAAGTGAAGGTGCTCTACACCAGTACCTATGGAATTGTCAATTCCAATTAAGGGCAGCTTGAAGGACTTGGACCAACTGATGAGGATTTTAAGGACCCCTACACTTTGGGCTTTGCAAAACCTGGGAGGGTGATCCCTTAATGTGTTTATAACCTATGCACCATAATTATAGACAACATTAACAATAACATATAATCTCACTCAATAGCTCAATAGAACGGGATAAAATTGAATAGAATTGACTGTTCATCAATAATTATCAACCATTTGGAGTGTGAGATAATCACAACAATACTTCAAAGTAAAAGATATTCATTAATTTTCAATTTGTAGCAAGCTCTAGGTGAATACAAACAAATACTGAACCACAAAGAACAAATGCAACTTAGATCAGTGCATTATATCCATTGGAGGAGTCAAATTCACAAATACCTAAGGGTTTACAACAGATTCAACCCATAGAATATAAGATCTTTTATAATATTGCCTTACAATATCACCAATATATAACCCTAACTCAATACTACTTATTAGATCCTTGTACAAAACGTATCAACCTACAATCTCATTTACGCATTTTAATTAATTCCTTGAATCAAAGCTAAAATAAGAATTGCACACACCACAACAATGAGATGAACAAAATAACCCTTGATCACTTTATTCAAAATTAAAATATGCTTGTACACAGGAGAGACATAAGCTTGAATTTATCAATCTGATTCAAATGCTAGTACTATTATACAACATTATATCTCCATGAATTCAAAACCTAATTTTCATTTCTTTTGTAACTATCAGACTTTATGATTGCTCTATAACCTCACCTAGACTCGACCAAAAATTTCTAACTTGCTAACCCGTACTTCTGGCCTTGAAATCCTTCTTATAGAAAATGAAGGAGAAAACAAGCATTGGGCCAGAAAGTACACATGTCACCAGCCAATTGGACCACTTAGTGACATCTCAAAATTCAGTTACAACTGATATTCCCTTTGGAGAATCTTCTTGTTCGTTGAGGATGATTTGATATAGATGTGAATCTTCAAAAGCCCACACATTTAGACTACCACTATAAAACAAAACTTGAAATTATTATGACTACAATAGTTAGTTAATTAGCTATTAGCAGTTTACTCCTGCTCTCACTCTTCTTCAATTAAATATGTATCCACCCATCGCTTGTATTCCTCATCACTCAGCCAATTGAAGTTGATTACCTCCTCTACCTTGGTTTTATAGGGTGTATATTTATCTACTACCTCATTTTCCTCCTTTTCAAAAGACTCAAAAAATGAACTAGTGCTGATGATTTTGTCCATGCAACTCTCTAATAGATCTGAATCAAAGTCATCACATATTAAATCAATTTGGGAATCAATGACCCTGCTAGCCTGATCCTTCCATTGTTGAAGAGATCTGATATTACTTTTCTCATCAATTATATCAAGCAATAGTGTATCACTCCATTCATCAAAACTTTTCACCAATTCCCTTATCTTCCTACTCAAATTATCCGGTAAGGCTTGAAAACCTTGTAGTGATTTAACCAATATTTGAGTAGGTCTCAATGATTGTGGCCTATTATTAACATCAAATCTTGAGGCTTTATACATTATATCCAAGTCATTGGCCCTAGGGATCCATTTCTCAATCAATGGTATTGCTACGTCCTGATCCCTGTCAAACTTCTTTATTGCACCCAATAATAAATAGTAAGAAGAATGTATAGTTGGCAATCTATTATAAACTTTTTCATTTAAATGTTTCACAACTATGGTGACAATTTCCTTTTTCTTTAGATCCGCCCTCTCCTTATTATTCTTCAAAGAATCTTCTAGCTCTATGATTTTTTGCATTAATTGCTTCTTTGTTGGATCAATAGAGCAAGTTATCTCCTCCTCAATTGGTTCTAATGTGGGACTAAGGGTAGGAGTCTCAGTGGGAGACTTTGGTATGGAGACAATGGGGGTAGTAGGAACTGATGAACCTTGATGTAGATGGTAATGATTGAACCACAGGAGCCCTTGGTGCTGCCTCTATCTACTTGTGCCTCAACCTTTCCACCTTTGTTTTCAACTCAATATTCCTTTGTTGCACCTTATTATATTCCCCAATCATAAAATTATATTTCTCCATATAATTCTTTTCTTCAGCTTCCTCTCTTTTTGCTATTTTTTGTGCCAACTTCGCCACATCCATAGTCAAACTTGTAGCCTCCACTATTGAAGTTTTTGAAACTCTTTTTATTATTAACCCTCCCCTCAAATTAGGGTCAATATATGTTATGCTTAGCTTTCTTCCTCTTGGGGCCAAAGCCAATATTGCCAAGGTCTCATACTCCTCACTGAAGGCAAAGCCTTGTAGTGCCCACTTGACTTCTTCTTCTAAATTATGGAGGGGATGCCTGGATTTCAAAACAACATCAAAGGCCACTGCATCAACAATGTCCCATTCAAGTAAGATGAAGACACCAGCTTGATCAATCAGTTTTCTCCCTTCTTCTGGAGTGATTTTCTTAAATTCACTCATCATTTCAGCCTTCACTTCATCATCATTCTCCTCATATGACTTATTTGGCCTCTGACCTCTTCTTTCCTTGCACTTTTCTTGGTACTCTCCCAGTTTCATCCTCCATACCAATCGGAAGAAGGTTGGTGTTTTCACAAAAGTATCATCTTTTAAGAATTCTTTACAAGCCTCCATTCTTGTATCTTGTACACACTTTCCCTTCATGTACAGGTCTGACAAGACCAATTCAACTATTCGTGGAGGGGATGGCATGCCTATCTACAAGTCTTGGTCTATAACAATAATTTCATCCCCTAGATCCTCTTGTGACTGCTCAATTCTTTTCCTTTAGGGAGCTAGCAGTGATGGTGGTGGTGAGGGACTCCTTCTTGGTGATGACTCAAGATCAATTATCTTTATGGTTCCTGGTGGATTGAGATGTGATCTTGGTGGCTTTTCCTAATCCATTATCTTTTTTCCTTTTCTATCCTTCTCTTCTTCTTCATCGTTGTCATCCCTTACCCTCCTGCAGATGGGCCTGTCTTCTGGAAGTTGGTAAGTTGGCCTTTCTTGCAATGGCCTTGTAGCTTGTTCCTGTTTACCAGAATTCAACTCCAGATTGATTTTATTTGTCATTAAACTATCCACAATTTCCTTGAATTTTTTCATCAATAAATCAATATTCTTGTCGAAAGGGGTGAATTCCATCAATGGATAATATTTTGGATCCATTTTGCATACAATAGCCAATAATTTGTCATAGGCAACCCATTTTTCCTTATTTAGTTCTTGCCTATTTAAATCAAATTCATTCCTGATTAGGTCATTAGGAAAATTGAGCTCATGAACAAATCTTGCTCATTTTATTCTTTGTCTGAACAAAGCGAAGAATCCTTCAAGGTCACACTGCCTCCTAAAACTGAAACTTATATTGTATGGATCAAAGAACTTCCCAAAGTGTACCCATCCTCCCTTTGTAATAAAAAACCAAGAAATTACTATGTAATCTAGATAGAAAGTCCCTTTGCCTTTTCCAGTGAGATTG
Organism: Sequoiadendron giganteum; assembly: GCA_007115665.2. Classification (NCBI taxonomy): domain Eukaryota; kingdom Viridiplantae; phylum Streptophyta; class Pinopsida; order Cupressales; family Cupressaceae; genus Sequoiadendron; species Sequoiadendron giganteum. The sequence goes on from CM021103.1 coordinate 424,981,511, forward strand.
TCCTCATGAATGCAACCAATTTGCCACATGAGCTCAACAAATCCAATCCTTGGTGGCACATTGTAAGGGAGGATGTGTGGAGTCCCCTGAAATCCATACACTATCAAAATAGTATTGGTTGGATATGGGATGATATCTCCCCAGTTGTGGCAGACCTTCAAATCAGGTCTCCTCTCCTTGGGCCTAAGAAAATCATGCAACTCCATAGGAACCCTAGGTGGATTTACTGTCAGCCTTACTCTTAATCTTTATGCAAAATAGTTATCAAACTGTACATAATTAGCACTTTTTTTGTTATATGAAAGGTTAGCAGTCCAAATTTGTGTTGACAACCTTTCTCCATAGCCAAATCTATTCAGTTTCATCTTCTCAGAGAAAAAATACGCATTCTTGAACAAAAACATATGCATGAGCATAAAATACCAGTAGAAAGGTGTGCTTGTATCATTCTGTTGTAGCTTCACCAACCCTTCGCGTATTTTTTGGGCTAGGAAAGCAGCAAAATCATAAACTACAGAGAAATTTGGATGTTGTATTTGTACCCCCATGAACATGAATGCTATTAAAACATAGTGGTAGGGCTAAATCCCAATATTTGACATAGTGAGTAAAAGGTAGCCAGGAAGTGTTTGGAAAAAATATCCAATTTGAAAGGCTCCTTATTGATGAGGTAAAAATAACCTCATCATAATAATACCAGAAAAGTCTATTCATATGTGCTCAATCCTCAGTCTCTTCCAATTAGTTAAACTTTAGGAGAAATAATTGTTTATCTTTAAGGAAAATTGTACAAAATTTATTTCTTATGATTAATGGATGTACTCTACCAATACAGATTTAATGGGTTGTTTTGAGTGTTTTTGTAGAGCAATAATCGAACATCATGTAGCAGTTGCACAACATTTAACTAGCACGTGCCTTAGTAAAGATTGAAGATATACGTTGGGAACCTTCTCCTGAACGTTAGGCTAGTGAACCGAGGATGTAGTTGTTGTTAGTTTAATTTTTGTTATGTTTTTAAGTCAAAGACTTCATGGGTCATCTCGAGCCTTTTTAATGTTTATGTAATGGGTTTTAAAGACATGAAAGATTATTGTAAATCAGTTAAAGTCTTTTTCATTGGTTATCTATGCCATCTAAAATCTAGGACTTAGTTAGAGTTTTTCTATAAAGATGTAATTTCTAGAAGAAAAAGGAACACGCAATAGTAATGTTATTTTGTTAATATGATTTCTGAATACTTATGAATAAAGAGAATACCTTTTATCAATTTCTGAGTTATTGAGCTATGAATGATAATTATCTTTAATGGAAGAACTTCAGAACCAGTAGTGTATGTGACTTGAGAACGAATGTAGTAACCCGCAAGTTGGCCACTCGAGGGAGGGTGGCTTAAATAGATAAGTACTTTCTTTTATGTCATTTTTGTTGCATATATAATCATTAAGTTTGTTGATTGTTGTGTCTGAAGTTTTGGAGCATTCTTTGTCTTTCATTATCATGAGTTACTTGTTGCAACTGTTAGAATCCTTTACTATTAAAGAGGATGTTTCATGGTTTGTTTACTAGTTTTTCCACTTTTGTAGTTTATCAGCTATTTAGTTTACTTGTTTATGTGCTTTCTAGTTTAGTTGTCATGCTTTCTAAGTTAGTTATCTTATGCTTTCTAGTTTAATATTTCCAGTTTTCTTAGAGTAAATTGTTTTCTAGTTAAGAAATTAGACATCCTTAGACTAAAATTAATTTCAATTGTCTTTAAGAAACCAGAAAATCTAAAAAGAGTTATCTAAGTTGTCTTCTATTGCAAACTTCCTTGGACACTGCCCGATCAACTTATTGATGTTTTATATTCTAAAGAAATGGGACCTAACGACAACCTATCACTTTTTGGTGCTGTTTCTAGGGACTAATAGCCTTCTTTCTTAAGTGTTAATAGGAGACATTTGAATACCTCATTTTAGGAAAAAATACCACCTCTGGCTTCCTTTTCTGCATGGTCAGGAAAAGAGGCCCTCTTAGACGATTTATACCACATACCCCCCCAAAATACGTTCCAATCATACATAGGGAGGCCCAAGGCTCAAATGACCATACTGTTGAAGAACTACTTGAGCATAATCCACCAGAGGCTTTCCACTATTTACCTGAAGATCAACTGGTAGAACAACCTATCATAGATGAAATTATCTTTGGGGAGCATATTCCTCTGAACATCATGGGAGATAGTAGGGTTGAACCTAACCTGCATAATTCCAACCGTAATGAACCTCAACCTCCTTAAACATTTACTTATCCTATTACTTTGGATGTAGATGATGATACTGCGATGAAAAAAAATTCCCCAACTTTCCTTCCAACTTTCTGTGGCTTGTCCTCGGAAGACCCAAACCAATTTCTTTTCAAATTTAAGGTCCTATGTCAAAATTATGACTATAAAAATGATAACCAGAAACTGAAGCTCTTTCCTTCCACTTTGAAGGATTTGGCCATGCGTTGGTTCATGGGATTAGGTTCTGGGAGTATTACATCTTGGGGGGAAATGAAGAATGTTTTCTTTCAAAAATACCAGAGCTATTCTAGGGTGAGTGATCGTAAGGAGGAGCTATTTAAACTTAGGGAAAATGAAGATGAGAGTTTAGAGGACTATCTAGATAGGTTTATTTTCTTGTCTAAACGATGTGGAGAAGAGCCTATCAGTGTTGAGATTCTCAAGACTATATTTCTTAAGGGACTTGATGATGATGCTAGAAGAAGTCTTGATTTGATGGGAAAAGGTGACATTTCTCAATTAGCCCTTGACGAAATATGTGAGTTGTGTCAGAATTTCTCTCGTACTTATGGAGGAATCTGTGAAAATAATCTTTTCGAAGGGTCTAACAAGATAGGTAAGCTCCGTGAAGAAATAAAAAATCTTAAAATAGACATACTTGTTCAACTGAAAACTACATTAGATGGCATACAAGCTAAAACTCGCAACCCTGAGAGCTTACCAATCTATTGTCCTAGGTGTCGAAACAAACACCTTTTGTGCGAGTGTCCTTTAGATAAGGTTAATGTTTGTCAACTCTATGAGAAAAACCATCCTACCAACCAGTGTGAGCTTCTTGTTGACCTCAATAATACTAAGAAAAAGACTAATCAGGTTGAAGAAGAGATAAATGTGTTAAACCAACGCCAGGGAGGTAACTTCTCTTATGGAAAAAATCCCAACCCTACATGGAGACCACAAAATAACTGGGTTAGTAATCAATGGACTCCATCCTGGAATCAATCACCACCTCCACAACCTAACTAGGGAACTCCTTATTGGGGATCCCCTATATGGGAAAATCAAACATGGGGAAGTTAGCAATGGCCAAACCAATCACAAAAACAATGGTACCCACAACATACTGCTCCCCAATGGAATCAGGGACAAAATAAATTTTATACCGGGCCTAGGAAGAATCAACAACAAAATATGTTACTGCCATCTCAAAACCCTCCTCAGAAGGAGTAGGTAAATCAACCTCAGCTTCCAGCACAACCACTTCCCAATCCTAAGCAATTGACATAATATTCCAGTCTACTCTACTGAACAAGATAATGTTACCAGACTTAATGCAATAAATTGTGGAAATGTTCAGTTGCTCTCTGGTAGAACACTTCAACCACCAACCATCGAAGAAATTATGGATGAACCTGTGCCTAAAATTCCTACAAAGGATATGCCACCCAATCATACCACTCCCACAAATGATACTGTGCCTTCTCCAGTAGTAGGAGCTGTTGACTTACCTTAGGAGGAGGAAGGTCAATCTTTGAATGAACATAGAAAGGATACCACTCCAAAAGAGAAAACTCAAGCACCATTTCTGGAACATCTAAAATCAAAAACTCTGAAAGGTACTCCAAAAATGCCTTTGACTTCCGAAACTGCATTAATTCAGGAAATCAAGCAACTACAAATAGAGGTTCCTTTTCTGCAAGCAATAAAGGAAATTCTTGAGTTAAACCAGCTAATCAAATAGTTGTGTATTAAAACACCGGGGAGGAAGCCAAAGAAAATAAATACTGTTCACATTGATGGATATTTAGCTGGATTTTTTTTTGGAAAGACTGTCACTCCAAAATATGATGATCCTAGGAGTCCTCTTATAACTGTTACAATTAATGAGGTAGCGATACCAAATGCATTAGTGGATTTAGGAGCAGCTATTAATGTGATGACTGTGGAAGTGATGGAAAAATTAGGTATTACTGATTTATGTCCCACAACCACAGTCTTACAAATGAAAAATCAGTCTATAGCCATTCCGAAGAGTGTTATTAAAAACATTCTTGTCAAATTTGATGGATGGGAATATCCAGTTGAGTTCTAGGTAATCCAGTCACTTACGTCCAAAGATAGTTATCGAATAATTCTAGGAAGACCATGGTTGACCACTTTTTTCTCTAAGATTGATTTCAGAGAAGGGGGAATGGCCATTTCTCATGGTCTAGATAGTAAATGTTTATTCTTGTACCCTCTTGCTAAACCCACCAAACATGATAAGGTTTGGGTTGATCAACCAGAAGAATCTAATGGTCAAGATAGTTTGGCCTCACTAGCCATGGTAGTAATTAAACAACATGGAGAGCAATTAGAGGATGAGTTAGTAGATGATGTAGCATGCCTTTCTATATCCCTGAGTGAGGAGGAAATGATGGATGCTCCAAAATTTTTGGGACAACCAATTGATATAAGCGGGATGGAACAAAGCTACACTACAATGGGAATGCCTTGTCCCTTAGCTAATATAATTTCTAGAACAAGTCATTTCTTTGAGGATATCATGAGATTTCACCAACGTATACCTCATAGTTGTCCTCTCAACACCCTATTGTGACCAATACATACTGTCACTTTGGCCCCATCCTGGAACAAAATCTATTATGTTGTTGCCAGGAAAAACCCTGAACGTCAATAGTTCGCTAACAAAAACACAAAAAGGATAAATTGTTTAATGTATTGGTAAGGAGGTCTAAATATTTTTATTGGGACTATATAGACATGAGGGGAATTCACCTGAGCATTTGTACACATCACATTTACACTGATCCTAATATAAGGTTTGTACGCCAGCCACAAAGGAGACTCGATCCTGCATTAAAGGATCTTGTCAAAATCAAAATTGAGAAACTCCTCCACGCAGGATTTATTTATCCTATCCTTGCTAGTAAGTGGGTGTCACATATGGTATTTGTGCCAAATAAAAATGGGAAATAGAGAATTTGTGTGGATTATAGAGAACTCAACAAAGCCACTCATTGAGATTATTTTCCCCTACCATTTGTTGATCAGGTTCTGGACAACTTGGCTGGGGGGAAATGTTCCTCCTTTTTAGATGGATTTAGTGGTTACAACCAAATTTAGGTTTCTCTAGAAGACCAAGATAAGACCACGTTTACTTGTCCTTGGGGCACATTTGCATACAAGGTGCTTCCCTTTGGACTTTGTAACGCTCCTGCGACTTTTCAGAGAGCCATTCTGGCTATATTTGTTGCACTTATCAATTACTATGTAGAAGTCTATATGGATGACTTCATAGTCTACGGGTCAACCTATGATGAAGCTCTTCAAAACCTAGACCGGTTTTTACAAGTTTGTGAGGAAAACCGACTATCCCTTAGCCATGAAAAGTCTTCAATAAAGGTGGAACAAAGAATAGTCTTAGGTCATCATATTTCCTTTGAGGGAATAAAGGTTGATCCCAAGAAAATTGAAGTCATCCAACAGTTGACTGTTCCTCAAACACAAATAGATGTTTGAAGTTTCCTTGGGCATGTTGGATACTACAAAAGATTCATAGAAAGATTTAGTAAATAGTTGCTCCTATGTTTTACCTTCTCCAAAAAGAAGTAGAGTTCAATTTGGCACTTGAGTGTCAACTATCATTTGAAACAATTAAGGAGAAGCTTGTCTCTGCTCCCGTATTGCATAGGCCAAATTGGAGTCTTCCCTTCCACATTTATGTCAATGCTTCGGATGATGTAATTGGTGCAGTGTTGGGGCAAGAAGATGAGAATGGGGGTAAATATGCCATATACTTTATTAGTAAAAAATTGACATCTGCTGAGAGAAACTACATGACAATAGAAAAAGAATTCCTAGTTGTTGTTCATACCATTAAAAAAATTTGCCATTATATTACAGGATATAAGGTTATAGTTTAGACAGACCATTCAGTTGTAAAATATCTAATGAACAAACCTATAGTTAATGGTTGGATTATGAGATGGTTATTACTCCTTCGGGAGTGTAATGTAACAATCCTTGACAAGCCAAGGAGATTTAATGTAGTGGCAGACTTTCTGTCTCAAATCAAACAAGAAGAGGGTGACTGTGCACCTGTACAAGATGAGTTTCCAGATGAGAATCTATTTGCTATTTCTATGAAGACACCTTGGTTCGCTGACATTGCCAAATATTTAGCCACCTCTGAAGTACCCCCAGGGTTTACATCAAAACAAAGGAAGCGACTTATCAGGGAAAGTGCCCCATTTAAATGGATTAATGGGATTTTATTCCATTGTGGACTTGATATGGTCTTGAGAAGATGTGCTAGAGCTGATGAGACTTACAACATTTTGAGGGCCTATCATGATGATCCTCCTAGAGGTCATTACTCTGAAAAAAGAACTTCCCATAAAATTTTAGGCACTGGATATTATTGGCCTTAAATGCATAAGGATGTTAAGAACTATGTTCATCATTGTGATGAATGTCAAAGGGTGGGAAGACCAACAACTTCTACTAAAATTCCTTTATAGCCACAGGTAGTCCTCAAACCATTTGAAAAATGGGGTTTAGATTTCATCAGACCCATAGATCCTTCCTCTCAAGGGAAAGAATACATACTAGTTTGTACTAATTACCTGATGAAATTGGCAAAAGTTCAAGCCTTAGGAGTTTCCAAGGAAGAGCAAGTTATGGACTTCCTCTATAATAAGATCTTCCTTAGATTTGGAACCCCTCGAACCATCGTTACCGACTAGGGACCTCAATTCATGTCCAAAGTACTCTCGGCATTCACCAACCATTTTCAAGTGAGCCACAGGAAGTCATCCCCTTATCACCCTCAAGCAAACGGTCAGGTGGAAGTGACTAATAGAGAGTCAGAGAACATATTAGCGAAAAAAGTTTCTTCAAGAAGAAAACATTGGGCTAGGAAATTTCCTAAAGTTGTTTGGGCGTGCAACACAACATGGAAATCCACAACTAGATTCAGCCCCTATTACCATGTCTTTGGGAAGAAACCTCTTCTTCCCATTGAGTTTGAACTCCAAACTCTACGAATAGTTATGGAGTTGGATCTAGATCTGAAATGAGCCCAAGTAGAATGAGCTATGCAATTAAGCGAATTGGATGAGCTTCGTTTAGACGTTGTCCATCAAATTGAACTGGTTCAACATCAACAAAAAATGTGGCATGAAAAACACATAAAAGAGAGAGTTCCATAATGGTGACTGTGCCTTGCTATTCGATTCTAGATATAGAGATCATAAAGCAAAGCTCAGGACTCATTGGTTGGGGCCTTATGAAATTTTTGAGGTCTTTTCAAATGGCACAGTTCAGTTGAAACCTATTGATGGTGATAGACGAAATCTCTTAGTCAATGGTCATCGCCTATGAATCTACCATAAGCCTATCAACAGGGAAGAATTTACAAAATTGGTAGAAATGCAAAGAGAGATCAGAGTCCATCTTGTTTATTATATATCTAAAAATAAATAAAATAAAAATAAAAATAATAATAAAAATTTAAAATTTAAATTTAAAAAAAGTGTATATATATATTGAAAAATTGTAATAAAAATACATGTGTAACAATTTGTTTTTAAAGCATTTTTCTTCAGTTCTTCTTTTTGGACTTAGCTGATTTTTGTTTCCATTTGGCAGGATTTCTTATAAGGAAGAAATAACTTCCGGAGCACCTTTCCAAGATGCTCTGGAACTTGAGGGTCCAGATGCCTAGTGCTTCAGATATTGATAGTCCTTATGCTCGATGCTCCGTAACTTGCACACCAACTCAACACGTCAAAAATTTGTTTTTGTAGAGCGGTTCAAAGCTCCTGAAGTTCAAGTTCGTTTTTACCTTCATTTCGTAGCTTCTTCGACTGCATCTTTCGACGATTCTCTAGAACCTTCATTTTGTAGCTACTTTAGTTGCATCTTTCGACGATGCTCTGGAACCTTCATTTTGTAGTTGCTCCGGCTGCATATTTCGATGATGCTCTGGAACCTTCATTTCGTTGCCACCCCAGTTGCATCTTTTGGCAATGCTCTGTTACTTATCCACCTTCTTCATTTCAAATGCATGCCTCCCATGTGCTCCAGAACTTATCCATCTATCCATCTTCATCCCGCCACCTTTTCCATAAATTTGAAATTCCTCGATGCTTTAATTATCACATCTTAGTACACACGCCTTCCTATCTATTTTTTTTAATGTTTTTTTATCATAAATAAAGCTGCCATTACAACCTGCCCTCATCAATGACTTCGTCATTCGTAAGCTTCCGCATTCATGCCATAATAAATATGTCATCACCTCAACCAATACCATCGTGTCATCCTTTCAAATCAGTAAAGGTATGAGATCTTCGAGCGATCATAGAATGAAAGTAAGTACTAATTTTTGCTTTAAGTAAGTAGTTATTTTTGAATAAAGCGTAATTAATTGGCACAAAATTCCCTCCTAATTTAGTAACTTGTGCCACTCGACGATCAACTTTTAGTATGACAAGATTTTCACACACCTCCCTACAAATTAATCTCATTACATAGTAAGCTCCAAGAAAGACAAACAAATAATCTCAGTAGATTATATTTTCAAAAATTGTTGTGTACAAGTTTCTTGCATTGTTGAATTCTTCAGCAAGGTGAAAAATAAGGAAAATGGGGGGTGGCAAAAAGAATTATGAGCCAAATTTTGCAGAAAAGTTATTGGGGTTAAGTAATATTTCTGGTCTATTTGAGGAGGTGGGTTGGTTAGACTTCATCAAGAAGTTTGAGGGATATAATGAAAAGATGGTGAACACATTTGCAGAGAACTACTCAAATGGTTAGGTGATACTTCATGGAAAGTGCTTCAAGGTGAGCTCAAGAATTATCTCTCATCTATCTGGGTTAGATAATTCAGTGATTAAATTGTCAGAGACCTCTCAAATCACATATCAAAAATTGTCTGAATTATTCCTTAGAGAGGGAGACGTCACCCTATGATAGTCATTAGTATTAGATGTCAAAATAAGGGATTTCAAAGAGCCTCTATACTAGATCCCTAAGGAACTACAGTGGCTTGGATTATAAAATATTTCACCTGTGAAGGACAACTCATTATAGTGGTAGGACCTCCATTTTTCATGCTAATCCATTTGCACCATGGAAAGGAAACCCTGCTCTGAGGGTTAATTTGCCAAAAAATTTGTGTGATTCTATAAATTATTATATAGAAAGATACAAGACTGGGTCAAGGCCACTTAAACATCATGGGTTAATACAATTAATTTGCAAATATCATTTTCATAAGAAGTCTGAAAGTAAGTGGGAGAATTTTTTGTGGAAAATTGAAAAGTCCTCAGCTAAAAGAAAATCAGAACTAGGGGAAATGTCTAAACAAGTTTCTTCACCTTTCGGAGAAACTTCCCCTAAGGGATCTCAAGCTCCAGAAACTCCAATTCCCACAACCCTTGGTGAAGAAGTACCAAAATATTTGAATGAAGAATTTAAAACCCCTAATCAGCTGGAGGATGTCGAACTCATCTATCCAAATATGGGCATTCCCTTGAGGAAAAGAAAAAGAAGAATGTTTGTCACCTTCCAGAATATTCCTCCCCTAAGGAGAAGCAAACGTTTATCCTCTAAATCCACAGAAACCCCAGTGCAGAGTATAGGGAGTAGTGCAAAGAAAAACAAGCCCAAAAGACTGAAAAAACCCATTGAGACTTTTGATCCTATCAATAATATGTAATTGCCTCTAGAAAAAGAATTTTTTTTTTAGGAAATTCCTTCCCACTCAAAATATGTAGAATAAGCCCTCGCTGAGGAAATTCAAGAAAAGGAATAAGAAGGGGAAGATAATATTTTAAGCCACTTATGCCCCATTGTAAATAGAGTTGTAGAAACTGTCGAAATTGAAAATACTAATGTAGAAATGGAAACACTCAGAGTAGAAATTGATGATCTGAGAAAATAGTTGTACAAAAACAAGGGACAAATTGAATTGCAAGAAGAAGAGCTAACAGTTCATGTTGTTGTGATAAGTAAAAGAGATCAAGAAATTCAGGGTTTGAAATTGTAGGTACAAGGAAAATATACATTGATTCATGAAATGAAAGAAAAAATTCAGAAGTTGACTCAAGAGAATAGGACCTATAATGCTGATATTTTTGAAAAAAATAAAGAAATTGAAATGTTGAAAAATAATTTTATGCTTATGTTTTCAGCATTTGAGGAAGAAAAGAAAACAAAAAAAGAAGAATTAAATGCTTCTCTTAGCAAAATTGTAGAATTAGAACAAGACTTACAGGAAAACACTGCTAAACCAAAAATGGAATAAAATGAAATCCAAACTAAGCCAATTGTAACTGAATGGTTCCAAGTCTGAATTCCTCCATTACTTATGAAATGGATGGAAAGGTTCTATTTCTTAAGAGATGCTAAAATTGAGAACTACAGATTGAAAAAGGAGTTGGTACTTCTAAAGGAATCATTTCATAGGGCTTATAAAGGGAAGCCGGATGCATGTCAGCTGGTTGAATGTTTGTTATCTTGTAGAAGGCCATCAAGATTATATTCAATGTTTCTAAATGAACAATGGATAAGGTGGAAACTGTTCAGAATTTATAATGATCAACCATATGAGCCTAATGATAAGGAATTTGCTAAAATATTTGTGGAATCAACTCCTAAAGATAAAGTTCTTCTTTGTGAATTATTTATTCATGATCTTTTATTAGAAAATCATACTGATTTCTTCGTTAATCTATTTGTTGGTGAAGTACAATTAAGAGCTCTGTTGTCCACTATGCGAAATCAAATTCATTGGCAGGAGCGCAACAGAGAATATGCTCAAGCAAAGAGAGCTATGGGCCTTCAAATGAGATCACCTAATAGTAGGCCTGCAGATTTTAAGGATACCTTTTTAGGTCTTCTAGTAGACAAGAAAATGAAAGAAAGATATCATGATAGTCTCTGACTCTGCTACAATCATTTCATGGAACATGGATAAAATTTAATTGGAAAAGCCTGACATGCTTGTGAAGAAATATTTACTCCACTGCCAACTTATCTAAAGAAAAGAAAGGTCATCTCTCCTCTTAATATCAGATGGTCTTTCAGAAGGGTAGATGCTTTAGCTATGATCCTAAAAGACCTCAAGAAAAATTGGATAGGGATGAGGTATATAACTCCTTTGCTGCTCAGTCCACCCCCTGCTTTCCACATTTCAACAGATCAAAGTGATAGAGTTTTCAATGAATGGAAAGAGGGAGTTTCTTTTCATAGAGGGTTCATCCATGAGCCTATAAATTTTGATAAAATAGCAAGAGATGAGTATGAAATTAGTGCCAGGTATGAAGAATGGAACAAAGGTCAGAGCTACAACCATGGAGCAGGAGGACTTGCCAGGAACTAGGAGGGGAAGGAAATGATGAGGTAAAAACAACCTCATCATAATAATACCAGAAAAGCCTATTCATATGTGCTCAATCCTCAGTCTCTACAAATTAATTAAACTTTAGGAGAAATAATTGTTTATCTTTAAGGAAAATTGTACAAACTTTATTTCTTATGATTAATTGAAGTAATCTACCAATACCGATTTAATGGGTTGTTTTGAGTGTTTTTGTAGAGCAATAATCGGACATCATGCAGTAGTTGCACAACATTTAACCAACACATGCCTTAGTAAAGATTGAAGATATACGTTGGGAACCTACTCCTGAACGTTAGGCTTGTGAATTGAGGATGTAGTTGTTGTTAGTTTAATTTCTGTTATGTTTTTAAGTCAAAGACTTCATGGCTCGTCTCAAGCCTTTTTAATGTTTATGTAATGGGTTTTAAATACATGAAAGATTACTATAAATTGGTTAAAGAATTTTTCAATGGTTATCTATGCCATCTAAAATCTAGGACTTAGATTTTTTCTATAAAGATGTAATTTCTAGAAGCAAAAGGAAAGCACAATAGTAATGTTATGTTGTTAATATGATTTCTGAATACTTATGAATAAAGAGAATACCTTCTATCAATTTTTGAGTTATTGAGCTATGGATGATAATTATCTTTAATGGAAGAACTTCAGAACCAATAGTGTATGTGACTTGAGAACAAACGTAGTAACCCATGAGCTGGCCACTCGAGGGAGGATAATTTAAATAGATAAGTATTGTCTTTTATGTCATTTTTGTTGCATAGATAATCATTCAGTAGGAAATCATTAAGTTTGTTGGTTGTTGTGTCTGAAGTTCCAGAGCACTCTTTGTCTTTCATTAGCATGAGTTACTTGTTGCAACTGTTAGAGTCCTTTACTGTTCAAAAGGATGTTTCATGGTTTGTTTACTAGTTTTTCCACTTTCGTAGTTTATCATCTATTTAGTTTACTTGTTTTTGTGCTTTCTAGTTTAGTTGTCATGCTTTCTAAGTTAGTTATCTTATGCTTTCTAGTTTAATATTTCCAATTTTCTTAGAATAAATTGTTTTCTAGTTAAGAAGTTAAATGACCTCAGACTAAAATTAATTTCAGATGTCTTTAAGAAACTAGAAAATCTAAAAAGAGTTATCTAAGTTGTCTTCTATTGCAAACTGCCTCGGACACTGCTTGGTCGACTTATTGATGTTTTATATTCTAAAGTAATGGTACCTAATTGTTAGAGTAATAAGTTATTACACTTAATTAATTTAATCATATTGATTAATTAATTAAGTCACTTATTCCTTTAGGCTACTTAAGCTAAACTTAGGCACATTAATAATTACCTATTAATTATTAAGTGTGCACACTAGGGTTTCATTTAGGGTTTCCTAATTTTAGGTTTTCTTGATCTCCTCATAAGGATTGATCACATTGTAATTATTACATTATTCAATAATCATATTCTGGTTTTTGCTTGCACATTCTTGCTTGAGGGTTTACAAAACATCTTATTGCTTGTTCTGGATATCTGTTGCATGTGACAGGTGATTGCATGCAGGTGATTCTTAGGGACTGTGAGGTTGAGTTTTATCAACTTCTACATGGTATCAAAGCTCCAGACCTGTGGCTTCTTGTTCGTGATTTGAAGATATTCTCTCACAGCATTTCTTTTTGTGTAAGGGTTTCAAGCTAGACTGATTTATTGAGCTTCTAGGGATTGATAATTTTTCTGTGCATTTCTGGGTCAAACGGACATCGCCATCGCGTTCAGAGCGCCATAAAACCCTAGCAACACCTTTCGTTTTGTTGATTTTGGACCTGTTAAAAAAAAAGCAATTTTTTTTTTCAAGGAAGTCGTACGGCCTCCCTAGCACGCAATTCAAGGCAATTTTTTGCGAAAATCGAGAAAAAAATATTTTAAAAATCAAAAAATGCCATTTGAAAAACTATGACCAGTGCAAACCCTTCCACCACTACCACTCCATCGAGCAGCCTCCACTGTGCCACCTTTAGGCCGCTTGCCTACCACCCAGCTCGGCGGTGCCACCTGGACCACCGCCCGTTGTCGTCCAGCCCCTGCGGGCTTAAAGGCCAGGCCGCGGGTCACGTGGGTGACCAGGACCACCCGCTCAACCCTGCTGGCTCCCAGCCCCCGTGGGTGGTCACGTGGCTGACCAGGTGCTTCGAATCTAGCCCCTAGCTGCCAGCCTCCTGGTTGCCATACGACCGAGAGCCTTTTTATTTTAAGCCCCTGAGGGCTGCAAAAAGCTTTATTGGGCGAATCAGAGCAGTTTCACGGAATCGGCTATAACTTCGGCATACGATGTCCTTTTTTCAAAAATGAAATATCGTCGGAAAGCTGATTCAACGCTCTTCGTAGTGGTGGAGGTTAGAATTTTTTATTTTTCTGTTTTGGTGCCTTTTTCGCCTGTCAAAGCCAGAAGTTGCTGTTTTCACTCCAGGAGGCATATCTTTTGCGTCCGGATTCTGTTTTGAGAAAACGAATAGGCGTCGGAAAGCTGATTCAGTGATCTACACAGATCTCAGACCTGTTTTTTCATATTTGTTTACCAGGTATCTGATATTACTGTTTGATCTCAACCTTTATTTTTTCAATTATTTTCTTGGGAAGCATGCAATCAGGCTATTTTTTTGAGATCAGTGAACATTGTTGTTTTATTTGAGAGTATATATTGTTTTTTTCTATCATGGATACACATAAAATTGCACCCCTTACTCCATTCAACTATTTTGGTTGGAAAAAACAAATGGAGATTCACTTGAAACACAAAGGGTTATACAAGTTAACCATGGGTACAAAAATTGAACCTACAGGTGCTGCTAAAAAGAGAAAGTGGTTTAATAGATGTGATGAAGCCTATGGTACATTATGTATTTCTCTTTCTTCTAACCATCTTTTTCATATTGAGTCTTACACTACACCCCATGAGGTTTGGACTACTTTGTAGTCTTTCTTTGGGAAGTAGGATACTATGAGAGGGTTTCAGTTAGAGAATGAGCTTAAATCCTAGGGGTTTTGACAGCATCCAGGAGTTTTTCACCAAACTCAAGTCTCTTAGATTGTAGTTGTCATAGTGTGGTGTTCAGAAGGAAGACTCTCAGTTGATATTGTCCATTCTTTCTAAGCTTGGACCAGATTATTCAGTTTTTGTTTCTACCTTTTATGCTACTAGGGATGCACTTGGTACTAGAGTTACTATGCCTTTTTTTGATGATTTTGCATCTTCTCTCACTCGAGAGCAGGCAAAGTTGGCCAATATGGGAAAGTTGAAGCCCTCTTCATCACAGGAACTCATTGCATGACAGGAGCCCAGAGATCAGAAGGCTTCTACAGGAAAAGGAAAGGAAAAAAAAAAAGGATTCCAAATCTCATGAGCAGCAGAATGAGTCCTCAGATTATTCATCCTCTTCTAAGGGGAAATAATTTAAGAAGGAGAAGGGCCCATGTGCATATTGCAAGAGAGAAGGACATGCAGAACATAATTGCTACAAGAAGGACATTGATGAGCTGAAGAATCTTCTTCAGAAACATCATATTGATTTGCCTTCTAGGATGTCTGCATCATCTCCTTCCCCTCCTTCTTCTTCATTATAGCATGATAGGGGCACAACTGGTTTACATACTTCATCAAATATGAAGGGCCATGCTCTTTGTTATTCTTTGAGTCTTGGATCAGGGAGATGGCTTCTACATAGTCTATGTTCACTTCCTTTGAGTTTCACACTATGTCTCCTATTTTCATGGGAAACAATACATACATGAGTGTTACAGGGAAGGGGTCTATTAGTTTTGGGGAAAACACTTTTTAGGATGTCTTGTGTGTTCCTTATTTGATGAACAACCTTCTTTCTATATATCAGATCACACATGGAGGCAATGGGAGGTCTATGGAGTTCACACCTGATTCAGTTATCATCAGAGACTTAGAGAGTAGAGCAGTTATTGCTACTGGGGTGGTGGATCACTCATCTCGGTTGTATTCCTTTGCATATTTTGCTACTGCTGATGCTTCTATTCCTACAGCTGTTCATCACACTTCTAGTGTGAATCATCATTCAGAGGAGACATTTGGCTACTTGAACATTGGAGTTCTCACTTCAGATCCTGCTCTTGAGCCATCCATTCCATCTCCTTCATCTACTATTGCAGTTGCTAATACTTCTATGACTACAAATGTGGTTTCTTTCGTTTCAGTGCAGCAGGATCCAGTTGATCATTCATCTTTGGAGGTTTCTATTCAGTCTTCACCTACTTTGACTTCTTCATTGGTTGAGGTCACACTTGCTTCTGTGGAGACATCTTGGGCTACACCTACTTCACCTTCAGAGATTGCTTTCATTTGACCTCTTCCCTCTAGGAGATGCAGTTTCTTCTATTCTTTTGGAGCTACTTCATTCTGGGGGGATTTGTGGTCTCTTTCTTCCTCTCTTCTGGGGGGTTCTTTCATCTATCTTTGTGATGGATGGTGTCCTTGGGGGGTCCTATGGAGTCCTCCATCTTTCATCACTTAGTTGCTCTTTGCATTCTATTTTGGGGAGGATTTTTGTTCCCACTGGGTTTTCTCCTTTACCCCGGTTAGTTTAGTTTGTATTGCATTTGTACTTGGGTACCTGATCAGGCCTTTGTTGTTGGGACCCATCTTTGCTTTCATGCATATTTTTTCTAGTGTTTTAGCTACTCCCTAAGTTCATCTTAAGGGGGGGTGTTAGAGTAATAAGTTATTACACTTAATTAATTTAATCATATTGATTAATTAATTAAGTCACTTATTCCTTTAGGTTGCTTAAGCTAAACTTAGGCACATTAACAATTACTTATTAATTATTAAGTGTGCACACTAGGGTTTCATTTAGGGTTTCCTAATTTTAGGTTTTCTTGATCTCCTCATAAGGATTGATCACATTGTAATTATTACATTATTCAATAATCGTATTCTAGTTTTTTCTTGCACATTCTTGCTTGAGGGTTTACAGAACATCTTATTGCTTGTTCTGGATATATGTTGCATGTGACAGGTGATTGCATGCAGGTGATTCTTGGGGACTGTGAGGTTGAGTTTTATCAACTTCTACACTAATGACAACCTATCACTTATCATTAGGGTTAATATGAATTATTGAACCTCCTGCCTTGGCCAAATGAGATGGGAGCATCTTGACTCTAAAGAGATGCTTATTTTTCTCATATTCCTGCTTCATCTTTTCAAGCTCAATAGGAACTATGAAGTCACTAGGTTCATGCAAATCAAAAACTTGTTGGAATTATTCTCTATTAATACTCAATAAAACCCTTCCATCATTATCCCTGACCACCCGTGTGATAGGATCATACCTTGTAGCCATTGCCTTGAGAAAATCCATATCTAGAAACACATTGGGTACCACCAATTTTCCCATGTCGTAAACCCAACCATTTAAGAATGGGTGGGCAAAATTCCTTTGTCCAAACCACAGTCTGAACATCTCCAAACCCTTCATCAACACTTTAACATTAGTTATATTGAATTAATTATATATTAACCCCTCCCCAAGGGTTTTTCCTCGCATTAGGGATTTCCCTTTTCTTTTGTCAGTTGTCAACAATGGAAGTTGCTCCAAGAAGTCATCATATAGGTTCCTTTTCAAATAATAAATTTGGCCAAAGTGGTGCTTTGATGGTGTCATTTTGGACAAACTAGGGTCTACTTGAATTACAAACTTTAGAACAAACTAGGGCTTTTCAAGGATGCAAAATTACAAACACGTAATTTGCAATTTAAAAAAAAAATTCAACTTCACTTACATCCCTAATACAATTTATAACAATTTCCCAACAATTACACTACAAATTCTCCTAGATTCAGGCTAAAAATTTCACCAGGAAATACAGAATTTAACATACAAATTTTTGACTTGCAAAAACCCTAATTATTCACTACAACAGCTCGTGATTTCTTCTTTGGATTTAAAACTACTCTGTGAAGTTCCTTGAACAATTTTTGTGACAATAAAATAAGGAAATAATCCTCTTATTCCACCAAAATAGGTAGGAATACATCACATCTTCCATTACTGCTCGCTCGCATGCCTCACCAATGGCTCCAATCGCATTTGATGCAGGTTTGAATCTTAACCGTTGATCTTCATCTAGGTTAGATCATCGAATGACTATGCTTCGATCAATATGACATTGAATTCCATCGTAGAAAATGGACCACAATTCCTCCAATCAAAACATTCCAACTCAAAAACCCTTACAACTCACATTTTTGGCCCCACCATCTCCTATGTTCTCAAATAAATCCATGTGTCAACATTCCCTTCATATCGCAATTGTTAACCATCTTGGAACTCTTGATCACGTGATAGCGGACTACCATAGATCTTGATCTTCAGCAAACTTGCTCATGCGGATGGTTGACAACTTTGACTTTAAATGTCGAGAACCTTCTCTATTTAGATTAAAACATCTCTGTCAATTTTAAGCATGTGCATTTTAGATCCACTTTAGTAGCTTGCTAGTTAATATATTAAGGTTGGCTTAATATATGGAAACATTCATAATGTTTCTTTGGCCTCTTTGAATGTGACAAATGGCGCCTTCCCATGATATTGCGATTGTTCAACCAAAGAGTATTGAAGATCAAGATCTACAATTTCCCGCTATCACATGATCAAGAGTTGCAAGATGGTTAACGATCACGATATCAAGGGAATGTTGACACGTGGATGATTTTTTTAAAAAAAATTGCATTGTTTCGTTGAACTTTTGATGAACCTCCAAAAAGTCTGACGAATTTGCAATACGTTCAATAAAATTTTCGTCATAATGAATTGCCTATTTCATCGAACTTTCGATGAACCTCCAAAAAATCATTCAACAAATTTGCAACATGTCCGATGAGGCTTTTGTCATAATGACTTCCCTATTTCGTCACAAGTTCGACGAAATTTTGTTGTTGATCTAACACTTTGGCAAAGGCATGCCACTTGTGTTCTGGCTACGGTTCATTGCTAGATCGACAAAATGTCCATCGATATTCGACGAACATCAAGGTCCTTTTCCGTGGCAGCAACCGACGAAACTGTGTCATGATTTTAACATTTTAAAGCTAGTCAGGAAAGCAACAAAAAATTCGCAATGAAAATCATTTCAGTGGTTCATCGGTATGCCGACAATATATTGTCGATATTTCAACAAACGTTCATTGGAAAGTGGAGTTAAATACAGTAGTGGAAGTCTTTAAATTCTTTTGGCACATGTTGCCATCAATGAAAAAGGGGGAGATTGTTGGAAGAATGAAGAAGAACACATCTCTTGATATAGTTTTTGTTTTCATTGATGTCACCATGATATATGAGTTGCAACTGCAAGATTCAAAGTCATGTTGATCCGATATTCTGAACCGGTAATGTAGATTCATCCTTCAGTATTTTGCTTCGGATTTCCCCTCTGGTGATAGTTGTTACCCCAAATCTTGGGTAATGGTTTTTGGTTGATGAAAGAATGCAGGGAAAGGATCTCATGCATACATATGCTCGATTTTGGCCTCGACATCATTTTTTTTGTTTATAATTTTGTTATTAGGTCTATCTCTAGCCAACCTAATAAGCGGTTGAAGGTGAAATGGACTAAATATTTTTTGTGCAATCCATGTCGACATGTAGTTGCATACCACATGTTTGAATTACTTTTAAGAAGTTATTTTTTTTTTACTTGGAATCGACCTATTTGTTACTTTTAGGCAAACTAGATATATATATATATATATATATATATATATATATATATATATATATATATATACATGATGTCTTTGGAGATAGAGGTATGGAGAATGGTGTATGTGAATGTTGGTGGATTAAGTGTGGATGTGAAAAGAGCGAATAGTGATCTACTGGCATTTCTTGAGCTTCAAAGGAATTAAACCTGCACTCTAAGGTGTACTTACATCAGTTCATTCTCTAGCTTTAATCCATTTTGTTGCTATACTTTTGTAGGCAATGAACTGTTAGTGTAATTAATATTTAATTACACTTGCATAACTTTACTTAGGTTTTTCTTAGGTAATAATTAGTTTACTTAATTAATAAGTAAGCTTTATTTAGTTGAGCTATTTTTAGGTCAACATTAGGGTTGCATACTTTGCTTTTATAAAGTAAATCATCTCATTGTAATCTTTGAATTCCTGAATAATAATATTTTGCACATCTTCATGCAAACCTCTTGCTTTTTCTTTTTTTCTTTTTTGTGGAAGGTGTTTAGGTTTGCATGTCTAATCTAGGGTTTCTAACATGGTATCAGAGCCTTGACATGCAGCCCCTTCTCAAATTCTAGAGAAAATCATTTCAGAGTTCGTTCGAGGTTCCTCGAGGATTTTATGCAGCTTCTTGGATCAGATCAGGCACCACCATTGGATTCAGAGCGCTAGAAAAATTCAAGTTTGGCTTTCATTTTGTAGATTTTGATCATGATTTGCCAAATATGTGAGGGTTTCAAGCTAGGTGATTTTTTGCAAGCTCTAGAGGTTGTCCTTTTTTCGGAGCATCTTGGAGCAAAACGAACACTGCCATCGCATTCACAGTGCCCCAAAACCCTAAGATCGCCTTTCATTTCGTTGATTTTGTCAAAGTTGGTTCGGAGGGCAAATTTTTTTTGCCAGGAAGGCCGTACGGCCTCCCCAGCATGCATTTTGAGGTGAAAATGACACAAAAATTGAAAAAAAGGATCAAAACTGGCATTGGTTTATGCGCCTCCAATGTTGCAGTTCATCACCGCCGGTGGCTCCCCCTTCCACCACTGTCAGCCTCCTTCCAGCCCGCGCGGACAGATCCTGCAATCCTATGGGGGACCAGGCGCTATGTGCCCAGCCCCTAGCCACTTTCTGCGCTCAGCCCCGGTCATATGGAGGATCGGGGGCTCTCTGCCAACCCTTGAGGGCTACCCATCTATGGGTGTCGGTCACATGGGTGACCAGGGGCTCCACCCCAAACCCAGTCTGCCAGCCCCTGGTTGCGCACAGGACTAGGGGCTTTTTTTTTTTAAGCCCCCTGGGATGCCTACAGGCCGTATTGGCCATTTTGGAGCACCTTCCACTAAAATGGGCATAAATTTTGCGTACAGTGTCCTTTTTTCGCAAACGAGCTATCATTGGAAAGCTGATTTCGATGTCGATCCAATGGTGAAGGTAGTTTTCTCTGATTTCGCTCCAATTTTATTTTCCAGGTCCTTGAACTTAGAACTTGTGTTTTTCACTCTAGAGGGCATATCTTTTGACTCGGTGATCCTTTTTTTGCCATTTTATGCATGTTTAGGCATTCTCTCCTTTTGTAGTCATTGGGGATTGTAATAAATGAACTAATATAAAGTTCCATCAGGGGGGGTTCTTGCATAATAATCTTCATTGTGTTTTGATGGCAACTTGCATCGGTTGTAATCTGGTTTCTTAGTTTCTTTTGGCCACATTTTTGTCTTAGCTTGACACATATCAGATTCATATCGGTTCACACTTTAGATTAAGAGCCTATGGTTAATGATCTGCATCAAATCCATCTCAGTTTGAGGGCCACTACATTTGTGGTTAATGTTCTAGAGTCTTTACGATAATTTTTCCCATGGAAGAGTTTCAGTCTTATTTTGATATCAGCATTGAGATACATGGCTTCCAGATTCTGTCATCATCATATCATCTACTGTTGCTTTATGGATTCCAGGGTTGTTCCCGTTTGGTGTTTTCGAGTGTTCCATGGCATCGGGTCTGTTGTTGCATTATTATGATTTTGATATGGTTTCTTGTAGACAGAAGTATCTTTCCTTGCTTGCCAGATTGTGGTTTCAGTGTTACTCCATAGTGTTCTTCCAGTGCTTCTTTGCAGCAGTCATCTCATTGTAAGGGGGTTGTCCCACTAGGTTTTCCTTCTCTACCTCATTATTGCATTTGTACATGGGTACCTAATTAGGCCTTGTTGTTGGGACCCATTCATGCTTTCTTGCATTCATCTTAGTTTTAGGTGCATGCTTATCTAGTCTCCCTAAGTTCCACTTATGGGGGGGTGTTAGTGTAATTAATATTTAATTACATTTGCATAACTTTACTTAAGTTTTTCTTAGGTAATAATTAGTTTACTAAATTAATAAGTAAGCTTTATTTAGTTGGGTTGTTTTTAGGTCAACATTAGGGTTTCATACTTTTCTTTTATAAAGAAAATCATCTCATTGTAATCTTTGAATTCCTGAATAATAATATTTTGCACATCTCCATGCAAACCTCTTGCTTTTTTTGTTTTTCTCTTCTATGGAAGGTGTTTAGGTTTGCATGTATGATCTAGGGTTTCTAACATGAACCTTCATTTTTGAATAGTGATTCCTGGCAAGGATCCACCCTTTTGTAATATATTATAACTAGTTATATTATATTGTGAGTTAATCCTCACCGTGGTTTTTCCCATTCCTGATTTTCCATGTAAAAATCTTGGTGTTCTTGTGTTATGGGCTTCATGTTCAATTAATTCTTCTACTTATCTTAATTATCATATGCATTTGAATAATTGGATGGTATTTGTTCAATAAGTTTAAGAAGATATTGATTCACCCCCCCTCTCAATATCTTGGATATTCAACATAAAGTTGGAATAGTAATGTTTGATTTTAAATAGGAAAAATAATTATTCGTTTGGAGCATACAAGACTTCATCATTATTTTTATTAATTTATAACATTAGATAAGTTTTTAATTAAGCAGTTTATCTTTAATTATTCTATTTCATTACTTACTTCTCTTATTTAGTTCCTGTTACCTATTTTTCACTACCAATTCAAACAGGTAGAGCTCAATTATAAATTCAAGCCAAGGTATACCAGTTGTTACAAAAAATTTGAAAATAAAGTACTCATATTGTGCATTGTTTCATTACAGTGTAAATTTTAATGATATTATGCAAAAAAAAAAAACATTCCAAAATGATATCATAATTTTGCATAATGTTTGTTGTTTTATTCATAATGTATAAACCAGAATCCCACACAAGTCGTGGGAGTAACTCATTTTGATTTTTACAACCAAATAAAGGGTGCATGAGTAGATGTAAGCTATACAACTAAAAATAAAGAAAGCATAAAGTAGAAACTGATTCATCATTGCCTGGAATGATGAATCATTGACAAGTTGAGGTTTTTAGTTGTGATGCCAATTCTAGCTCCAGCTCCAATTCCAGTTTCATCTCCAGCTCCAACGTACCTGTAGGTTGAATGGAAATGTTTTTAGAGCAATGCAAATCAAATCCTATCATATGCCTATGCTACCAACAGAAATATAGTATACATTCTGATCAAGCATCCATCAAATGATTACAAAAAAATTTAAAGAGCATTAGGAAAAGAGGAAGCTTTCAGTTTCTTTTATTTTTCTAACATGTTTGTTCACTATGCAGGAACAGGTTCACTATGTTTGTGATCATTTTATCAGATATGTGGAGTAAAACGGGCTCCCACAAGGGTTGATCTCAACATATAAGGAAGGACACACTCTCAAGCTACATACGAGAGTTCATTAATATTGTCAAAACAATCAAAAGAGTGTTGCTGAAACTAAGAGTACAATCAAACAAGCAGCCTTATTTCAAAGAATTTCATAAAAAAAAGTAAAGAACTCATAAATTTCTTTAATATTCTATTTCAACCTCTACTTTATTTTTTCACATTACATCTAAATGAGGTATAAAGCCTCTTTACACTGAAGAGAAGTGGAAACAAAACATCAAGCACCAGCTATTTAATGGAGTTTTGGAATTGATTTTACAAGAGGCAATGAATTTTCACCATCGTAGCTCAAGTTCAACTTCATTCCTCAAAGGTGAACATTTTGGACATTGAGAGGACAATTGTTATCATGATAATAATAGTTTTTCATCACATGAGAAAGTCACATAGTCAAGTGGATAGCTTCAAGGAAAGCCAGTTGTTATCATCATGAGTGAACTAGGCATCAAATGTAAAAGTATCATTAGCACTCAGCATGACAGCAGGGCTATCAAAAGTAGTTGATTGAACGAAATTGCAAACATCAGTTTCAGCTAGAATAATCATAATCATCAATTGATCTACATAGCACAAAGATTATTCCAAGAGCTTTAAGGAAACAACTCAAGGGAGGAGCAGAGCTTTCAAAAAAATTCACCTTTGAAATGCTAGAGTAGAAATATAAATGAGAAACCTAGTTTTGGGTTATGTATGGTATACATCAAAGGAGCTCATTTAATGTCTACTATGCCAGAGAGATAACAAAATTATGAGAGTTTCATAAGTTCAACTCTTCATTCATAGAAAATCAAAGCAACAAGCTTGCACGGAAGAAAGTGACAGCAAAACAGTCTAAAGATTCATAAATCCCTTTGATATTATATTGTGTTTCAGCAACCTGAAAAGATCAAGAAGGAGGTTGAGCATGAAGTTTTTTTCACTATTAACAAAAAATGTACAGGGTACAACCATGCTATTTTCAATGGAGCAGACAAGACAATGATATTTCGAGCTACCATTTTCACAACAAAACAATATGCCTTATTTAGAAATGGATGCTTTATAATGAACAAAAAGAAGCAAGAATGTTGTTTTAACTGATCATTTTCTCAAGGAAATATTATTCATATATATTCTAGTATGATCTCTTACAAAGGGTTTTTTGGGCCTGTTTTGATACGATAAGACACCAGTAGAGAAGGAAACAAAAAATACAAGAAAAGAGTATGTAGACATGGCCTGGAGGAGAGTTTTTTCTTACAAACACTAATCAAAATGTCTATTACCAATGGAAATTATTGCCAGAACAAGTCAAGACAAAGTAGGTAATAAATATAATGCAACATTTATTCATTTTCCATGATACCCATGTGAGGTTTTGTCACAAATACAGTGTACAAAAAATACATCATGAAGGTTGCAGCCTGAGACAACATATAAACTATAAAACACAATAATTTATCACCAGGCTCGAGCCCAATAGTATGGTGTTCCAAAATAAATAGTAGAAGGCAACATCACAGTGAGACAAGCACAAAACAAATGAAGATAAAGATACGATGCACAAAGCTTTCTTTCTTTTTCCTTTCACAAATTGTTGAGGATTAAGAGGTCACGGCCTGTACATAGTTAGATTTTACGGTTTTGCAAGGAAAACACAAGAAATAAATCGATAAGCCACAGAAGAAAAACACCAAAGACTGGCGAAACTCGAAGCCCATGTTTTCTTAAAGTTTTAAGACATCATATAGAAAAAAAATACTCAGATTCTTTCTTTTTCTCAGCAGAAACGGTGCGACCTGAACTTGAGAAAGCAATAAAGAAAGGGGAACTCGCCATATTTTCACCAATTGGGACTCATACTAGTTGTGGCCAAGGCCTTGATAAGAGCTTTTAAACTCAAAACCAACACCCTTTCATGGCGGCCAGAGAGTAGGAAGAACACAGAAGAAGAAAAACAAGCACAGGAAATGAAGTATGAGCATCAGATGATTGTCTCATAGTCATGGCCAGTGAGGCCTTTTCTCATTAAAAGGAGCAGTGAATTAAATGAAATAACAAATCAAAGTTACCATGTGTAGTAGAGGCCAAATCTGGTGGAGAATCAAGAAGAAGAGTGAATTTCGAGCCTCAAAGTTTCAAAACCTATTCTATGGCGGTGCAAAGGCTTCTCCAGTAGTTTCCAAGACAAAGTGTAAAATGAAGAAATTTTAGGGTTTAGTGTCTTTGTCCCAAACCCTAGTTCAAATTGAGGTGGGACTTTTTCTAAGTCAAAAAAAAAAGAGGAAAAAGAAATGATAAACACTTCATATAGGCCGCAGATTTAAACCTAATATTTTTTGCCTTATGGAAATATTTTATTCAAGTCCTCATGTAAAGTGGAGGATAGTTCGAATATAAGGTGATAATATTAGGTGTTTGATTGAGGTTTTTATTTTTATTAACCTCTAGTAAAGATATGCTTTACACTACACAATGTAGGTTAATTAATTAAATGGTGAATTATATCATTTAATTAATTTAACTATTTTTAGTGCAAGCATAAAATATTAAGTAAAGATGGAGTTTCAGTTAGGCATGGGCGGATTGATAGAAACGAGGTGGTTTTTGCATGCTTGGGCCCACCTTTTCAGGGATTTATAGTTCAGTTAGAGTGCTACATGTTTCAGTTATGACTTGACAATGAGTTTGGACCATCATGCGCTCATTTTCGCATGGATTTGAGCCTCTTTTTCAAGCTTTTTTACTCTTGCTCGTAAATTGCCTTGGATTTATCATTTTCTCACCGAAATTGACTTTCAATTCCATCTCCATGCCTTTTTGAAGGCTTTTGTATATATTGGAAAAACTTAACTATTTTTCGCAGTTCTTGTTTTTCTCGTTTGCTTTTTGCAAAGAAAATTATTTGTAACTCAGCATTATTTTAGATTAATATAGTAGCAGGTTTACAGGTTATGTTAGTGTATACTTTGCAGAGTTTTTTCCTTATGTTATTATTGTGAGTCAAGTATTGGCCTTCTTAGATTCAGGTGTTGTGTCTTATGGGTGTTCTGGATGCAAATTTATTGTGTTTCATTTTGAAACCTTTAAATTTATGTCACATTCATGAATGGATGTGCACAGAAAAATGTTCTTAGTTGCAGGTCATAAATTGTGCTCATAATATATTCATTTCTTTAAGTTGTGAAAGTATTTTTTCCTTCATAAAAAATGATTTATCTAGCCTTTCTGTGAATCATTTATGCAGTTGAGTTGTTTGATCTGAGTTGTGAAAATAGGCTCATGAAAAATCAGTTGTGAAATAAATCTGTTATCTTAAATTTCCAATTAGGTGCATCACCACAATTAAAGTTTTACAAATTAAGATTTTAGATTTAGTCTTTCTCCCTTTTCCAGAAAATTAAATAGAAACCAGCCTATAATCTAGAGGTCTAATTCCACATAGGGTACCCACAACCTGGAATTAGTTCCAATGTTTCAACAGATTGCTGAATTTCAGCATTCAAGTATTTGGGTGCAATCTGTTTGACAACAGTTTTTGCAATGCTCGGTGGGATAGAATTTAATTATTCAAGTTGTTGTTTTGGTATGTATAACAGGTTACCAACTTTTTAGAAGAGTTATATTCAAGTACCTGGCGACTCTGTATTCAAATTTCAAAGTAGATCAGTAGCAAGCTTATGAGAAATATCCAGATGAGAAGAAGCTCTTCTCCATTTGAATATCTGCAGCTGTCTTCACCAAAAAGGAGAGGTAGGACAGTAAATAGAATATTTGAAAGACCTTTAGAAACCTGCCGGTTTCTCCAAGTTTCAGAAAAGAGCCAATTGTTTACACATCAAGGAGAGTCAAATCATTCACAAGGCAAAAAAGCTCACATTCAAATTCACCAAGCTACCGAGTGTCTATTTCACTTGTACCAATTTTGCAAGCTACAATTTTTAGAACACCAGCAACTCTGATGGCCAGAGCACATGCGTCTATACCATTCAATGGGGGCATCCCATTGAATCTGGCACAACATGATGATATACCAGTTGCAGCATTAAAAAGTTTTCCTTTTTTCACTGGCGAAGAGCAAACAACTCCAATAGAGCATATCAGAGATATGGCTTCGCTATGTGGAGTTCACCATGTTACTCAAGAAAATGTTGCATTGAGGCTGCTAGCAGCATCTTTTAAAGGCAAATCCCTTCAATGGTTTCGTGGCTTACCAGTTAATAGAATCACCACATGGGATGATCTAGGAGACAAGTTGAGCAAGCAATTTTTAGATAAGTCTGATCATCTATCTCTAGTCGAGCAAATGACAACTATCAAGAGAGCACCACAAGAACAAATGATGGATTTCAACTTCAGGTTTCAATGAACCTGGACTACGATTCCGGTAATGGTAAGACCTACTCCTAATCACGCTTTTCTATATTATCTTAGGTCATTAAACAATAATATAGCTTTAATGATTCAGTCGATGGGAGGACTAACATTACCAGCAGCCTATGATATTGCTATTAGAGTAGAAAACAACCTTATACAAGCTGGTAAAATTACACCAAGGCCACCTGAGCCTATATTTCTAGACAGTCATCCCATGATGCCTATCAATTTACCTCCTATTGCCTCAGTTCTAGCCGAACCAGCTTTAGGCTATCAGCCAATAGTCCAGAATAGTGTTTTTCCAGCACAATCAGAATTCAAATAACTAAAAGGAAATCAACAAGAGATGGCCAAATTATTGCAGACAGTTAGCAATGATTTAGTTAGTATCAAGAGGCAACAAAACTAGAATTATAGGCCTTACCAAGCACCTTTTCAGCCTAATAGACTTCCCTACCAGGCTGATAATCAAGAAAAATGTAGAAATTTCAATCTTAGGCCATCATACAATCAGAATCAGTAAGCTGCCAGCTCATCTAAGGAGCTTGTTCCAGTTCAGAACAACTTAGCACATGATTACGTATGGTGTTACCCATGTAATCAGCCCCACAATCAGGCTACTTGCATGAATGGAGTGATAAATCAGGCTCTGATGGTTCAGAGCACATATGCTGCAACAAAAAATATAGCAAAGGATAGTAATGACCAAAGTGATCAAATGCAGCAAAATGATATGGACATCGCCATGATGAACTGGCAAGGCAACGAATTTTATGGAGTAAATCAGTTACAAGGCAAAAATTAGTCAGATACATCTATTGCAGCAAACACAAGATCCAAGAAAAGAGCAACAGATTTGAGACAGCAAGTTGTTTCTGATAAATAACAACCAAAAAGTGACAAACAACAAGCTGATAAAGTTGAACAGCCAGTTGTTCAACAAAAAATTCAAGTTCCAGCAATTGATAAAGAGCAGACACAGCTTCCTTCTTCAAAAAATGTTCAAATTTTACCAAGGAAACAACCTGAGACTGCTAGAGAATAGCAAAAACAAGCTGAACCAGTTAAAGAGCAACAATGAACTCAACCAGATCCAGTGCAAAAGGAGACTGTTGTTCCTAAATCTTAGCATAAGGTTAGTTATCATGCCTTTAATATTGTAGATCATATGAAGAAGGAAATAGTTAGCATCACCATGTTGGATGCGTTACACTTACCTGGGCAGAAAGAAGGTCTGCAAGAAGCCTTGGCCAAAATTTCCATTTTTGACGAAACAACCAAAGAACAACCAAGAGTTCTTGCGAATAGTTTAGACAACAAAAAGGGGCAATCAACTCAATACATAAAACCACCACCCTTTTATGTTAGTCTGATTATTGGTAATAGCATAGTACATAATTGCATGATAGATTCAGGAGCTAGCAACTCAATCATGCCCAAACAGCTAGTAGACAAGTTAGGTCTCGAGTATGAGCCATTGTCAAAAGGGGTAGTTCAGTTAGATGACACAACCATTAAGTCTATAGGAGTTATTAAAAACCTGCCCCTTACATTACATGCCTGTCCAAATTTTCAAATACCGCAGGACATTTATGTTATTGATCTCCCACCTTATTTTTTTGTTTGTCTATCTAGAGATTTCATTGCAAAGTTAGGTGGTTATCTGTCATCAGACTGGTCTCACATGTTTTTCAGAACCAGATACGGTACCAGAGTTACCATTAAGTCAAAACCATTGTCCAAAGACCATATCGAGCCCTATGTGCCAAATCCTATAAACGCAAACCTAGCTTTCCATGAGTAGGAGGATCAATCCATGACCCTCGATCCCACTGTACCTATAGAAGACATACCATATATTAATTTAGATGAGTGGGAAGCCGAGAATCATGAGATTGACCCATTTAGTCTCATGGATGAAGTAGGTTTGGGAATTTATATGATTCAGGAGCCCGATATGACCATTCCAAATCTGGTCAAGGAGGAAAAAGAGTTAGAACAACAAACTGATCAGCTTTGGATGTTGTACTTTGATGGATCCAAGAGTAAAATTGGTGTTGGTGGAGGAGCAATGCTCATATCACCTAAACATGATAGGTATTATTCAACTTTTAGATTTTCTTTCAGTTGCTCTAATAATGTTGTTGAGTACGAAGCATTGATACACGGTTTAGAGTGGGCTAGAAAAAGAAAGATTAAGTGTTTACAGGTGTTTGGTGATTCTGAATTAATAGAAAATCAGGTTAGAAATCCGAATTTAACAAAAAATGATTTGCTGAAACTGTATAAGCGTCATGTTTGGGACTTAATTGAAGACTTTGATGCATTTAATCTGCAATCAATACCTAGAAACCAGAATAAGCATGCTGATAAACTTGCTGCTATGGGATCACAATTTGACATCCCAGCTGAAGTTCATAATGTGCAAGTATAGCAATATGTGAAGGTAGTTGTTAGACCTTCAGTACTTGATAATAATGTAAGCTGGAAGATTTTTGACAGTGATGAACAAATATGCCATTTTTTTATGGAAACCAGTGCAAGTTTGATCAGCAATATGGTGATCAAATCATGCAATTGAAGTCTAATAAACTGCCAAAGCGTTTGGTGACTCTTGAGTCCATTTTCAACACTAATGACCAGGTTAGGAAAGATAAATCCAGCATCATAGTGAAGCAAGGACATTATGAACCGATATAAATATTCAAAGAAAAGATTCTCAAGCTTGGCAAAGTCTGTATGAAGGAGGAACAACAAGATTTTATTTCACTTTGTCAAGGATTCAGCGACATCTTTGCTTGGGAATATGAAGATCTGAAGGGTTTTAACCCTAAGTTAGCTCAACACACAATTGAACTGGAACCCAATGCAAAACTAGTCAGACAAAAGAAAAGGCCCCTGAATCTGAAACTAGAACACTTGATGCAAACAGAATTGAAAAAGCTGATTGAAAGGAGTATTATATTTCCAATCAAGCACACTTCTTGGGTATCTAATTTGGTGCCCATCAGAAAGAAGAACAGAGAGATAAGATTGTGCGTTGATTTTTCGTGATCTAAATAGAGCCTCACTTAAGGATCACTATCTGCTGCCTTCAATGGAGCAGATACTGCAGGTTGTTTCAAGATCAGAAAGATTCTCATTGTTGAACGGATATTCAGGTTATAACTAGATATTGGTTAAGGAGGAATACCAGTATAAGATAGCCTTTACCACCAAGTGGGGTACTATGGCTTACAAAAAGATGTCGTTTGGGTTGTCAAATGCAGGAGCAACCTTTTAGAGAGCAATGGATATGGATCTCCAAGGTTTGATAAATAAATTTGTTCTTGTTTACTTAGATGATATCATTGTTTTCTCATGAAAAGCAAATGAACATTTTGGTCATCTGAGAAAGATTTTTGAGAGATGCAAAGAATATGGAATATCTTTGAATCCAAAGAAAATTATTTTTGTTGTTCATGAAGGTAAGTTGTTGGGTTACATTGTTTCAAAAGATGATATTTCTATTGACCCAAAATGCATTATAGCCATTTTGGCTTTACCACTTCCTGCTCACAAAAAAGGTTTGCAGAGCTTTTTAGGAAGAATAAAATTTGTTAGGAGATTTATTCCTAACATTGTAATGTTACTGCAACCTCTCACATCCATGCTGAAGAAAAACATGCAGTTCAGTTGGACGAAGGGGGATAAGAACATTTTTGAGCAGATTAAAGAGGCACTTGTAGCAGCCCCAACACTAATAAATCCAAACTTTGATAAAGCTTTCATATTGTACACATTTGGTAGTGTTGATACAATTTCAGCCATGCTTTGTCAGCAAAATGATCAAGGACTTGAATAGCCTGTCGTATTTTTTAGTCAAATTTTGCATGATTATGAAACAAGATATTCTTTTGTTGAAAATCACGTGCTTTCTGTAGTAAGGAGCCTTCAAATGTTTAGGCATATGTTGTCTAACAACAAAATACATTTATTGGTAGCTCATCCAACAGTTAAAGAATTTATGTTAAATAAAGATATAAATGACAAGCGCGCGGGCTGGATAACCAAAGTCATGGAGTACGATATCAACATAAAGGTTACCAAGCTTGTTCGAGGTAAAGGATTGTATGAACAACTTGCAGAAAATGAATAGAACAACATTAAAGAAGTCATAATAGTTATGAATAATGAAGAGGAACCTGTTGTTTCAACTGTTCCAACTGATTGGACCCATCAAATGATCCATTACTTGCATACTGGAGATTGGCCAAAAGGTATGGAAAAATCTAAACAAAGGTATTATAGATTACAAGCAATTCCTTATGCAGTAATAAATGATGTTTTGTATAAAAAGTATTTCAATGGAGTATTCCTCAAATGCATTAGCCCTAATCAGATTGAAAGAATCTTAGAGGAATTCCATGATGGACCTGCTGGAGGTCACTTTGCACCACGTACTATAGCCCTGAAAATCATGAAAGTAGGATACTATTGGCCAGATCTTTTCAAGGATGTTTATGTTTATGCCAGAAAATGTGCTAAATGTTCAATGTTTGCAGGAAAAAAAAAGTTAGCAGCCCTGCGCCTGAATCCAATTTAGGTTGAGCAGCCATTTGGAAAGTGGGGACTTGACTTCATTAGTCCTATTAACCCAACATCAAGTGTGGGGCACAAGTGGATCTTAACAAAAACAAATTGCTTCACAAAATGGATAGAAGTAGTTGCTCTAAGAGAGGCAAATGAAACATCAGTCCTAAATTTTTATCAAGACATAATTTCCAGGTTTGGTACACCTGAGTCTATCATTTCAGATAATTCTTTAGCCTTTGTTGGCTTAAAAGTTTCAAATTGGTCAGTAAAGAATAACATTTATTTGAACACTTGTCCAATTATTACCCCAGGGTAATGGACAAGCAGAATCGACAAACAAGAATCTGATTAAGATCATTAAAAAGATAATTGAAGATAATCAGAGGTCATGGCATGACAAGCTTAAATTAGCCCTTTGGGCTGATAGAGTTACACCAAAATGGTCAACAAGTTTTTCACTGTATGTTTTGGTTTATGGTAAAGAGGCCAAGCTACCTATTTCAATAGAATTCCCAACTCTGAGCTACATAAAGGAACTGGAGTTACTTGAGGAGCAGCCAATGCAAGTTAGGCTTGCTGAATTAACAAAGTTGGAAGAAACCAGGAAAGAGGCTTTCAGAAAGCTTCAGATTCATCATTCTCAGATGAAGAAGACATTCAATAGGAAAGCAGTCACAAGAGTCTTCAACGAAGGTAACTTAGTTTTCAAATGGGATGAGTTGAAGAACAGGCTTGGAAAACATTCTAATTTTGATGCCATGTGGGATGGCCCATACATTATAACAACAAAGAAAGAGCACAATGCTTTCTAGCTCTCAAGGTTGGATGGAGAAGTGTTGCCAATCCCCATTAACGGGATCCATCTCAAGCAGTGCTATTAGGCAGTTTAGTTGCTACTGTACATAGTATTTTAAGTTTTAAGTTTAGTTTGTTTTCAATAAGTTCTCATTGCACATTAGTTTCATTTAGTATTGTTTCGCTTTCAATAAAGTGTAGTCACTGCACTAGGGTTTCAGATTCTGTCATAAACAAAATTGCAGTAGTTTCTTTTAGTTTGTTGTTTGAAGCTGAGTTACAACGTTTTTCAGAGGAGCTTAAGAGCAAGAATAGACTCCATTCCTAATGGATAAGCTACATAACTGGTCTATGGTGTTTAGCAGGAAAACACTCTGCAGAGGTCGCCAATTTGTTACCTATTTTTCACTACCAGCTCAAACAGGTAGAGCTGAATTATAAATTCAAGCCAAGGTATACAAGTTGTTCAAACAAATTTGAAAATAAAGTACTCATATTGTGCATTGTTTCATTATAGTGTAAATTTCAATGATATTATGCAAAAAAAAAAAATTCAAAATGATATCATAAGTTTGCATAGTGTTTGCTATTTTATTCATAATGTATAAACCAAAATCCCACACAAGCCATGGGAGTAACTCATTTTGATTTTTACAATCAAATAAGGGGTGCATGAGAAAATGTAAGCTATACAACTGAAAATAAAGAAAGCATAGGGTAGAAAGTGATTCATCATTGCCTGGAATGATGAATCGTTGACAAGTTGAGGTTTTCAGTTGTGATGCCAGTTCTAGCTCCAGCTCCAGTTCCAGTTTTAGCTCTAGCTCTAGCGTACCTGCAAGTTGATGGAAATGTTGTTAGAGAAATGTGAATCAAATCCTATCATATTCCTATGCTACCAATGAAAATATAGTATACATTTTGATCAGGCATCCATTAGATGATTACAAAAAAAATCAAAGAGCATAAGGAAAAGAGGAAGCTTTCAATTTCTTTTATTTTTCTAACATGTTTCTTCACTGTGCAGGAACAGGTTCACTATGTTCATGATCATTTTATCAGATATGTGGAGTAAAATGAGCTCCCACAAGGTTTGAGTTCGACATATCAAGGAGGATACACTCTCAAGTTACATACGAGAGTTCATTAATATTGTCAAAACAGTCAAAAGAGAGCTGTTGAAACTAAGAGTACAATCAAACAAGCAACCTTATTTCAAAGAGTTTCACAAAAACAAGTAAAGAACTCATAAATTTCTTTCATATTTTGTTTCAATCTCTACTTTATTTTTTCACATTACATCTAAATGAGGTATAGAGCCTCTTTACATTGAAGAGAAGCGAAAATAGAACATCAAGCACTAGCTATTTCATGGAGTTTTGGAATTGATTTTACAAGAGGTAATGAATTTTCACCATCGTAGCTCAAGTTCAACTTCATTCCTCAAAGGTGAACATTTCGGACAGTGAGAGGACAGTTGTTAGCATGATAATAATAGTTTTTCATCACATGAGAAAGTCACATAGTCAAGTGGATAGCTTCAAGGAAAGCCAATTGTTATCATCATGAGTGAACTAGGCATCAAATGTAAAACTATCATCAGCACTCAGCATGACAGCAGGTCTATCAAAATTAGTTGATTGAACGAAATTGCAAACATCAATTTCAGCTAGAATAATCATAATCATCAGTTGATCTACATAGCACAAAGATTATTCCAAGAGCTTTAAGGAAACAACTCAAGGGAGGAGCAAAGCTTTCAAAAAATTTCACCTTTGAAATGCTAGAGTAGAAATATAAATGAGAAACCTAGTTTTGGGTTATGTATGGTATACATCAAAGGAGCTCATTTAATGTCTACTATGCCAGAGAGATAACAAAATTATGAGAGTGTCATAAGTTCAACTCTTCATTCATAGAAAATCAAAGCAGCAAGCTTGCAAGGAAGAAAGTGATACAAAATAGTCTAAAGATTCATAAATCCCTTTGATATTATATTGTGTTTCAGCAACCTGAAAAGAACAAGAAGGAGGTTGAGCATGGAGTTTTTTTCAATATTAACAGAAAATGTATAGGGTACAACCATGCTATTTTCAATGGAGGAGACAAGACAATGATATTTCGGGCTTCCATTTTCACAACAAAACAATATCCCTTATTCAGAAATGGATGCTTTACAATGAACCAAAAAAAGCAAGAATGTTGTTTTAACTGATCATTTTCTCACGAAAATCTTATTCATATATATTATGGTATGATCTCTTACAAAGGGTTTTTTGGGCCTGTTTTGATACGATAAGACACCAGTAGAGAAGGAAACAAAAAATACAGGAAAAGAGTATGTAGACGCGGCCTAGAGGAGAGTTTTTTTTACAAACACTCATCAAAATGTCTATTACCAATGGAAATTATTGCTAGAACAAGTCAAGATAGAGTAGGTAATAAATATAATGCAGCATTTCTTCATTTTCCATGATACCCATGTGAGGTTTTGTCACAAATACATTGCAGAAAAAAAAAAATCATGAAGGTCGCGGCCTGGGACAACATATAAACTATAAAACACAATAATTTATCACCAGGCTCGAGCCCAACAACATGGTGTTCCAAAATAAATAGTAGAAGGCAGCATTACAATGAGACAAGCACAGAACAAATGAAGATAAAGATACGACGCACAAAGCTTTCTTTCTCTTTCCATTCACAAAATGCTGAGGATTAAGAGGTCACGACTTGTACATAGTTAGATTTTACGGTTTTGGCAAGGAAAACACAGGAAAGAAATCAATAAGCCACAGAAGAAAAACACCAAATACTGGTGAAACTCGAAGCCCGTGTTTTCTTAAAGTTTTAAGACATCATACAAAAAACAAATGCTCAGATTCTTGCTTTTTCTCAGCAGCAATGGTGCGACCTGAACTTGAGAAAGCAATAAAGAAAGGGGAATTTGCCATATTTTCACCAATTGGGACTCATGCTAACTGTGGCCAAGGCCTTGACTAGAGCTTTTAAACTCAAAACCAAAACCCTTTCATGGCGGCTAGAGAGTAGGAAGAACATAGAATAAGAAAAACAAGCACAAGAAATGAAGTATGAGCATCAGATGATCATCTCATAGCCACAGCCAGTGAGGCCTTTTCTCATTAAAAGGAGAATTGAATTAAATGAAATAACAAATCAAAGTTACGATGTGTAGTAGAGGCCAAATCTGGTGGAGAATCAAGAAGAAGAGTGAATTTCAAGCTTTAAAGTTTCAAAACCTATTCTATGGCGGCGTATAGGCTTCTCCAGCAGTTTCCAAGACAAAGTGTAAAGTGAAGAAATTTTAGGGTTCGGTGTCTTTGTCCCAAACCCTAGTTCGAATTGAGGTGGGATTTTTTCTACATCAAAAGAAAAGAGGCAAAATAAATTATAAACACTTCATCTAGGCCGTAGATTTAAACCTAATATTTTTTGCCTTATGGAAATATTTTGTTTAAGTCCTCATGTAAAGTGGAGGATATTTCGAATATAAGGTGACAATATTAGGTGTTTGATTGAGTTTTTTATGTTTATTAACCTCTAGTAAAGATATGGTTTACACTACACAATGTAAGTTAATTAATTAAATGGTGAATTATATCATTTAATTAATTTAACTATTTTTAGTGCAAGCATAAAATATTAAGTAAAGATGGAGTTTCAGTTAGGCATGGGTGGATTGACACAAACGAGGTGGTTTTTGCATGCTTGGGCCCACCTTTTCAGGGATTTACAATTTAGTTAGAGTGTTGCATGTTTCAGTTATGACTTGACAGCGAGTTTGGACCATCATGCGCTCATTTTTGCATGGATTTGAGCCTCTTTTTCAAGTTTTTTTGCTCTTTCTCGTAAATTGCCTTGGAGTTATCATTTTCTCACTAAAATTGACTTTCAGTTCCATCTCCATGCCTTTTTGAAGGCTTTTGTATATATTGGAAAAACTTAACTATTTTTTGTAGTTCTTGTTTTTCTCCTTTGCTTTCTACAAAATGAATTATTTGTAACTCAGCATTATTTCAAATTAATACAGTAGCAAGTTTACAGGTTATGTTACTGTATACTTTGCAGATTTTTTTCCTTATGTTATTATTGTGAGTCAAGTATTAGCCTTCTTAGATTCAGGTGTTTTGTCTTATGAGTGTTCTGGATGCAAATTTATTGTGTTTCATATCGAAACCTTTAAATTTCTATCACATTCATGAATGCATGTGCACAAAAAAATGTTCTTAGTTGCAGGTCATAAATTGTGCTCATAATATATTCATTTCTTTAAGTTGTGAAAGTATTTTTTCCTTCACAGAGAATGATTTATCTAGCCTTTATGTGAATCATTTATGCAGTTGAGTTGTTCAATTTGAGTTGTGAAAATAGGCTCATGAAGAATCAGTTGTGAAATAAATTTGTTGTCTTAAATTTCCAATTAGGTGCATCACCACAATTAAAGTTTTACAAATTAAGATTTTAGATTTAGTCTTTCTCCCTTTTCCAGCAAATTACTCAATTTTTAACCAGAAAATTAAATACGAACTAGCCTAGAATCTAGAGGTCTAATTCCTCATAGGGTACCCACAACCTGGAATTAGTTCCAATGTTTCAACAGATTGCTGAATTTCGACATTCAAGCATTTGGGTGCAATCTGTTTGACAATAGTTCCGATGTAGTATTTTATTAGCTTTATCTTGGGGAGGGCATTTCATCTGGACCAACTAAGATACATCCAAATTTTCATGTCTATTTATTGAATAAAGTGATTGGCCATAATATCCTTGGATAGATAGTATTACTCAAGCTAGATGAAGAACGAAGAACCATATTGGAGCCAAAATTAATTCTTCAAAGGTGCACAAAGAAGTTGAGGACTAGGACACTCATCAAGTATCTCATTCAATGAAATACTTTACAAGTTGAATATTCCATATGGGAGGATTAAGAGTTTATTCAAAAGAATCCATACTTGATTATCATTAGGTATGATGCTTATGTTGGCAAAACAAGGATAGACAACTAAGAGGGGGGGTGAATCGGTTGCCATAGATTACACAAACTTAATAAACTTTATCCAACTTAATATCTGATCTGATGTAAGAACATTAAACATAAATAATCACAACATGAAAGACACAAGAACACCAAGATTTTATACATGGAAACCCTATTAAGGGAGAAAACCACGATGGATATTAGTCCACAATATTATACCCTGTGAAAAGTATAGATATGAATAATAGGAATGCACATGCATTCAAGCACACTACTCAAAGAAGAAACACTATTTAATAGAGACATTTAAATTAAAACCATATGAAGGATTTGAACTAAGGAATTAGCTTCTGCAAAAGCCTGATTACAGTTCTAGTTAAGCACATAAATACTTCTTCACACTTTGCTCAAAATTCTTCACACTCTGCTCTTCAATCAAATGATCTGATCTTTATTCACACATATACATCGCACACACACTTCGCATCTACCAAAATGGAGAAAAAATGGCTCTTATATATTTGCTTCATGAAATTAAATCAACAACTTTGTCGACCACAAATAAAATGAATGAATACAAATTGTCGGCCCAATTCATGAACAAATCTCAATACGCACCAATCAAAGTTGGTCACAAGATAATGAAGACATAAAACAACATCCTCGAACATGCCAAACATTCAAAAGTTAATCCACGAGGATCCACAACACGCTACAACCACCATGTCGGCCAAGAACATGCAAAAGAAAAATCTCCAATCACAAGCACACCGATCAACATGAACATGCAACAAAGATAGAGCATGATCTAGAAACATCCATGGACATCTCAGGAGCATACAAAACAACTCAAATTACTAGAATCACATTCTCTTCTTCCAGAAACACCAGCTACAATAACAAAAGAACTATAGGAGCAAAAAAACTCACAACTTCCTCAAATCTTGATGCGTACCTCTAAAACTTCTAGAGGATAAAATAGATAGGCTCAACAAAAAACCATTTAATGTGCAACACCTGAATACCAACGTATTGAACTTTTCAGCACACTAAAATTCACAGCTTCACAGACAACCTCGATCATATTTATTATAATTTTCTCAATATCCTCAACATATACAACCTTCAAGACACCAATGCCAATAATGTTGACATCAATGACAACCACATGTCAAAAACACAACCACAAAATCCAAAAATCTCCCCCTTTGACATTGATGGAAAAAATGATGTGAAAAATACACCATCAATGCAACTAACTCTTCTTCCAACAATCTCCCCTTTACACATTGCTCTTCTCATACTGTTCTCCTCCTCCTTAGTTTTTCACATTACTCTTCTCCCCAAAGTTTTCAAAGTTTTTCACATCACTCTTCTCCCCCTTTGAAATCAATGGAAAAGGTACACAAGCTCTAAACCACATATTTGAATCATTTGACTACTCCCCCTGAGTAGCAACCACCATAACATCAATCTGAAACAAGATATGACTGTAAATGCATAGACTGATGTAAAGACTTACATCTTAGTTTCAATTAGGAGGGGAAATCACCCCTAACTTCCCTCTAAGGTAATCAAAAGTATCCTTAGGTAATGGCTTAGTAAATATGTCTACAACCTATTCCTTAATAGGCACATACTCCAGTCTGACTTCTTTATCACTCACCTTGTCTCTCAAAAAGTGATATTTGATAGATATATGTTTTGTCTTTGAATGCAGCACCAAATTCTTATAAATGTTAATGGAACTTGAATTGTCACAAAATATATCATTAGGCTCATCATTCTCAATTCTAATATCTCTCAACATCTGTTTCATCCATATTACTTGAGTACAATTGTTTGTAGCAACAATATATTCTGCCTCAGTAGTAGATATGGAGATGGAATTATTCTTTTTACTTAACCAAGACACCAACTTCTTCCCTAAGAAGAAGGCACCACCACTAGTACTTTTCTTGTCATCCACATCACCTACCCAATCTACATCAATAAAGGCGCTCAAAGTAATATCATCATATTTAGGATACCAAAGGCCAAAATCAACTGTCCCTTTCAAATATCTAAAAATTCTCTTTATAGTAGTCACATGTGATTCCTTTGGATTAGCTTGATATCTAGCAACCATGCATACAACATTCATGATGTTAGGTATAGTCTGAGTCAAATAAATTAATCCACCAAATCATTGACCTATATCTTGTCTGATTAGCCTTAGGAGAATCATCATTCTGTGTTAACTTGCATCTGGTCACCATGGGTGTACCAACAGGCTTTGAATCTTCCATGCCAAACTTTTCCAACAACTCTCTTCCATATTTAGACTGAGATATAAAGATTCCATTATTTAAATAAGTGATTTGCAATCCCAGAAAGAACTTCATCTCTCCAATCATAGACATCTCAAACTCACTTTTCATTTCATTAGCAAACTTCATACATAAATCATCATCACCTTCAAAAATGATTTCATCAACAAAGACTTCAATAATCAACTCTTTATCATGATCCATCTTGAAATATAGATTACTATTAGCAGTACCTTTATTGAATCCAAGCTTCAACAAGTATTTATCCAGTTTAGCATACTAGGCTCTAGGGGCTTGCTTAAGTCCATACAGTGCTTTCTTCAATCGACAAACCATATCTCCCTTATCAGTCAATTGAAATCCATCTGGTTGCTCAACATATACTTCTTCTTCTAGCTCACCATTCAAAAATGTTGACTTTACATCCATTTGATAGACTTTGTAGTTCTTAAAAGAGGCATAAGCAAGAAATAACCTTACAACTTCAATTCTAGCAACAGGGGAAAAGGTTTCTTCAAAATCAATACCTTCCATCTGTGAGTACCCTTTACATACCAGTCTTGATTTATTCTTGACCACTTCTCTTTGTTCATTCAGCTTATTACGAAAGACCCATTTAGTTCCAATCACATTTTTATTCTGAGGTCTAGGAACAAGAATCCATGTCTCATTTTTCTCTATCTGCATCAACTCTTCCTTCATTGCTTCCATCTAATGTTCATCTTTACATGCTTCATTGACATTGTTAGGCTCAGTCTTGGAAATCAAACAATACTCTTCTACAATTCTTCTAGTCTACACACCTTTGTTCTTATCTCCTATAATCTGATCTTCAGAATGATTTAGCTTTACATACCTTGGGACTTTATGATTCTCTTGAACTTTTGGTTCTTTTGTTCTCTCTTTTGCACTTCCACTAGCTTCTCCTTCTTGTTTCTCTTGATTCACCAGAACAATTTGAACTTGATTATGTCTATGTGCATTATTTCCTTTATTAGTACTATCATGTTGGTCATTTGAATCATATCCATAGTATCTAGATGATCTAGCAGTGTCCTTATCAACTCTGACATTTGCACTTTCAACCATTTTCTTCAATCTTCTATTATAGCATCGGTAAGCCTTGCTTTTAGTAGAGTAACCCAGAAATATTCCTTCATCACTTCTAGCATCAAACTTACCTATGTCTTCATCTCTCTTGATATAACATGTACTTCCAAAGATTTTTAAATATCTAACAATAGGCTTATGACCAAACCACAACTCAAAAGGAGTCTTACTAGAATTACCATTGACATTTACCCAACTGATAGTGTACACATCAGTGCTTACAACTTATCTCCAATAGATATGAGGAACATTACCTTCCAACATCATAGTTCTAGCAACATCTAGAATTGTTATGTTCTTTCTCTCTACAACTCCATTCAATTGAGGAGTCTAGGGACAAGATAATTGTCTCTTGATTCCATGCTCTTCACAGAAAGTATTGAAATCCTGAGAAGTGAACTCACCTCCTCTGTC
Organism: Sequoiadendron giganteum; assembly: GCA_007115665.2. Taxonomy (NCBI): domain Eukaryota; kingdom Viridiplantae; phylum Streptophyta; class Pinopsida; order Cupressales; family Cupressaceae; genus Sequoiadendron; species Sequoiadendron giganteum. The sequence goes on from CM021103.1 coordinate 425,023,271, forward strand.
TAACCTTAAGCATTTAATCTTCAAGCCTATCTCATTCTCAACCATAAATTTGAAACTTTTGAACTTCTCTAATGTTTCATGTTTTTCTCTCAAGAAAGCAACCCATATCATCCTAGATTAATCATCAATAAGAAACATAAATTACCTTTCTCCTTGCAGACTTATAATTATGGAGGGATCACACAGATCAATATGACACATGTTCTCACAAATGATTGTTTCCTTATTTTTTATGCTTGTAATAAAAAAATATTATCATATAAAACCAATATCTTTTCCATTTCATACATAAATCTTTCATTTGAAAGGACTATCCTTGAGGAATTGTCCTTATCCTATGTTCTTTTAAATATCTCATCATTGTTTTAAAGAAATCATTTTTTATGAAAAAACTACCTATGACTATCGCATACTTTGAAAACTCTACTCTTTTTGTGCTTGTATGAAAAATCTTGGTTAACTGCCTCATAACTACAATGGAGTCACTACCCTTATTGAAGTTGATTGCCTTCTTAGTAACTGTAATAATTTTGTAGATTTGAAAAGCTACGTCTTTAATTCAATTGTGACTGTCTACAAGTCTTTGTGGATTTCCTTTACTCTTATTTGTAGTCCTAAAGGTAGTTGACAGGTATTTATTGGTTGTAACCTTTATATGGTCCTTATTTAAGTTATTGGATCTGCCATCACAATCAAAAACTTATCATAGTCCTAAGAAACTTTATCATAGTCCCTTACCTTGCTCTTGGTAGCACTCTTGATTGTTATCTTCATCATGTGACTTCAACATAATATCATAATTATGCTAATGACTATTCTATGACGTGATTTACAATCTATATCTTAAATCTTGATAACTCTTTTCAACTATTTTTTTAGTACTATCCCTCAAAATTCTTTAAATTGGTTGAGCTTTAAATACTAAGTATTGCCCTTATTTGTCTTTTTAATAGCTTGTCCTTTCTTGTTTTGACTTCACAAGGTCATACTGTAGAAACTAAAAAATGTCTTGGTCTTCTTCCTAACATAATTAAGTAATTTTAATTATTTAATTATTGTCTTTTATCACATTCCTCAATTACTTAAATAATTTTAATTATTTAATTAATTGATTTCTTGATTTGTATTCTCCTCTAATCAATTAAATTATTTATTTAATTGTGTCTCTAACACTCTTTCCTTCTATAATTAAATAAATTACTATTTATTTAATTATTTTCTCTTCATTATTCGTCTATAGTCAAATAATTATTATTAATTATTTGTCTATTCATTAATCTTTTGATTCTTCTATAGTCAAATAAATTTAAAATTATTTGACTATCTTTTGACATTTCTCCCTCATTAAATAATTGATTCAAATTAATTATTCAATATCTCTTTTTCTATTTCCTCCTATTTAATTAAAATGGTTGCATAAATCATTTTAATTAGATGCCTATTTGCCTTTTCCTCAAATAAATAATTTAAATAAATTATTTATGCCTACACTTGGTCAAAGATTCCTTCTCATGAATTAAATGATTTTAATTTTTAATTTCTCCATTATCTCCCTCCACTATCTCATTTTCAAATCTCATTTGTTGATTGACTCTGGTCTCTTCTCAATCTTGACCATTCATTTTGTAACCTCCTCTTCTCTTTGTTGCATGTCTTCTCATCCATTGGTCTTGGCATCTTTCGAGAAGATCGATCATGTATATCTATTCAAAATCCTTTCTATAAAAGGTCTTCTCTTCCATTTTGTCTTTACAACCACATTTTTCCAAAGTTATTGCTATATTTTCATTGTCATTTGTAGGTATTCAAGCACTTAAAAATCTAAGGGCAAAGCTTTGCAATTTGAGAAAGAATGGAGGAGAAGCAAGGGAGATGAATCAACTATGATAGGGGAGTTCTCTTTTGTGCTTTTGTTCATGTTTTCTCTCTTTTGATCATGTGTACTCTCTTGTTTAGATTTGATATTTTGGCTTTGATATTAGCTAGAGTGGTTGCTACTTGATTTTAGCCATTTTGCATTTTCAAATATCACATTTAATGAACTTGACGTGAATCTTACAATTTTGCAGAGAAATCCATTTGTTTTCTTTTTTGCTTTTTCTATTTTGCAGGTTACAACCAAGAATTTGCACATAATCCTATCATCTTCTTTTGAAGATAGAAAAATGTGTGCATAAAATCTTAAAAACAATTATCTAGGTTTTTTAGGTATCGCTCATAGCTTTTTGGCACTTCAAATGGTTTTAAATTTTGTTATGTTTTGAGAAAGTTGTGGTTGTTTCAATGCTCGCAACTTTTTAAAATTTAGTTGTTAAGACGCGTGTTTTCTTTTGTTTATAACACTTTTGTCATGCAAGGTTTTTCCAGACTCTCTTTGGGTTTTGAAGGTTTATGTCTTAGCTTTCCATATATTTTTATGGTTTAAAATTTTGTTTAGTTTTGAGAAAGTTATCTCCATTTTTAGTTTGTTGTTATCATTAAAAAAAATAGTTTACTAATCTCTTGTTTTCAGTATGCAACATCAATCTTGGAGGGAGTTCTAAAAACTATTTATTTTGAAACATAATCATTTGTTTCCCTATCATTTCATTTAATTAGCTTTGTTTTATCATTATCTCATTTTTTTTTGCAAACAACAACAAATTGTATATTCCATTCATGGGTTTAAAATGAACAAACTGCATATTTCATTCATGGGCTTAAAATGAACAACAAATTGAATTTTACATTCATGGGTTTAAAATGAACAAAAAATTTCATTTTACATTCATGAGTTTGAAATGAACAAGTTGCATATTTAATTCATGGGCTTAAAATGAACAAAAAATTGCATATTTCATTCATGGGCTTAAAATGAACAAAAAATTGCATTTTCCATTCACGGGTTTAAAATGAACAACAAATTGCATATTTCATTCATGGGGCTTAAAATGAACAAAAAATTTGCATGAATCACTCATTGGGCCTAAAATTTACAAATACAACTTGCATCACATTCATAAAGTTAAAATGAACATGCATTTTTCATTCATAAGGGTTTAAAATGTACAACAAAATGTATTTTCTCACTCATGGGTATTAAAATGAACATGCATCACATGTCATTGGCCTAAAAAGAATCCAAGTGTCTTCAAATCATAAGAAAGGGTTAAAATTTACAAGTGTCTTTTGTCTTTTTTGGTTTGCAAGTTGTCATCGAATGCATATGATGTCCTCTTGTGCCACTTGGAAATCTTGAGGTTCAAAAGCATCTCTTTGGCACTTGTACAACCACCCCCACATTAGGATTTTGGAATTAAAATGAACCCCATATGAGTGTGAGGAAAATGCATTGTGTATTCTCTCTCCTTGCACTTTGTGCAATCTGGGAGATCAAAAACAACACACTTCCTTGCTTTTTTGTACCTTTTTTAGAGGGCATTCCACCCCACTTCAAAAGGTGGGAATGACCCAAGCAGTAACAAGCTAAAGCCATGCTCTTTTGAACCACTATATAAGAAATGTGTTTTTGATGAAAGTCACAAGCAACAGATGCAAATTTGTCATACCAACAAGTCCCACCCTCAGTAGCCCCGTGAGCTATGTCAAAATCCTTTCTTAGGAAGGGACTGAGAGGCATCTTGATTGACCATAATCTTGAGCTAATCTTGTCGCATGTATGACCACCTTGAAAAAATTCCCTTACTAAGAACCAATTGTTTTAGTGGCCAAAAACATTTTATACGCTCGTTGATCACAAGAGGTTGGACCTCTGAAGTCGCTCCACATTTTCACTATTCATTTGTAGAGACATAAATTCCTCTTTGGGGAATGAGAATTGGTGATTCTGAGAAGTGAGTGTCATGTAAGATGGATCCAATGCCACCAAGTCTCTAGCTTTATACCTTGTTTAAGTGGTTGGAGAAATCCAAGTGGGGATATCAACTAGTGGTTTCCTTGCACACCCTAGGATTGTGCATGTTGTATATGAGTGTTTTATCTTCAAATCAATTTTTTTCACATCTAAAATAAGACCAAAACAAGTGTTCATGACTGTATTTTATATTTTCCAAACAAAATTTCATCAAAATCAGTCAAAATGTCATCAAAACTAGCCCAAAACATCAAATTTGCAAAACAACTCTCTGTGAACCACAACTACTTGAAACAAAGCCACAACTAACTAATAACCACAATCTCACAAAACCCTTGTCCAAAATTGAACCAATTCATCTTCACAGAGATCTTGTTATCTAAACCTTAGACTTGCAATGCTTTACTAGTCCATTCCACCATCCCCATTTAGGATTGCATTACATTTTAGATTGCACCTTAAGTCATCCTTTTTCCTTGCATAAATTAATCCTATACCTTAGGTTGCACTTATCCTTTCAGATTTCAACACAGCAAGATTGCTAAGCCTTTAGATAGTCCATGGCTACTTATCCAACTTGTCATTGACCTTCATCTTTTATTTTAGCAACCTTTGTCATTGTCATCTTGGTCAAAACTTGAGTCTCAATCTTGTGTCTTAGTTTAGACTCACCTTGTCAAATCCATCATTTTTCTCAATATTGGTCATCACAAAAGATCAATGAAAATTGGGTTAGTTATCTTGGACCTACAATAGCTTGGTTATTATCCTTTTTCTTAAATCTTAAGGTCCATATCCTTAGTATCATTTTAGCTTCATACCATATCCCTTGATCATAGCATCATTATCATCTTCTCAATCCTTAGTCTTGGACATATATTGCATTATCTTGCACCTTTATATGTCCCAAAAAAATCACAAAATACATATCTTAATCACATCTTGTGTTGAAATGCACAAGACAACTGAGACAGTGGGGATGAATCAGTTGTATCAAATTACTTTACTTCTAAAATTAATCAATTCATGTTTATCTTCAATTTGTTATTAAGTGTGAACATGAAATAAAAATAATAGAAAGAAAACAATAGAGACACACCAGATTTACGTGGAAAACCCAATGAGGGAAAAAAATAGTGAGGATTAACTCACAATATAGTAGTAATGCAATACTGGATACAAAGGCTCACTGCCCACTTACAAAGGCTCACTACCCAGATTCAAGGGCTCACTACCTTCAAAGGAATCACTATCCAGAAAGAGGCTTACTACCTACACAAAATGAAAAAGAGATAAATAAAGATCAACCACAAGGGCTCCACACACTCATAGCTTTGATTAGAATATTGTAGACACCATTAGCTCACTGCTTATAGGAATCTAACACAATAAAGTATTATTGCCTAAATTTGCTTTTCCACACTCTAATTTTCACAATTTTTCGCACACTTCACTTACTCGAATAATGGATGATGGATGGATGATCAATTCGCTACAACTTGATTTTCTTTTATACCATCTTCAACCCTAAAAACATTCTCCAAGGTTGGTTATACAATTTCATTTAAAAATTCAAACTAGGTCAACTACTCAACATTCTCGTGGTGGATAAGAATGAGAGAGGACCAATTACATAATTGATTTATAAACCAAACAACATCTTGGATCAAACACACACTTCCTTAATTCAATGCACAAACTTAATGTAACGTGTAGACACCAGGTCAGTCAAACCTAATGAAAACACCAATGATCTTTGAAGTACACATATCCCCAACAAGATGATCACACGTGGATTACATAGCATGCTTCACTAGACATTTTTCCATCTATGAGAATACCTAAAATACATCCACAACAATTACAACAAAATTCATTTAGAAAAAACTCTTCAATAGTCCAACCGAACCAACCGGCAAAACACAAGAGCTTTGGAGCAGGTCTTTCAGAGTACCAAATCACAAGAAAGTTTTTCAGAACACATAAACCATCAGAAATAATCATCTCCCAGATCTGCAAGATCTAAAACCAAATATTAGAAGACTATGGAACCAAAAAATTTCTCCTAGTCCACAAATAGATAGTTCTACCAAACCAGTTCACACACTGGTGAACATATATTTTACTCTCCATCGAACTAAAAGCTAAAACTTGAGATATATTTTCCATTGAAGCTCATGAACACACTTACAGATCCACACAGGCATAGGATCAATATAGGAGAAATGCAGAGCATAATACCAAAGCACAATCATAACACACTTCAACACTACCTTCATTATTTTTCAAATTTTATCAAAAGCACTTGGGAAAAACACTACAACTTCATAAGTATAGCTCCATGTACTCTAAACACTTCTATAGTATCTCAGCTATACAAGTATCATTTGCAATCAACCTGAACTATGTTGACATCAATGACAATATTAATGATAACACCACCATACTTGCAACAATCTCCCCCTTTGTCATTGATGGAAACACATGATGTGAAAAAACATCAAAGACAACATACATGATTTTTAGAAGTGACAACCTGCACAAGTATAAATTTTTTACATGATTCTCTCTCCCCCTTTGACATCAATGACAAAGGAAATTCTTGTCATATAAAGATCTATTCACTCCCCCTTAGGAGTACACCCACATCACATACTACAACAATGCACTTCTCTACTCCCCTTGAGGAGTAGACCTCAATCATTAGTCCAGATCAAAAGATTATGTGAATCCACTAGATTGATGCACCTCCATGTGCACTTAGCTCAAAGGAGGGGTAGAAACCTCTAGCTTCCCTCTGAGATACTCAAAGGTATCCTTCGGAAGGGCCTTAGTGAATATGTCAGCAATTTATTCCTTGGTATGTACATATTCAAGTCTGACTTCATTTTGCAATACCTTCTCCCTCAAGAAGCGATACTTGATAGATATGTTCTTTGTTCTAGAATGCATCACTAGATTATTCAAAATATTTATAGCACTTGTATTGTCACAAAATATAGAGATAGATTCATCACTCACCACACCTATGTCCATCAAGGTTTTCTTCATCCAAAGTACTTGTGTACAACAAGATGTTGCAATATACTCTACTTCTACTATGGATAAAAAACTGAATCTTGTTTCTTTCTCAACCATGAAACTAATATTCCTCCAAGGAATAATGTACTGCCACTTGTACTCTTTTGGTCATCTACAAAACCACCCCAATCTGCATTAGTGTATGCATTCAATTTGAAATCATTTTCCTTCTAATATGATAGCCTATAATCTAGAGTTCCTTTAAGATATCTGAATATCCTCTTCATAGCTGTAACATGTGCTTCCTTAGGTTGTGCTTGAAATATTTCAATTAAACATATTACATGCATGATGTCTAGTCGAGTAGCAGTAAGATACAACAGTCCACTAATCATGGATTTGTACATGCTCTGATCAACTTTAGCAGATTCATCATCTTTACTCAGCTTGCATCCAGTTACCATAGGGGTACATACCAGTTTGGAATCATCCATTCCAAACTTATTTAACAATTCCTTAACATAATTAGATTGTGAAATGAATATCCCTTTGTCAGTATGATTTACTTGAAGTCCAAGGAAGAAATTCAATTCACCAATCATAGGCATTTCAAAGTCTTTTTACATCTCTTCAGAAAATTTCTTACACATACCTTTATTTCCACCAAAGATGATGTCATCAACATATACCACAATTATCAACATCTTTTTTTTCTTAACCTTGAAGTAAAGATTGCTATCTGTAGACGCTTTTTTGAATCCTTTCTTTGTCAAGTATCTATCCAATCTAGCATACCAAGCTCTGGGAGCTTGTTTTAGTCCATATAATGCCTTCTTTAATTTGCAAACCATGTTCAATTTGTTTGACAGTTGAAAACCTTCTAGTTTCTCCATATATACTTCTTCTTCTAGATCTCCATTTAGAAATGCAGACTTGACATCCATCTGATATACTTTGAAGTCTTTATGAGATAAAAATGCCAAGAACATCCGAATGGCATCCATTCTTGCTACAGGTGCAAAATTTTCTTCAAAATCTATTCCTTCAACCTATGAATATCATTTGCATACAAGTCTTTCTTTATTCCTTACCACTTCACCATCTTCAATCAGCTTGTTTCTGAATACCCATTTTGAACCAATTACATTCTTGTTTATAGGTCTAGGGACTAGAACTTCCCAGGTCTCATTGTTCTCTATCTATTGTAGTTCCTCTTTCATTGCTCTAACCCAGCTTTCATCATTGCATGCTTCACTCACAATATTAGGTTCTATCTTAGAAAGTAAACACAAATTTACCTCAACCACTTTGCTTCTTGTCTTCACTCCTTCACTTATGTCTACAATTATCTAGTTCTTCTAGATTATTTCTCTGTACATATTCAGGAGTCTTAGGTGTAGGTTCTGGAATTTCTTCTTCATCACTTTTTTCTTTCTCTTCCTTTTCTTCTTGTATTTTCCCATACATAGGATCACCAACTTCAACTTCATTTATTTCCACTAGTCTATGCATATCTTCATCAAACTTTACATTAGCACTTTCAATTATTTTTTTCAGTCTTTTATTAAAGCATCTATATGCCTTGCGATTATTTGAATATCCAAGAAAAATTCCTTCATCACATCTAGCGTCAAACTTTCCAATATTTTCATCATCTCTTCTAATATAACATCTACTTCCAAATACTTTAAAGTTTTAATAGTAGGAGTCTTACCAGTCCATAACTCATAAGGAGTCTTAGTGTTTTTACCTCTGATCTGAACTGTGTTAAGAATGTAGAAAGAATTGTGGATTGCTTCTCTCCAATACACATCAGGAACATTTTCTTCTTTCATCATAGTTCTAGAAACCTCTTGACTAGTCTAGTTCTTTCTTTCCACAACTCCATTCTACTAAGGGGTTCTAGGAGCAGAATAATGTCTCTTTATGACATGTTCTTCATAGAATGCATTGAACTCACCAAATGTAAATTCTCCACCTCTATCAGAACTTAAGCATTTGATTTTTAGGATTACCTCATTTTCTACTCTTTCCTTAAACACCTTTACATAATAGACATCGTCAGTATTATGTTTTCCATCAAAATTAATTGTCCCTTTACCAACAATCTTAGCACCAGAGTCATCTCCAAACATGACTCTTCCTCCATCATACTTCTCAAGTTTATTGAACTTACTCTTATCTCTGGTCATATGATTTGAACATCCATTGTCAATTACCCAAAAGTCTTCATCTTATCTAGCATGAAAAGAAATCACCAGAGTACCTTCGATTTCATCCTCCTTGCTCTCTAGACCAGATTCCTTTGCACATCTTCCATGATTAGCATATAAAACTTTATTTTCTAGGGCTAGAAATAATCATTCATCCTTATCCTCCTCAAAGTCAGATTCATCATCAGAAATTCTTGCATCTTCTTTGACATAATACAATTTCTTAAACTTCTTATCCTTTTTATATTTGTGGTTATTGTTGTTTTCCTTGTTATTCTTGTGTGTAGTTCTATTAGGACATCTTGATGCATAATGACCAATATTTCCACAACTGAAACACTTAAAATGAAACTTACATTTTTATTTACTAGTACCTTTCTTCAATCTCCTTGTGAAATTTTCTTCTAGATCTTCTGAATCATCACCATCCAAGTCATCTCTTATCTTCATTTCTTTAAAAGTTGTTTCAGTCTTCTCCTTCTCTCTTGCAAATTTTCTCATCTTGAATGTAATCAAGACACCAAATAGATACTCCTTAGTAAATGTCTTTAGATCATATGATTCTTCAAGAGCAGATACTTTGTCACTATAATTGTCTGGTAGGGTCATCAAGATCTTCTCAATTATATATTCATCTGACATTCTACCACCTTGATTCTTGATTTTAGATGCTATAAGTTCAACTCTCTGATAATAGCTTGCAATATCTTCTTCATCTTCCATTATCAAGTTCTCAAATTTTTTCTTAGCAGTTAGTTTCCTTGAAAACTTTACTCTGTCATTCCCTTCATAAATATATTTCAATTTTTCCCATACTTCATGAGCCGTAGCTAGAGATATAACATTTTTTCTTTTAGTTTTAGATAGAGTATTGAAGATAGCATACCGTTCCCTTTCATTCTCCTCATAATCTACAATCTCATCAACAGAGGAAGGACCATCAATTGGTATCACATACTTTATCTCCATAGCCTTCTAGGTCTTGAAACCAAGTGAAACCAAATAACCTCTCATCTAGTCTTTCCAGTCACTATAATTAGCTCCATCAAAAATAGGAATCTGTAACTTGTGTGTCATCTAATCTACCTCAAATGGTTAAGATTTTCACCAAGGAACTAGAGCTCTGATACCAATTGTTGAAATGCACAAGACAAATGAGAGAGGGGTGAATCAGTAGTATCAAATTACTTTACTTCTAAACTTAATCAATTCCACTTTATCTTCAATCTGTTATTAAGTGTGAACATGAAATAAAAATAATAGAAAGAAAACCCTAGAGACACCATATTTACATGGAAAACCTAGTGAGAGAAAAACCATGGTGAGGATTAACTCACAATATAGTAGTAATGCAATACTAGATACAAAGGCTCACTACCCAGATTCAAGGGCTCACTGCCTTCAAAGGACTCACTGTCTAGAAAGAGGCTCACTACCTACAAAAAATGAAAAAGAGATAAATAAAGATCCACCACAAGGGTTCCACACACTCACAGCTTTGATCAAAAGATTGTAGACACCATCATCTCACTTCTTTCAGGAATCTAACATAATAAAGTACTGTTGCCTCAATTCCCTCTTCCACGCTCTGATTTTCGCACTCGTTCACACACTTCACTTACTTGAATCATGGATGATGGATGGATGATCAATTCACTACAACTTGATTTGATTTTATACCATCTTCAACCCTAGAAACATTCTCCAAGGTTGGCTATACAATTTAATTTACAAATTCAAACTAGGTCGGCTACTCAACATTCTCGTGGTGGATAAGAATGAGAGAGGACCAATTACATATTTAATTTAGGACCCAAACAACATCTTGGATTGAACACATACTTCCTTAATTTGATGCACAAACTTAATGTAATGTGTAGACACTAGGTCGACCAAACCTAATGAAAACACCAATGATATTTGAAGTACATGCATCTCCAACAAGATGATCACACATGGATCACATAGAAAGCTTCACCAGACATTTTTCCATCTCTGAGAATACCTTAGATACATCAACAACAATTACAACAAACTTCATTCACAGAAAACTCTTCAATAGTCCAACTAGACCAACCAACAAAACATAGGAGCTCTAGAGAAGATCTTCTAGAGTGCCAAATCACAAGAAAGTTTGTCAAAACACAAAAACCATTAGAAAGAATCATCTCCTAGATCCACAAGATCTGAAACCAAATATCAGAAGACTACGAAACCAAAAAAATTCTCTCAGTCCATAAACAAATAGTTCTACCAAACCAGTTCACACACCAGTGAACATATCTTTTACTCTCCATCAAACCAAAAGCTAAAAATTGAGATATATTATCCATTGAAGCTGATGAAAACACTTATAGATCCACATAGGCATAAGTTGAATATAGGAGAAATGCATAGCACAATACCAGAGCATAGTCAGAACACACTTCAACATTGCCTTCATTATTTCTCAAATTTTCTCAAAAGCACTTGGCAAAAACATAACTACAACTTCATAAGTATATCTCCATGTACTCTAAGCACTTCTATAGTATCTCAACTATACAAGAACCATCTTCAATCAACCTAAACTATGTTAACATCAATTACAATATTAATGACAACACCACCATACTTGCAACATCCTGGACTTAGTTGCATCATTACCTTTGATCATTTATTAGTATTCATTAGTCTCATATCTTTATCTTTGATCATTTATTAGTCTCCCTTTGGTATCATTTGACATCCATTGGTCCCATTCAACTTCATTTGGCTTCATCCTTCAATCATTATACTTGCACGGTCATCTTGCATCCTAATATATCCAAAAAATAACAAAAAATAGCATACCATATCCTTTGATCATCATCATCCTTGCATTGTCATTTTACATCCTTACATATCCCAAAAATCACAAAAATATAGCATAGTTACATATCCAATTTTGCATTGGCACCTTGCATTGTTATCCATAGGTCACAAGTTTTATATGGTCCTCACTAAGTTTTTTGTATCCATCCTAATCTAAATTCATGACCATGTCTTCACTCTACCTTGATCTTCTTCATAGTCAAGTTGAATACCAATCAATCCTCAATCATCAATATCAATCACATATAGTCTCAAGTCATCCATCCATCTACCCATCTTACCAACAATAAATAAGCTCTAGTCATTCATCTATCTACCCCTACTATCAAGAGTCACTTGACACAATCCATACCATTAATCCCCATCAAATATCCATTAGTCATCCTTATCCTACCCTTGACAAGGGAAACCAATATTCCACTAGTCCATTCCAATCCTCCACATCCTATCATAATCCATCATCTACTTGTCCATTCCAATCCTCCACATATTATCCTAATCCATAATCCACTAACCCATTTCCATCCAATCCATCCCAATCTACATTACCATCCAATAAAAGCACATTAATCAATTCTCTCCAAGGACAACTAGAAAAGGAACTTGTTCGACTCCTAATGAAAGAAAAGTTAGGTGATCCAATCACATTGCTAATCCTACACCATCCAACCATTTTTCACCATCATTTCCTTCATCACTTTCCAATACCAAAAAAGATCTTTCTATTGAAACTCCATTATTGCCATGTCAAAATCCTAAGTCTATCAAAGAAAATCCTATCATTTCCCAAAATCATATTCCATTGCCTAAACCTTGGGATATACATCCAAATAAAAGACCAAAGCATGATGAAATCAAATCCATGACAAATCTAGATCATTACCCAAAAATCACCTATAGATTCTTATGATATCCAAGTTAATCCAGTATCTAATCAACATCCCATTCCTAATCATGTCATCCAAGATAAACCTATCTTTGATCAAAATCCTACCATTTAACAAGAAATCCAAAATGGTCCTCTCATCGACCTTCATACCACCCATGATCAAATAGTTGAATTTGATCCTATCTAAACTCCAAACACCTCCATTTCCCAAGATGAGACACTTGCCTCCTTTGGACATGTAGATAATCAAAAAATGACATAGATCAAGTCAAAGAAGAACATAAAAATCCTATTATGGATCAATTCAAAGAAGAAGATATAAAAGCTACCATGGATCAAATCGACATCCAAAATGATCAAGAAGAAACAAGCATGATGAATGATAAATCCAAAATATCCTAAAAACTAGGATCATCTACCTTTTTCAAAGCAAGCTTTCTTGCATATGAGAAAATTTTGAGTAATGGGTTCCAGCTAAATAATGATGGGTTAACATCTTTCTTTCAAAACAACAAATACCCCATCACAAAAAAATGTGTCAGAGCATGTTGTATCAAGGAAAAGGACTAGGCCTACATGAGCAAGGCATTCTAGAACTAGTATAGTTTCATGAAAATCTTAGACATCAAGGTCTTGGTTATTCTTCAATTAGAAAATCGAATGATGTTAGTGAAACCTCAACAATATTGGGGATAACTTTATCCAATACAAACATCAAAATGGGGTCCATGAGTAGTCTTTGTCATAAGGTTGCTTCCAACACTCCTTCCATCCACACTATAAACCATCATTCCAAGATAATTAAACCCATCAATTGGAACCAACAAAATTAAAATTCTTACAATTCTAAAGCCCAAAATCAAATATCAAAGTCCATTGAATGCAACAATCCAAGTGGAAAAATAAAGTTAAAGTGGATCCCAAAGAAAAATGGATCAAGTAAAAAAAAATTCAATTCCAATATCCAATAAAAATGTGGAGCCACAAGAAAAGAGGTCTCCCACATGTAACAAATATCTACCTCCTTCAAAATGGTCATCACACAAGGACTATAAAATTGTTGGTTCCAAACACTATCCCAACCAAAATTCCAAACTCCATCATCCACCATCCCAAGTTTGGAAAATAAAAATTGCTACATCCAAATATTCAAATAGTCTATCCACATCTACCATCATCCAACATAATCCTAAATCTTGTCTAAAGTCTAAAAATACCATGTCACAAATCCAATGCACCTTGGAAGAAACATTTTACCATAAGGACTCTCATGGAACTATATCATGATGTGTGTATTTCGATAAGGCCAAACCTATTATTAGAGAGGATCACAATGACATCGATCAGTTGTATGCAAGTGTTATGATCTTGACAAGACAACTACTCCATAAAGGTCACTATTGGAATATCATGACACCAATATCTACATCAACACCATCAAAGGATTCAAAACAATCAACGATCATCTAGAACATCAAGTCAATATAAAAAATCAAAAAAAATATCACCGTGATGAAAGCCTAGCAAACAGGTGTCTTCCATGACATCAAAACAAAATTAAATTAAATTAAATTAAAAAGTAAAATAAGTAATGAGAAAAATTCATTCAATTGTGAAAACCATTTATATGATGCTTTAGATAAGTACCATGATGAAAACCTGAAAAACATGCATCATGTGTAAGAGCAATTATCTATGTGGACCATTACACTTGGGGGAAAGTTGTCTCATCTCCCATTCCTTTCTCAAATCGTGCTTTGGGAAAATTCTCGACATGTATATCCTTTGGTCATACACTATCCATGAAATATCATGTCATTTCCTTCATAGAATTTATCCAAACCCATACCTTAGAGAAAAAAATGTATTCCTATGCAACATAGTCCTTGGAGATCATATGATACTTCTACTAGCCAATAATCCTCACATCTCCTATCCTTTAAGAAAATCAATCCATTATCCTTTCATATCTATCATTGGGATTGGTTTTCCCTTGTCATTGGTTTAAGGATTCTGATCCACTTATCTAGGGTACCTCCATAATCCCATCTAGTCCTAAGGTTAGTCATTCAAAATGCAATAAACCTAATCCATACAGTCATGCTATGCAATCTAGTGCATCATCCAAAACATTCCTTGGCTTTATTTCTATCCATGTTGTAGACCTTGATCCTTAGTCACATTATCATCAACAAGATATGTCTAGCCTTGCTATGCAATCTAGTGCATCATCCAAAACATTCCTTGGCTTTATTTCTAGCCTTGTTGTAGACCTTGATCCTTAGTCACATTATCATCAACAAGATATGTCTTTCCCAATCCTCGTGTTGTTTGGAGATGTGTTCTTCCCATACCAAACAATGTTGTCATCATCATCATCATCTTGGTTTTCAGCTTGACTGGGCGCAAGATCATGTTTGTCCTTGGATCCTTTGGCATGCATTTGTCACAATCCTTATAGTTATCATCCATAACAAAGTCTCATCCATCCATAATAAAGCTTCGTCATCCTTCCCATGTCCTAAAGACCATCAACATTTAGCATCCTTCACTTTCATGATCATCCTTTGCATCCATTGATCCCCTCATGCATAATAAGTTGGTCCTATACCTGGCTAGGGGCAATTCCTTGACTTACGTCTTCATGGGATCCGATGCATGGTATTAGCCTCATAAAACATCAAAATCCAAAAAGAATCATAAAACCATCAAAATCCAAAAAAAATTATAAAACCATCAAAATCCAAAAAAAATCAGAAAACCTTCAAAATCCAAAAAAATTAGAAAACCTTCAAAATCCAAAAACATCATAAAACTTCAAAAACTTCCAAAAATAGAGTCTGAGTCAGTTTGTGTTAGTAGGGTTGAACTATATTGTCTCTATGCATTTTGTACATAGGCAAGGCTCATCCTCAATGGGCCCCTGAGACATTAGGTCATTCCTTTTTAGGTTTGTCCAAATAAAATCATGACTCAGTCTTTTTTCAAATAAAACAAAGTCAAGTCATGTCGAACTACAAGGTCTCTGCATGTATAGCATAGGCAAGGCCATCAATCGATAAGCCCCTGAGGCCTTAGGTTAGTCCTTTAGGGTTTGTTGAGTTTAGTTCTATTCTTTGTTCCCAAGCAATCATCATTCAAACCAAATCATGAATTGACATGCAAACATAATCAACAAATCTTCAATCAATCAATCACCTTATCATTAGTCGCTATCAGGTCATTGGTCTTATATCAAAATGGGGCACTATGTCATTTGTCTCATTCGGTCTTATCGCTTGTATTTTATCAAGATGTGTCCTTCCTAAGATTGGACATTGTCATTGGTCAATCTGGTCATTTTCCTTAAGCAATATATGTCTTTCTTGAAGTTAGGTGTTTATCAAAATGGCCAATCGATCAACTTCATCAGATGTGTTCCTTGCCTTAAATAGGATATGTCTTTCATGAAATTAGGCATCCTCACATCGATCAATCATATCAATCAAATGTTATCAAATCAATTCAAGTTCATCACTTGGTCAACCAATCTTGTCATCTAGGTTAGATTAACCTTGCCTTATTCAGGATGTGTCCTTCCTAAAACTAGGCATAATTAATCAAATCAATTAATCAACCTAGTCAACCTATCAATCCACTTCGGTCAAACAATCAATCAATCAGTCATCTCGGTCATCCTAAAACTAAGCCTAATCAATCATTTCAATCAATCTTGTCAATCCTATCAGCAAACATTATCTCTTTGGCAAACACTTTGTTGGTATGAGTTTGTCTTATCTTTTTTATTGGTTTTTTTTAAAGTTACTATGCACCTCAAGGATGTCCCATGAAGGATTTAGAGGAACAATGATGGATCATGATCTCTTTTATTTTCTTGTTATCTTTGGTTTATCTTGACAAAAATACTAGGGCAATTAGGTCCTTAGTGCGAGGCATGGAATTCCTTGTCTTTTTGACTATTTTTCTTTTGCAAGTGGTAACATTGCACACCTTGGTCTATGTCATACCATAGTGTTTGTGATCCATTTTCCATAATTTTGATGCCCAATGATGATAAACATGCAAGTTGAGATCTATAAAGCAAGAAAATTCATCCCTCTTCATCTAACTAATTCCACGCTTATATCCATCTTCTTCATACTATCATCCATCTTCTTTGCACTAACATCTTCCATCTGCAATCATCATGATGGCCCACAAGCTGAATTCTTCCCCTGTCAGTGCATCAAAGTGGCTTTTCATAATAATTTCTCATTTTTTTTTTAAATTTGAAAAAAAATTGAGGGGGCATAGGTCTATCCCACCTTCATTGGGGCACATTGGGGCATCGTTTGAAGAATATTTTCTAAATTATTCTTTGACCCAATGCTCAAATCACATTATGTCAAAGAGGGGAAAAATGTAGACACTAAAAAATTGTCTTGGTCTGCGAGCATCATTTTCCCATCATCTTGGTCTTCTTCCTAACATAATTAGGTAATTATAATTATTTAATTATTGTCTTTTATCACATTCCTCTATTAATTAAATAAATTTAATTATTTAATTAATTCATTTCTTGATCTTTATTCTCCTTTGATCAATTAAATTATTTATTTAATTGTGTCGCTAACACTCTTTCCTTCTATATTTAAATAAAATATTATTATTTATTTAATTATTTGCTCTTCATTATTCGCCTATAGTCAAATAATTATTATTAATGGTTTGTCTATTCATTAATCTTTTTATTCTTCTATAGTCAATTTTTAAAAAAATTATTTTACTATCTTTCGGCATTTCTCCCTCATTAAATAATTGATTCAAATTAATTATTTAATATCTCTTTTTCTATTTCCTCCTATTTAATTAAAATGGTTGCATAAATCATTTTAATTAAATGCCCACTTGCCTTTTCCTCAAATAAATTATTTATGCCTCCACTTGGTCAAAGATTCCTTCTCATGAATTAAATGATTTTAATTATTAATTTCTCCATTAGCTCCCTCCACTATCTCGTTTTTGAATCTCATCTGTCAATTCACTCTGGTCTCTTCTCAATCTTGATCATTCATTTTGTAACCTCCTCTTCTCTCTGTTGCATGGCTTCTCATCCATTGATCTTGGCATCTTTCTAGAAGATGGATCATGTCCGTTCATTTGAAATATTTTCTAAAAGAAGGTCTTCTCTTCTATTTGTCTCTTCTATTTCTCCAAAGTTCTTGCTATCTTGTCATTTTCATTTGCAGGTATTCAAGCATTTCAAAATATGAGGGCAAAGCTTTACAATTTGAGAAATAATGGAGGAGAAGAAAGGGAGATGAATCAACTATGATAGGGGAGTTTTATTTTGTGCTTTTGTTCTTGTTTGCTCTCTTTTGATCATTTGTACTCTCTTGTTTATATTTGATATTTTGGCTTAGATCTTAGGTAGAGTGGTTGCTACTTGATTTTAGCCATTATGCATTTTTGAATCTCACACATACATCATTTCCATAAAACCCTAAAAATAGTTAACACTCTATCCTTCTCTACCCTCTATCCTTCCTTTGCAAAGTGACTATCTTACATGTTGGTATGACTATCATTTAAGCATGAGATTACATTCTTGATGATAGTAGACTACCCTATATAATTTTAAAGGCTATTCTTCATGTTCTTTATGGTGATTGTCCCTTTATCCTTCTCTGCCCTAACACCATAGTGACTTGTAAACTTTCTCTCTTGAAATGGTGACTATGTTTTCTTGATCATGAGAACCAACCATTATGATTTTGTTGCCTCTTCATTATCTTCTTTATCCTTTCATGTGTACGTTTGGAGACTTCCCTAATCAAATCAATGCATTTTTCCATTACTACCTTTTGTTCATTAGTGCTTATTTCTATAGTCATATCATAATATAGGAGTTCAAGGAATAGTGTTTGTGTAGCCACCATTTGAAAACCAACTATGGCTTCCTTTATAATTTTTCCAAACACTACCTAAAACAGTCATTTTCTAGTCAACTTATTCACACGAACTATATGAAAATTCAGCTCTAGTAGGGACCAAATTGCATTGCTTGGGACATTCTCCAACCATGCTCCTTAAGAAATTACCCAAATTTCCATTCACAAATTTAGTCTGATGTGTGGTATGTGAGATAAGTGGGGTTGAACTGCAATTGACTATCAAGATTTCTTTCACATTTAAATAAGTTGTTCAACATGATGGGGTTCCAAAGACTATAATTATATAACTTGAAAATCATGATAGGGACAAAAGGATTCCAAGGCATTTCATGAGGACATAAATTGTAACTTGGCTTTGGATTAGAAAATATAATGCTTCAATTTATCCTTCATAAGAATATTTTTGGTAAGGTGATTGGTCTTTTCTCGAGATTCATCATTGTTGATGTGTTCAGAGGTGACATTAATGAACTACAATTAATCATATTACCCTAGCATCTTCCTTGAACATATAAAGATAATTCTCTATACTTTGTAATATGGAGTCTGTCCTGGTTTTGATAGGTGAAATTATAGATCTTGTTTTGCATTCTTCGACACTTCATAAAATTTCATTTTATTGGTTTCACTACAATACCGCATGTATTTCATGTGCTTGTTGTGAGGTTACGAGTTACTCTTATCGCTAAGTGGCTCCCTACCGCTACCCTACACTCCTATTGCCTAAATTTTGTGTGGATGCAGGAAGAGTATGTTGAGTTACTCACTCTCCTACATACTCTTCAAGTCATGCCAATGGTGATCCAACAGTGATGCAGGAAACACACTGGGATGATTTTGCGATGTGGTGGATGACATTTCTAGAAGAGTTGCCAGCAATTTTATATTCTTCAAATGGTTTTCTCAAGCAAGGTAATCCAATTATTTTAACTTGAATGTGGTTGTGAGTCCCTCTAGACATGGGCTCCCTCTCTTGCCTACCTGCTCATGCAACCATTTGAGTCTCTTTGGTTTACTTTGGTTGTGCATTCAAAATGTTATGAGGAATCTCCCATTCCCTAAGAAGCTCAGAAAAAAATTCAGAATGGTCTACACTATTTGTGCCAACCAAAATAGGACAACTCAACCTATACCTAAATTCTGCTTCTCACTTTCTCCCATTTTCCACATGTATTAGCAAAAAATTGAAGAGGTAAATTCCACTTCTCACTATTTCAAAGCTTCATTCAATAGGTGAACAGTTGATGAGTTTTTAGTAATGTTGAAGGTATATAGTGTCAGTGTCCTGATAGACTTTATCAACTTGTCAACACATATGATAGTGCAAGAATAACTTCTACATATGGTACAATGTAATGGTTTACAATGAAGTGATCTGCAGATGATACAATGGCTATTGTGTCAGTCTTGATTCACAAATATCATATTTTGTTTCAGTGATAGAATGGTTATGGACAATGTCTCTAAGATTTGTACGAGTTTTGTGTACTACTATATAGTGCTAGTATACTGAAAGGAATATGGTGAGTGTGATTTTCATGCTAATCTTAATCTTAATAGTTGATATGGATTATAGTGAAAGTATCATCTTGCCTATACATAATGGAGTGATGGAGTATCATACTTAAAGCACAGTGAATGGTATGCCTAATACAATATTCTATCAATGATCAGTGACAATAGTTGGTATGATAGTGATAGTTTACAATTCTCTAACTGTGAGAGTTACGGTCTTATACTTCTTTCGTGTGATAGTGAAAAAGTGGCTTGCTAATGATAGTGGTTGCTTGTGACGATGGTATTTGTGATAGTGGTATGCATTTTCATCCTTCTTTGATCATTGGTTTCACATCATTGGTGTCAAAGGTAATGGTTTTTGTTGATGCAAGGTAAGTTTCAAAGGTGTTGATAAAAGTTGATGCAAGGTAAGTTTCAAAGGTGTTGATAAAAGTTGATGCAAGGTAAGGTACTTATACATATAAGTAAGACAAAGTTGTTTCTTGACCATTCAGATATTCAGTGGAAGTGAGTATTTTTATTTATGCTTCAAAAATTTACAAGAGGTGTGATTGTATGATTACAAGAGATACAAGGTTGGGACATGTAATATTTTGATATGATCTAAGGTGAATATATATGGCCTTTTGAGATAGTTATACTATCAATGCATAGTGAAGAATGGTATATTTACTTCATTTTCTTCTAACAGTGGTTACTTGGTTTCAGACATGAATGCTTTCCTCATTGGTTTTAGGCATAAGTGTCTTTGTTTGCAGTTGGTTTTTAATGGAAATGATTAGAAATAAAATATACAAATCCATGTGTATTATGCCTCATGTTCCTAATGGAAGAAATTCTTTGATAATGTGACAGTAAGCCTTCTAAGTTGATAGTTCCATTTCATCATTCTAGACAATGCTTATATATGTTTCTTGGCCTTATATCCCTTCTACTTAGATGACTAGTTGCAGGTCTCTACTGGTAGTGTTATGATTGTTTGTATAGCACAATGGAGTGGTATGTGGAGTAGAGTGGATTATCTTGATGGTCTTGCAACATGAATTCTTTGTTCTATCTTTGCTAATTATATGCCTCTTTTCCAGTGTACAATCCATTTTCCTTTTTATCAATGTTCCTTTGATTAACAAAGGTTTGTGGTATTGTGAATGCATTGGATCCTGAGTTTCCAATTGAGATAGAGACAACAAATGGTTTCTTGACAATGATAGTTGTCTTTATTTTCTTGACTTGACAGTGTTGATATGACATGACAGTGACTTATAACTCTTGTGTCAATAGTTGGTAGTAGATAGTGTTCTTGAAATAAACTTTGATTTGATAACAAGATAGTTTCATTGTTGATAGTAAACCTTGATGAGCTAGATAGTATAGTTACCTCACTGTGCAATAGTCCTCTTTCAATGGCCAGTGACATCTTGTATGGTCTCTATGCTACAGATAGTTTGTGTTCACAATGGTTTCTTGGTAACTCAAAAAAATTCTTGAGCTTGTGATAGTGGTATACTTCTTTCTTATGATGCTTCTAATAGTGACTTCCTTTCAATTCATAATGTTGATAGTGACTTCCTTTCAATGCCATAATGTTGACAATGACTTCCTTTCAATTCCATATAGTTCTCTTGCATCATGACTCTACTATAGAGTGAAGGTTTCTCATGCAATTGCCCAATGGGTGGTACAGTGGTATATATCAGTAGTTTTTTTCTAGTGTAGTTTGAAGTGTGGGGTCTAATCACAAATTTCATGTTTCTTTCCAGTGAATAATATATAACTACTCAATGAATATCTTCTCTTGCATAATGACTGCAAAGTGGAGTATATAGGTTTGGGTTTACTAGTTTGTTAATGCTTATTACCTCACTAATTTCTAGTGGTTTGGTGGCTTTTACCTCATTGAATTCTATAGGATATGTAGTAACTTGATCTTTTCTTAGCATCAAAATTTTTAGATAATATGTTTCAGATTGAAAGAGTTTAAAACATTGAACATAAAAGGCTTATCTATGCCTTTGTATGCTAGTGACTAACTCTATATGAGCAATTATGAAATGGTAGAACATATAATCTCTTCTAAAGCATAAATAATGTATGAACCTATTTCTTTTTTCTCTAAGTATGAAGAGGTGTTATTCTTAAAGTTGGATTGCCAAGAGTTGAAAGTCTCAAATGTAAACATGACTTTGTAAAAGCATGTTATTGTTGTCCAATGTCATGTTCAGTAAAGCTTATCAGTCAAGGTATATTCAGAACATAGTTCTCAATCCATACTCAGTATTCACGGTGTGAATTCTATAGAAGAGTCTTTCATAGGACCCTTAGGCTTCATTTTTCAAGTAGTTCTTTCATGTTTTGGAGCTGTATAAATAAAAATAGAGCATTGTAACTCAGTTTTCTCAGTCACAACACTGAGAAACACACTTTGTAACACATTTTTCAAAGAAAAGACAAATATCTAAGTCTTGTATCTACTATAATAACACCTTTTCTCAATAAATTTTTAGTATTTTTCCTTCTAAATAGTTGTTTCATTATGTGCAAATGAATGATTTATTATGTTCTTCTATGTTTTATGTTTAAACCTCAAAAGCATTGTCTCACTTCCAACACTTTTAGGAAAAAATTAGTGAACAAAAATAATTAAATAAACTACCAATTGATGGAAATCAGTGAATAAATATGACTAAATATACTACTAGTTAAAAGAAATCAATGAATAAATGTACTACCAATTGACACAAATCAATGAATAAATATGACTAAATCAATGACTCAAAATATAATACCAAATTGATCAATCAAAACAACTAATAAATGATTAAAAATGGTTTAGTCATAAATTTGGTTACATTATAAATGATTGGAAATAAACTACTAATGGTCATGTGACCAAGCTCAGTGAATAAATATGACCAAATATATGAATAAATCAATGAATAAATTAATGACTAAATATACTACCAATTTGATCAATCAAAGCAACCAAATAAATGACTAAAAATGGTTTATTCATAAATTTGTTCATGTTATAAATGACTGGCAATAAACTACTAATGGTCACGTGACCATGTTTAGTTATTTATATGCAAATTTTAGTAGTTTTTTGTCATTTATTGTTGTTTTTCTACTAGTGTTTCTACCTCTTGTTCATCCGGCTTTGTTTCTTGAAGCATTATTATATCAGAGGAAATATTTTCCATATAATGCTTGACCAAGTGTTATTTTTTACGGGTGTTTAAGCCCCTGACATTCCATGTGGATATCTTCATTTCTCTCCAAGGGAGGTTTTTTCCCCCTTGGATTTCAGATAACTAGAGATAGTCTTAAATCCTTTTTTGAGTGCCTCCTCCTCCCTCTTTTGTTTACTTGTCTTCCTACCCCTTCTTTTCTTGGGTTTTCCCATTTACTTTATTGTTGATTGACTACCTAATCTTGGTTCAATGTTGTCTAATTAATTTGCTTCCATCAATTCTTTCCCCAAGTCTATGTCTTCAAAATTTGATTCTTCTTCTTCTATGCAGTTCCTGTCCATTACATTTTCTATTGTAGGTGTGTCCTTTTGTCTAATGAGATCTTTGTTTTCTCATAGTCTTGTTTCTTTCTAGCATTCATCTAGTATGGTTGGTTTAGTGCTTAGGGTTATTATTGCCTTGTTTCTTGAGTCATATCCTTGTGTGGGCAGTTCCTTATTTTCCTTTTTCTTCCACCCATCTCTGTTCTGCCTTTTTTTTATTCGCTCATCTTGACCACTATTTTTTTTAGGGTTCCAATAATTTTCCTTTCTCCATATCATCTTTGCATCTTTCTTCATCTTATGGTTTCAACTAGGTGGTAGGGGTGCTTTAGTTCTTTCTTTTTGTTTCCTTTCTTTTTACATATGGTCATTTCTTGTGCATTTTTCCTCCTTATGTTTCTTGCTCTGACATTTGAAGCATAAATATTTATCTTCTTCAATTTTCACACCCTATTTCTAGTGTGTTCCATTGATACATAGAATAATTTCCTTGGGAATTTTACTTATTGCAGCAATCTTGATCTTGGCATATAGGCATGAGTCACCATTAAAAAGATCTGCATCTATGTCCACCATGGTTCTTAAGGTCCTACCTATCTTTTCCATGCATTCCTCTGACCAATATTATAGAGGAAGATTATACAATCAGATCCACACCACCTGCTCATATGGCTCTGTGTCGATGGGGTTAAATTTTTTATGTCATTTATGCATATATGAGGGGTTCCCTTCTAATTCCCAGAGGCCAACCTCTAGGATTTTTTTATTGCAAGTATGGATGTGTTTGGTGGTGTTGTCATTAATGTTGTCATTGATGTCAACACAGTTCAGGTTGATTAAAAATGGTACTTGTATAGTTGAGATACTATAGAATTTTTTAGATTACATGGAGCTATATTTATGAAGATGTAGTTGTGCTTTTTCCAAGTTCTTTTGAGAAAATTTAACAAATAATGAAGGTAGTGTTGAAGTGTGTGTTTTGAGTGTGTTGCAGTATTGTGCTCTGCATTTCTTCTGTGTTGATCCTATGCCTGTGTAGATCTGTAGTTGTGTTCATGAGCTTCAATAGATAATATATTCTGAGTTTTATCTTTTGGATCGATGGAGAGTGAAATATGTGTTCACTGGTGTCTGAACTGGTTTGGAAAAACTATCTGATTGTGGACTAGGAGAAATGTTTTGGCTCCACAGTCTTCTAGTACTTGGTTTTAGATCATGAAGATTTGAGAGATGATTCATATTGATGGTTTCTATGTTCTGACAAATGTGCTTGTGATTTGGTGCTCTAGAAGACCTGCTCTAGAGCTCCTATGTGTTGTTGGTTGGTCCGGTTGGACTATTGAAGAGTTTTCTATGAATGAAGAATGTTGTAGTTGTTGCAAATGTACTTGAAGGTTCCTTAGAGATGGTAAAATTTATGGTGAAGAATTTTGAGTGATCCACATGTGATCATCTTGTTGGAGATGCATGTACTTCAAAGATCATTGGTGTTTTCATTAGGTTTGGTTGACCTAGTGTCTACACATTACATTAAGTTTTTGCATCGAATTAAGGAAGAATGTGATTAATCCAAGATTTCATTTGGGTCCTAATTAAATGTGCAATTTCTCCTCTCTCATTCTTATCCACCACGGGAATTTTGAGTATCCGACCTAATTTGAATTTGTAATTTGAAGAATGTTTAGCCAACCTTGGAGAATGTTTCTAGGGTTGAAGATGGTATAAAAGAAAATCAACTTGTTTCAAATTGAACATCCATCCATCAATCTATCAATCAAGAAAGTGAAGTGTGCAAACAAGTGTGAAAAGCAGAGTGTGCAAGAGCGAATCAAGGTAGCAGTACTTTGATGTGTTAGATTCTTGAAAGTAGTGAGATGATGGTGTCTACAATTTTTTGATCAAGCTATGAGTGTGTGGAACCTTTGTGGTGGATCTTTATTTTTCTTTTCTTTTTCTATAGGTAGTGATCCTCCTTTTGGACAGTAAGTCCTATTTCTGGCAGTGAGCCCTCTGGTAGTGAGTCTTTGTATCTGGTATTGTATTATTACTATATTATGACCTAATCCTCACCATGTTTTTTCCATCATTGGGTTTTCCATGTAAATATGGTGTCTCTGGTGTTTGCTTTTTTTTATCTGCATTTCATGTTTACACTTAATAATAGATTGAAGTTAAAGTGGAATTGATTAAGGTTAGAAGTAAAGTAATTTGATACAACTAATTCACCCCCCTCTCAGTTATCTTGTGCATTTCAACATTTTTCCCCTTTCTTACATATTGGAAAATATGGCTACAAAGAATCCCCTAAGAAGGAATGTTATTAAGCTCAGAGTTCTCCATGAAATTGTGACCCAATCTTTAATCTTTTTTCTTTCGAATCTAGGTCCTATGAATCTGCAATAGATCACTACGTTTTCTAAGATGTCTAGGTCTTCCTTAGCTTCTTTTGATAAATCTATCATCTGGTATTCTTGGTGTTGTGATTTTTTGGTTCTTTTCCTTGCTCCTCCATGAGGCATACCTTATTTTGTTTTTTCAATTTTAATTTCGCTAATAGGTAGTTTGGGATTGCTTTGTATTTTAATTCTCTTTTTTGGATTTCACAATTATGTAAATCATCATTTGAAATTCACAAGCAAGTCTCTTTTTTGTTTTTTTTTAAGTTTTTAATATATGAAATCAACTTATATGAAGTAAAACCATCATAATTTTATTTGAACACATTCCCTACAAAAAAAATTGCAAATTTTAGTTTTTAAGCTGATTTACAAGTGAAATTCAAGATCATTTTATTGTCATATGAAATAAAAATAAATATATAAGTTGTAATTTCTATGGGGAATGACTAATTTTGTATATGTAAAATTATATCATGAAAATATTCCTTGTTTTGTATCATCAATGGGATAGGAATTGAATATATAATTGAGAATATCATATAGGATAGTATGTTTGCTTCAAGTCATCATGAGTTTTTAAATTTTTTTGATGTTTATACTAGTGCAACAATCAATGTGTTCATGATTGTGGCACTATTTTAGGCTAGTTTTGATTGGAAATGCTACTTTAAACATCTCAAATACAATCTTGTTCTCTATCAAGGTATTATTAATATAAAAATTGAAAAGGAAGATTTGATTTATCTCCAATCATTTGCAACTCTTGCATCTAGGATGTCTCTAAAATAAAGAATACCAGAATATGTTGTATTTTAAATGATGTTTTCATTTGAACAATTTCTATGAGAAATTTGAAGATATATGTTGAAGATGTTGGATGAAATGATCAAATACTCTTAGAATTTTCACTTTTGAAATTTTTTTCTTAGTCATCTTGTTCTCTTTGAAGTGTATCTTTCGTCTATTGATCAAAGTTGGTCATTGGCACTTAAATGTTTTGTTTTCTATCAAGAAATATTTTTAAAGGTAAATTTGTTTCCATTCCCCTCAAAATGAAGATTGAATTGTGAGTTTTGATATTATTGATCTATATTCTTGAAGCATCACAAAAAATATATGAGGATGTAAGTAGTCAAGAATCCAATGTATTATGGGGGAAAATAGCTCATAATAACATCTACGAACAATTATAAGAGCACATTTAAGGCAATTGTGTTGTGTGAACAATTATAAGAAACATTAAGTGTATTTTCCTATTTGAGCCCCATTTCTCTTTGATTGATATGTTTTTAGTAATTTGACATTTGACAATTCTTTTTATTTTGATTCTAGGTCTTGGAATAATAAAAGAAAGCATTGTATCTCCTTGTAGAATAGCTCGTGGTTGGATATTTTATGAAGTGATCACCAATTTCTTGGTAAGTTATTAATTGATCTTTCAAACACATGGGAAAAACTATCAATATTGAAAATTTTAACATTAAAGATTTATTTTCTATAGGTTTGTTTCATGATTATAGTGATTCAAAAAATTGACCACGATTTGAGAATCAGACTCATAGATAACCTTGTTCCACCCGAGAGCACAAGCTCTCTCTATAGCAACCAAAATTGCTAAACCTTTCATGAGGTTGTTGGACTGCTGCCCCTTATGAATATAAAAGAAAAAAATATCTCTACCAGAATTATCTCTTCCAATACCACCAATCCCAATAGGCCCAAGATTACCCCTTGAAGATCCATTAGTATTGATTTTTAAAAAATCCCCCAAAGGAGGGGACCATCCCCCATCTCTTTGAACCTTTCCTTTGGCTCAATGCCCCCTTCTAACATAAAAAGAGTCAAGTGTTAAGCCACACAAGCCCAATCTATTCACAATCTCATCATTCCCCCTTTCCAAAGAATAAAACACTTCACACTGGGCTTCCACAATCTCTTGCATCATGCTAATAATTATTTACCAAACATATTGAATCATCAACTTGCTACCCTAAAAATTCCTACAATTCTTCTCAAGTCAAATCTTCTAAAGGATAAAAGTGGGACCAATAGTCCAAACAATCTGAAAGAAAGAAGCATTTTTCAGGGTCCTCCCTAGACTATTCCATAAGTCAGTTAATGTAGAATCATGAACATAGAGCTATCTCCAAATACCCCACCAAAAGTGTCAGATAAGCAAAGAAAAAGGGCACCAAAAAAAAAAGTGGGTTGAATCCTCCTTAGAGAAACCACATAGAGCACAAAAAAAATTACCTTGGAAACCATGCTTGCAAAGATTATCCAAGTCAAACATCTATTTCAAGAAAGTGTCTGAACAAAGCGGTTACACTTGGGCCAAGAAAATTTATTCCAAACATTTTCCACGAAGAAACTTCAAAATCTCCATACTTTTGATAAATCATCTCCTGATAGCCACTAGCCACCACTAGCCACAAGAATAGTACTTAACATGATCCTCGTCTAGACCACCCACTAGCCACTGACTAGGGTTTTTCCATCTAGAAACTTCCACCAAACCATAGGGATGCCAATTTTTGAAATCCTCAACCTGAGACCAACCATCCTCCAGGAAACAATGGTAAAGATCCTACAGATGGTGATAGTTGGTCATGATAGGGGAGAAACCATCCCAAGATTTAAACCAAAAAAGAGAATCAAAACCCCTATTGTAAATCTAGAAAAAATCATCCTTGATCAACTTAGCTCCTTTTTTGAGAGTTCCCCAAGTCATTGAGCCCTTACCCAAAAAATAAAATTGAGGAACGTACTCCTTTGCCACTCCCTTCAGATACTTGTTAGAAATAATCTTGGCCCAAACTTGGTTTTGTTTAGTGCACCATCTCCAATATAGCTTGGAAGATAACGCCAAAATAGAAAGGCTAGCCTACCACAACCCAAGACCCCCAAGCTATTTCAGTCTACAAACAATATCCCAATTCACAAGACTCCATTTTGATGACGCCAAGCTACCAACCCAAATAAATTCCCTTGCAAGATAATCCAATTCCCTAATAAAACTTGAAGGAGCAACCTATAACATACACCTATAATTGGGAAGATCCTGCACTAGTGACTTTAAAAGAAATACTCAACCCGCAAAGGATAACCACTTGTGAGTCAAATAGTGCACTTTCGCATAAAAAATTTCAAGAATATTCTTTCAGGAGCCCCTAGTCAAGGGACCCATGGAAAGAGGAATGCCAAGGTAAATTGAAGGCAACTTCCCAATCCAAAACCCAAGGATACAGTTTATTCATCATTGAATAGGCACAAGAGTGTTAAAAAATAAGATAGAAGATTTACCTTCATTGATCTGTTGTCTAGACATAGTGGGGTAAACATCCAAAACTTTGTGAAGTTAGTAGCCTCCCTTATCTTGGCCAAACCCATCAAAGGAGTGTTATCAAAAAATTTCAGATGTGATTGGGGAGGAAGTTTGATACCCCAATTCTACCCATGGATCAACCCCCAATTAACATGGCTCTTAATAGCTCTCCCCAGACCTTCATCCAAGAGAATAAACATGTATGGAGACAAGGGATCCCCTTTCCGTAGACCTCTAGAAGCCTTGAATAAGGGGGAAGGTTCCCCACTAACCAACAAAAAAAAGGAATGCAACGTGATACAACTCATTACCCACATAATCCACCTAGCAAAACCAAAAGCTCCAAACACTCTCTATAGAAAGGACCATTTGACCCTATCATAAGCTTTTTCCATATCTAGATTTATAAACATATATTTTTCCTTGGAGATCACTATAGAATTGATAGTTTCAAAAAGAATCACCACACCATCCAAGATTTTCTTATCAGTTGCAAAGCCTCCCTATTCCTCAGAGACCAGTCTGCTAATCCATCACTTCAATCTTTTTATAATAAACTTGGATAGAATCTCATAAACCACATTACATAGAGCTATTGGCTAGAACAAACTCATCCTATCCACCCCATCATCCAATCCACCCCATCACACTTGTGAATAAGGGAAATACAAGTAGATTTCAATGTCTTCAACATCTATTTATTCATTTGAGATTCATGTACCACCTCCAATAAGTCCCAATAGATTATTTCCCAAAATTCCTGAAAGAACTCAATTAGAAACCCATCAGGACCTAGTGCCTTTCCTTTCTTCATTTAAAAGATGATAGCCTCCAATTCTTCTAGAGAGATAAGACTCATAATGTTCTCATTCATTTCCCTAGATACCAAAGAAGGAATGTAGGCAAGAATATGATCTTCATCCTCCCCAACATCAAGGGAATCCTCTCGGAGCAAAGATACAAAATATTGAGAAGCCTTGGTAGAGATATCCCCATGAGAGATCAAATAATCTCCCCTATAATTAATAAGATGAGAGATAGAATTACAATGTCTCTTGGACTTCACATAATTGAAGAAAAATGTAATGTTTATATCCCCTTCCTATAGCCATGCCACATGTACCTATGGTTTCCAATAAATATCCTCACACAACTCAGACTCCTCTAGAGTTTTCAAAAGCCTTCGACTCCTCCAAGAGAGATTCCTATAATAGTCATGCTCCCTAATTTCTTGAGTAATTGCATTCAAACTAGCTTGAGCAACAACTTTAGCATGAAATATGTTACCAAAACACCACCTATTCCACCTTTTGAGTTGATACTTCACAAACTAAAGTTGCTTGAAAAAATATTACATAGCCATGCCAAAATTAGGTCTAACTGACTGCCACCACTCAACCATATGGTCCTAAAGAGAATTATCTCATAGTCACATGAGTTAGAACTTGAAAGAGGGATTACGAGAAAAACTAGCCAAAGAAGCAAAAACATTTATAGGCCAATGATCAGAGCCCCTCCAATCCAAAATCTTTAAGCTAGAAAACCAAGATACACCTATCCAAGAATAAGAAACTAGAAACCTATCAAGCCTCTCAACAACACAATCCTTACTACACCTCCTATTGTTCTAGGTAAATTGACCATTTCCAAGTTTTACGTCAACCAGATTTAAGGATGAAATATTCTCTCTAAGAAGAAAGGCATGCTACTCTAGCCTTAGCATACCACCTTTCTTTCCCTCTAGCTCAATAATAGCATTGAAATCACCGACAACAACCCAAGGATAAAGAGGAGAAACACTTCGAATAAAATGAATATGAAACCAAATACACTACTTATCAAACAAGTTAGTTGGGGCATAAATTTTGGATAGAAGAATGGTCTCTCTAGACTCTGAACTCACAACAACCACAAAAATAGAGGGCATATTAGAAATCCACCAAAGAGGATGAAGCTTCAAGGGGTTCCATAGGTAAGCCACACACCCTGCATTACCCTGCACACCAATATACTAACTCTGACCCTGCCACTAGACTTTGGGCACTAAACTAGTACTCTCCATGAAAAGTTTGGTTTCTTAAAGAAATAACAAATCAAGTGAATGCCTTCACACCAAGTCTTGAACAATTTTTTTCTAGGGCCACTGTTTAGGCCCCTCACATTCTAAGAGAGAATAATCATCTTTGAGAGGTGGAAAAGTGGGAATCAAGAGTCTTGACAAACCCAAACTCAACTAGTGTTTCACCCATAATCTTAATCTTCTCCAAATCCTTCTTCCTCCCAAATTTGAGGGGTTTATCATTAACCCCTTTCTTTGGATTTTTCTGAAGGAGACCAAGGGAAAGGGATGCCTTCTTTCCATTCTCTATCACAAACACCATCTTCTCCAAAGGGGAATCATTCTTAATCATAATCCTTTCTGTAGCACTAGGCATCATAGGACTAGTCGAGACCAAAACATTTCGATTTGTATCCATTTGAGCAAGTGACATGCCTTCCATTAGAAAATTCTAAAGATCAACTGACTTGGCACCCTCCTAAACTTTCTCCAGAACCCCCTATTCCAAAAGAATCATACCAAGGTTCACCTCTTACTAACTAAGATCATCCAAAACTTCAAAATGATTAAAAAATTCCTACTTTTTTCACTCCTTGAAAGATCTTTTCTGACCATGATTCTTATTACAAGGCTTGATAGGAGTGAAATCTTCTTTATCCTCCACATCACCCAGAATAGGAACCTTACCCTTGTCCACCTTGGGAGGGTTACACAGTGGCTTGTTTAGATGGGGCTCTAAAGAGCGGTTCCTAGGACATCTCTTCTACAAATGACCATACTCGTGGCACAACTGACAGTGGAAGGGGAGAGTCTCATAGTCCAACTACTGCACCCAAGAGGAAGAACCCACAAAAATTTCTAAAGAATCTAGAATAGGATTGATCAAGTATTTTTCAACACAAATATGTGTAAAATTCATTACCTTCTTATCCTATGTTTGTTGAGAAGGGCCTACTAGTTTCCCAAGAAATAGAGCAACCATATGTATTATTCCATTCCACCATAATTCAATCAAGAACCTAGGGAGACACACCCAGATAGGAACTCAATTCAAAAGCTCCTTTGAAAGGTCAAATATTATATGTCATGGTTTGATAAAAAACCAATCCGATTGTGAAAATATGGGCCTCCTTCAAAAACTTTGTTATGATCAACCATGCAATTAAAAATGGCCATAAAAAAATTGTTGGCTAGCAGCAAAATATTAAAGGAGAAATTTGAGTTGAAGGATGAAGAAAAATATTTTAAGGAGCCCTCCAAGGTCGAGAATTAGAAGCCTTAGTAAGTGTATATTTAGTATATTTCAAAGGGTTGTGCAGATGGTGACCAAAATATTAGAAAAAATATTACATATATTTTCATTTTGGGACTTTTCGAACCACTCAAAGGCCTAGACAAGGCTTTAGATCCCTCCACTTTGCAAGAGGCTATCAAAATATCTCTAACTCTAGAGTCATCTATTTTGCAGAATTTTTTTCTTATTCCAAGATACCTATGTTTAGGCACCATAAAGAAAAATTTCAAAAGAAGGGACCTCGTGCACCATTCTAGAAGCTCATACCTCATTCTACAACAAAGAGTATGGATGGTACAAAAAATTAACTCAAAAGAAAGAAACTGTATTTCTCTTGTAGGGAGCCTTGAGAACTAGGCCATAGATACCTAAGCAAGGGACAAATTCATTACATAGAGGTGATTTCTAAAGAAGACTCAAAACAAGAAGATCCTGAACCAAAAAATAATTTAGAATATTTGGAGAAAAATTTAACAAAAAATAAAGGCACTAGTGGGGGCACTCTTGTAATTCTTTAAGGAGCACCTAAGTATTATCCATTTAGAGTCTATGGAGTGTTATTTGGACAAAAAAATTTATTGCTCATCGACAGTGGGACCATCCAAAATTTCATTGATGAAGGTTTGGTGGTCAAGAGAGGATTGAAGGTATAAGATTTTGAGGGATTTAATGTTAGTTTTGTTGATAGATTCACTATTCCCTTCACTAAAATAATTTGGCAACTCAATTTAACTCTTGGAGATCATAAGGTATGTGATAAATTTTATGTTGTGTGTTTAGAAGAAATTAATATGGTGTTGGTTGTTCAATGGTTGCACTCTCTAGGATAATTCTCATATAATTACCAAACCATGGAGCTTAAGTTGAAATCATCTAGGGAAGAAGTGTTACTTAAATTAATTTCCAACAAGGAACCACAAGTTGTTAGAGCAAAAAAATGTAGAGGAATTTTTGTAGGGATCAAGTTGCATGGGAAACAATTTGTTCGATTACCCTCAAAATTTATTCTATAGGAGAGGAATCTCTACATCATGTTGTTTTTCAAAGAAAATTAGATAAGCATAGTATGGTATTCAATGATTTTCCTCAAAGATTACCTCTACTTAGAGGTTTATAGCACATCATAGAAGTAGATTAAAATGAAAAACCAATAATAAACACTTTGTATTGTCATCAAAGAGGATACAACGAGTAGATTGAGAAGGCTATAGAATAAATTTTATTAATGGGTTATATAAGGCCTAGTTCCAATCCCTTTGCATCTTCAGTGGTGCTTGTAAAAAGGAAGTATGTATCTATGTATATGTGTATTTATTATCAAGCATTAAATAAGAATACCATAAAAAATAGATACCTTATACCTAGGATCAATGAGATGATAGATGAACTAAATGAGGCTATGAACTTCTCAAAAATTGATATGAGATCAAGCTATCACTAGTTTTGAGTGAATGGGGAAGATGTACACAAAATAGCATTTATATGTCATTTTGGATATTTTGATTTTTTGATCATGCCTTTTTGTTTAAAAAATAATCCAAGTAATTTCCAATCATTTATGAATCAGATATTCAAAAATAAATTAGAAATTTTATATTAGTGAATTCTTTAATGATATTTTGATTTATAAATAAAACATAGGAAGAACATTTGGAGAACTTAGATACTATCTTGGGTATTTTATAACATTAATATTTTTATGGAAAAGAATCCAAATGTAGTTTTGGATTAAAAGAGATTTTATATTATAGACACACTATAAGTACCAAGGGTATACAATTGGATCCCCAAAATATCCAAGACATTTTAGATTGTCCACCTCCTACTACATTAACATATTTGAGAGGGTTCATTGGTTTATGAAACTACTATAGGAGGTTGTGAAAGGTTTTTCTAAAATTTATACACCTTTAATATGTTTAATAAAGAAGGGATCTTTTGAATGGACTATAGTTTCTCAAGTGACATTTGAAAATCTTAAAACGGTAATGAGCTCATTCCCTTTACTTCATATACCTAGTGTATCTCTTCCATTATTATAGAATTTAAATAGGAGTTGTTCTAACTCAAGGGAGACATCTAATGGAATTTTTAAGTAGAAAACTAAGTGAGTTATAAAAAATTACTCCATCTCTGATAAGAAAATGTTGGCTATCATGCATTACCCTAGAGAGGTTTAGACAATATTTAGTTTTGAAAGATTTGTAGTGAAAAATGATCACAACAACTTGAATTTATTTTTGAGACAATACAGTTCAAATTACCACCAATAGAAGTGAGTAAGTAAAATAAAATCTTATGACTTTGATATAGATTATATGATGGGAAAAAATGATATTGTTGATTCTCTTTCTAAACTTCCTACCCTATGCTCTCTTTCCATTGTTTATGGTAATTGGTAAGTTTTTATTTTGAATAAACATTTTAAAAATACATTTACTATTAATATTATTGATGAAGTAGTAAAATATGATAGATGCATGTAGTATATGGAATCATTATATACAAAAAAAAAAATATTGGTTCTAAATCTAAGATAAAGGAAAGGATATTGAGATTAGTTCATGATATTCCATTAGCAAGGCAACCAAGACTTCAAAAAATATAGGAAAATTAAGGAATTTTTCTCATTGAATGGCCTAAAGGAATATTTTATCAAGCATATAAGGGAATGCAACACACGTTAATGAAATAAAGAAGAACACATTTTTCCAATAGGTTTTCTTTAACCACTATCAATCCTCAATTAGAAGTGGGACAATATATCCATATACTTCATTGCAGGCCTCCTTAAGGTAAATGGTAAGAATTGCATTTATATACTTGCAAATAGATTGATAAAATATGAATATTTATTTACCATTTTATCATACTTTAAAGATCCTGAAGTGAAAATTTTTGTTGAACACACCAAAATACTGAGAGGGGGTGAATTAGTATTCTTAAATTTCAATTTAAATCCTTAACTTGTTTAACTTAAGTTATACTTATTAAAGCATTCATCTACTTAAATATATCAGGAAAGAAGATAAGCATTCACACAAGAACATAATTCATACCAAATATACGTGGAAAACCACACAGGGGAAAACCACAATGATAAATAATGCTTGGATCTACTATCCAAATCCAGCCTCACAAATTAGCAACAGTTACAACTTTTATTTAGGGTTACAACCCAAGGAAGCTACAACTCCCTTGTTGGCAATTCTTGTCATTGGTGTCAACACTTGAGGAGATTATTGATTTTTGGTTGTCATTGACGTCAACACTTGAGAATATTATTGATAGTTGGTTGTGATTCTTGGGATTTTATTGGAATTAGTTGGTATTGATGTCCTTGATGTAGTTGGCATTGGTTGTCATTGTTGACAACTTTAAGAATGGGCTAACATTGATGCATGGAAGAGTTGTCAAAGCCCATGGTTGGATGCCATGCCTTATCTAAAGAAGAGTTGCATAAGTTCATAGTTGGAATTTATTCCTTATCTAAAGAAGAGATTCAAAATTTCATGGTGTTGGACTCCATGCCTCATCTAAAGAAGAGTTGTAGAAGTTCATGATTGGGTTCCATGCCTTGTTCCATGCCAAGAAAAGTTATATAGTGCACTATTGCTATCAATAAAGTTGTTTTTATAATGATTAGGATTAGAAGTATGACTGGTAATAGAGAGATATTACTGAAGGTCTATAGTATTTCTTTTTCTCTCTCCTAATTTTATTGATGAAGTAAGTTTTGTTAAAAGAAAGAACTGGCCTTTGCAAGGTACTTAAGTGTTTCTAGTTTAGGAAGCTACATTGAATTTTGTCTAGGAGAACGCTCTACATTCCTCTATTATTGAATTTTTGTTCTTTCGGTTTTGGATTCAATGTTAGTGCCCATGGACATTACACTCCTATATTTTTAGGTCACCTGTGTTTTTGAGAAGATTTTCGTGAATTGCAAAAGATTGACAATGTTGTTTGGTGTCCAAAATGGCCTAGGAAATGCTCCACATTACTTTGTGTTGATGTCTCTACTCTTATGGATTGGTGAATGTTCTCTCAATATTTGTGTTGTGTCTTAGTTCCAATTTCATGTGATGAAGTGGTCAGCAAGCTAATGGTTAATGCTATATCTTCTAGTTATGATTTTTGTGCTTCCTAGATGGAGTATTTTGTTCTTGTTTGGGTTGCAGTGGTTGTTAGTGGCATGAAAATATAAAGAAGGGTATACAAGTGTTATTGGATATTCATGGAACATTTCCATGTGATCTGCATGATGTTGATTGTTTGCTTTAGTGTTGCATTGTGTCTTGAGTTGACTTTTTGGGTTATTTGTAGATATCTGGTTGACAAGGCTTGTTTCTTTTCTCGTGTCATGTGTTTGGGGGTGTACACCAACAATTGAATTTGTTTTAAGTTAGATTTTCATCTTGAACTATCTTGTTTAGAACTGACTTGAGAAAATTCAATTAGAAGTATGATTTCGAGCCAACTGGTTATGCACTTCAAATTTTCATCTACATGTTTCCTTGATGCCAACTTAGGTTGATGTATGCCAGCGTGTGAATTATTTTGGATCACATTGGAAGATGCAATAAGATTGTTTTGATCCTCTCTATCTTCTAGATAGGACCACATTAAGTTTTTGGTGGTTGACTTGTTCAATTCATTGATTATCTTATTTGTGGCTGACCTAATTAATTTTTTGAAGAGTTACAGTGGATATAAATGTAAGATAATTTTAGATGCAACAAGATGGAGAAGTGTACATGTGATAAAAATCAACTATGTGGAATATATTGAATATCTAGTAGATTTAGTGCTACATTGTGAAGAGGAAAGATAAAATCAGATATGTTATAATGCCTCAGTTAGTAGAGTGAATTGTTCACAAATATTATAATTTCTTATAAACTTTTATTATCTACTCTGAGATAGTGAATCTCATTGAGTCCTTTGTATCTTTCTCCTAGAGTTGGTTGGTGCTTCAGTGCTACAAGTCCTTTGTATCTTTCTCTAAGGTAGTGAGCCTTCTTTCAAGTATTTTTGGTAGTGATCCTTTTATATTGAGTTAACTCTCACAGTGGTTTTTCCCTCATTGGATTTTCCACGTAAATTTGGTGTTCTCCTTGTGCAAGTTACATGCTCTAGGTACAACAAGTTCCCTCTGGCATCAATAGTCTTGGTTGAGAAGTAAAATAAAGTGAGATTGTGAAGAAGGTTTTGATATAAGATCATCAATCACTGGTGACACAAGTAAGTTCATCAATCACAAGAAGCTTAATGGTGGAGTTGTTAAGTTTTGTGATGATAATTTAGCACAAATCTATGGAAAAGGTGATATAAAAATTGATGGAAAGAACAAAACTAAAGATGTCATTTATGTCAAAGGTCTAAAACATAATCTCCTAAGTGTCAATAAAATTTGCAGCAAAGGATACAATCTTACTTTTTATGCTAATGGATATAAGATCAAAAAGGAAGGTTTTCGAAAGCTTATTGTTGAAGAAACAAGGACAAATGGTAATTCCTATCATCTAAAGGATGCTAATGGAAGAATCTTCTTATTGGCTTAGTATAGATAATGTTGGTTGTGTCACAAAAGGATGGGCACATCAACTTTGACAACATGGTAAAGATTAGTTCCTCTCATGCAATGAGATATATGCCTAGGATAACTAAGCCTACAAAAACATTGTGTAAAGAATGTCAAATGGGAAAGAAAGAAAACACTAGTTTCAAAAGCAAGGAGTGCTCTATTTCAATGCCATTGGATTTGATTCGTACTGATTTATGTGGACCTGCAAGGATAAGAAGCCAACAAGGTGAAAGGTACTTTACGTTGCTTATAGATGATTACA
Source organism: Sequoiadendron giganteum (assembly GCA_007115665.2). Taxonomy (NCBI): domain Eukaryota; kingdom Viridiplantae; phylum Streptophyta; class Pinopsida; order Cupressales; family Cupressaceae; genus Sequoiadendron; species Sequoiadendron giganteum. The sequence continues at coordinate 425,061,988 of CM021103.1, forward strand.
CTAGAATGACTTGGGTTACATTCTTAAGAGATAAATTAGAAGCCTTTGATATGTTTAATATTTTTAAACCAAAAGTTGAGAATGAAATGGAGGCTAGGATCAAATGTTTAAGGTTAGATAGAGGAGGTGAATTTACTTCTTCTGAATTTGAATTTTTTTGTGAAGATCATGGTATTAAGAGACCTTTGTCTACTCCTAGAACCCCTCAGAAAAATGGGGTAGTTGAAAGGAAGAATAGAACAATGCAAGAAATGGCAAAGACAATTATGAAATATTTTGACCTAATGGATATGTGTTGGAAGAAAGTAGTACATATTGTTGTCTATTTTTCTCAATAGAGTGTAACTGAGGGTTAACAACAATAAGACCCCATATGAGTTGTGGTATGGAAGACCTCTCATTGTTAGATATTTCAAAATCTTTGGTAGCAAATGCTACATTAGAAGAGATGAAGGAGACCTTGGAAAGTTTGATTCAATGTGTGATGAAGGAATATTTCATGGTTACTCAACCAAGAGCAAGGCATACATATTCTATAAAAAGATATTGGGAAAGATGATTGAAAGTACAAATTTCAAGGTAGATGAAGAATTGAGTCAGATTTCTCATGAACCTAAGGTTTCTAGATATGATATGCTTCCCTTGATTGAAGAAGAAGAAGAATAATAAATAGAAGAGAAAGAAGAAAAGGAATCAAAACTAGTGAAGACTCTCAAGACTCTAGCAAAATATGTATAGAAGAACAAATCTCCAAATCAAATCATTGCAGACAAAAATGAAGGAGTGTTGACAAGAAGAAAGTTTGCAAAAACAACTGAACAAGGAAACTTTTGCTTATTATAAATAGTAGAACTGAAGAATTTTGTTGATGCCAGCAATGATGATAATTGGATAAAAGCAATAGACAAAGAACTGAATTAGATAGAAATGAATCATATTTGGAAATTAGTTCCCAAATTAGTTGATAAGAATGTGATAGGAACAATGTGGGTGTTTCAAAATAACTTGAATGAAGATGGTGAAGTGGTAAGGAACAAAGCTAGATTGGTTTGCAAGGGCTATTCATAAGTTGAAGGCATTGATTTTGAGGAGACCTTTTCTCTAGTAGCCAGATTGGAGGCAATAAGGATGTTTCTTGCTCTTGTTGATCACAATAACTTCAAAGTATATCAAATGGATGTCAAGTCAGAGTTTTTGAATGGCGATCTAGAAGAAGAGGTATATATTGAACAACCAAATGGTTTCTAGTTATCAAAGGATCTGGACATGGTTTACAGACTCAAGAAAGCTTTGAAATCTTGGTATGCTAGATTGGATAAGTACCTACTTCAGCAAGGATTCAAGAAAGGTAATTCAAATAGTAATATATACATTGAGGTTCAAGAAGACAAGCTATTGATTATGGTTGTATATATCGATGAAATCATCTTTGGTGGAGATGATGATATGTGTAAAAAATTTGTAGAAAAGATGCAAAAATAATTTGAGATGTCAATGGTTGGTGAGTTATCCTTCTTTCTTGGGCTTCAAATTATTTAGGAATATGATGGTATCTTTATTTCTCAATCGAAATATGTCAAGGAGATGTTAAATAAATTTGGAATGGAAGACTCCAAACTAGTGGGTACTCCTATGGTGATTGGTTGTCACCTAAGAAAATCTGATAAGTCTATGAAAGTTGATCAGACTCTATATGTTGATGATTGGAGGTTTATTATACTTAACTGCTTCTAGACCAGATACCATGCATGTGATATGTTTTGTTTCTATATTTCAAGTCAATCCTAAGCAATCTCATTAGAAAGCTATGAAAATAATATTCAGATATTTGAAGGGAACTCTAGATTATGGCCTATGGTATAAAAAGGATCAAAATTTATCTTTGAGTGCCTGTACTAATTATGATTGGGAAAGTTGTGTGGATGACCAAATAAGTACAAGTGGAATTGCATTATTTTTGGAAGATAGATTGGTCTCATGGTTCAGGAAAAAGAAAGACTCGATATCTTTATCCACAACAGATGTTGAATACATTGTTGTAGCATCTTGCTACACTCAAGTGCTTTGGATGAAGCAAAATTTGAAGGATTTGAAGGTGTTTTATAATGAACATATTCGTATACTATGTGAAAAAACAAATTCTATTAATATTTCCAATAATTTGTTAATGCATTCAAGAACAAAAGAAATTTCAATCTGGTATTAGTTTCTGAGAGAGAAAGTTGTAGAACATGAACTTGGAATGGAGTATGTGCCTAACAGGGACCAGATTGTAGAAATTTTCACAAAGGTAATTTCAAAGGATACTTTTGAGTATTTATGGCAAAAGTTGGGGATTATTTCCCCTCCTTGTTCTAAGTAGATGCATAGATGGTGCATCTATCCAAGGGCATAAATTCATGTCATATCCTTTTTCTCCTAGATTGATGTGTGCTACCACTCAAGGGGGGCTAGTAGTAAGGGAGAGTTTTGATGTAGTTGTGCAAGCATTAAGAAAAAGTGATGATTATCAAAGGGGAGAATGTGTTATTGATTCAATCAAAGATCTTTTTCCCTTTGTTCCTGAAGTCAAAAATATCTTATTGTTTTATGTAGGAGTATATGGCCATTTTTCCTTGATGTCAAAGGGGGAGAGTGAGTAGTTGTATTGCCATCAATTCCAAAGGGAGAGACTGTTTGAAATTGTTATCATTGATGTCAACACTTGAGGAGATTGTTGATTGTTGGTCATCATTAATGTCAACATTTGAGGAGATTGTTGATAGTTGGTTGTCATGATTGGGAGTTTTTTGGCATTAGTTGGTACTAATGTCCTTTTTGCAGTTGCAATTGGTTATCATTGTTGACAAATTTTAGTATGGTCTAAAATTGAAGCATGGAATAGTTGTTGAAGCCCATGGTTAGATGTCATGCCTTATCTAAAGAAGATTTAAAAAATTTCATGGTTGGATTTCATTCCTTATCAAAAGAAGAGATGTAGAAGTTCATGGTTTTGGATGTCATGCCTAATCTAAAGAAGAGTTGTAGAAGTTCATGGTTGGATTTCATGCCTTGTTCCATGCCAAGAAAATTTGTATAGTGCACTATTGTTTTCAATAGAGTTATTTCTATAATGATGAGGATTAGAAGCATGACTGATAATAGAGAGATATTACTAAAGGTCTATAGTATGTATTTTTCTCTCCTGATTTTCTTGATGAAGTATGTGTTGTTGAAAGAAAGATCTGGCCTCCACAAGATATTTAAGTGTTTCTAGTTCAAGAAGTTGCATTGAAGTTTTCTGGGAGAATGCTCCACATTCCTTCATTGTTGAATTTTTGGTCTTACAATTTGGGATTCAATGTTAGTGATTTGTGGACATTGCAATCCTATATGTGTGGGTCACCTATGTTTCCAAGGAGATTTTTGTGAATTGTAAAAATTTGGAAATGTTGTTGGTTGTCCATACTAGTCCAGGAAATGCTCTGCATTTCTTCGTATTGATGTCTCTACTCCTACAGATTGGTGAATGTGCTCTCAATATTTGCTTTGTCTCTTAGTTCCAATTTCATGTGATGAAGTGGTCTACAAACTAATGTGTTAATGTTATATCTTCTAGTTATGAGTTTTGTGCTTCCTAGATGGAGTATTTTGTTCTTGTTTGGGTTGTGGTGGTTGCTAGTGGCATGACAATATAAAAGAATGGTATAAATGTGTTATTGGATTTTGATTGAAGATCCCCATGTGATCCACATGATTTTGATTGTCCTCCTTGGTGCGACATTGTGTCTTGAGTTAGCTTTTTGGGCTATTTGTAGATATCTGGCCAATAGGGCTTGTTTCTTTTCTTGTGCCATGTGTTTGGGGGTCTGTGCCAACAATTAAAGATGTGTTAAGTTAAATTTGGGTCTTGACCTACCTTGGTTAGAATTTCCTTGAGAAAATTCAATTAGAAGTATGATTTTGAGCTGACTACTTATGCACTTCAAAGTTTCATCTACACATTTCCTTGATGCCAACTTAGGTTGATGTGTGCCAACATGTAAATTTTTTTGGATCACATTGGAAGATGTAAAAATATTTTTTTGGTCATCTCTATCTTCACGATAGGAATACATTATGTTTTTGGTGGTCAACTTGTTGAATTTGTTGATTATCTTCTTTGTGACTGACCTAATTGAAGTTTTGAAAAGTTGTGGTGGATATAAATGCAAGATCATTTTGGATGCAACAAGATGGATAAGTGTACTAGTGTGAAAAATAAAGTGTGTGAAATATATTGAATATCCAACAGAGTTAGTGCTACATTGTGAAGAGAAAAGATAGAATTAGATGTGTTATAATTCCTCATTTAGCAAAGTGAATTGTTGACAAATATTATAATTTCTTATAAATGTTAGAGTAATTGGACATTTACTTTATTAATTAAACAATATTTGTTTAATTATGTAAAGTTTCCTTTTAACTCTTTTTCACTTAAGCTAACACTAGGTGCATAATAATTAATTACTTTATTAATTATTATTGTGCAAGCCTAGGGTTTTCATCTATATGTAGTTGAAAACTATCTTTTGTATCATTATTCATTTTACATTTTCAGGTGAATACATTGCTCCACATTCTTGAGCATTTCCATTCTTGTTTCTCTTTGCTTCTCCTTGTAACAGGTTATTTGCTTGCAAAGATCGTTTGGGCTTCTGTGGTGTTGTATCTTCTCAACTCCAACAATAAACTTTTTGTATCTTGCTCTGAGATAGTGAATCTCGTAGGTCCTTTGTATCTTTCTTCTAGAGTTGGCTAGTACTTCAGTTCTACAAGTCCTTTGTATCTTTCTCTAAGTGGGCCTTCTTGCAAGTCTTTTTGGCAGTGAGCCTTTTATATTGTGATTTAGCTCTCATTGTGGTTTTCCCTCATTGGGTTTTCTACGTAAATTTGGTGTTCTCCTTGTGTAGGGTGAGTGCAAGAAGTTGAGTTCAATTTTTGGCCAAAAAGTGGAAGTTTTTTCTCTAATTTTCAGAATTTATATCATTTGACCTAAAAATTTGAATCCCTTAAAGATTGAATCTTAAAAAAAGTTAGGAATATGAAATGTAGTACTCTAAGTCTAGTTTCCAAATATATAATTTATTATAATACCTAGATGATACAAATTTATTTTCAATAGGCATGTCTAAAGACCATTGTTTAAAAGACTACTTTTACCATACCATGCACATGTACGTCATCCATATTTTCACCTAAATAATTGTAATTTTATGAATCCTTTTGGGAAAAGATTTGTAACACACTAAAGAATGTGTATGATTTTTTTTGTAATTTTTTTGAATATTTTTTAAATAATTTTTATTGGCCATAATTGATGTTTTGAAAATTCCTCATGTATGTCATGCATAATATGACCTAAGCTTATCATTATTTTTTTCAAATTGAAATAATTTTCTAAAGAATGTGCACATATAATTTTTTTTTCAAAAAAGCATTTTAATAAAAAGTTATTAAAATACTAAAAAACCATAATATTTCAAGTTTATGGACTAGTTTCATCAAATATTATTTGAAAAATAGAACAAATAATCAAATTGTAAAAAAATGCATATTTGGAATCTACACAATCTCATCTATAATGAGTTTTAATTTTGTCAAATTTTTTTGTAGAAAACATCTTTAGACATATGTCCAAAGTCACTCTTTTCTAGTGGCACTGACATGACCTTCAAGTTGTAGGTCAAAGAAATTCCAAAGCTAAGGTTCAAGTCCCCAAGCTTTTTTTTCGACCCAAAACCCATAGAAAAAGCCAGGCCAAAAATTGGTTTTTTTAGAAATGAGATATCTTTTGGTTTTTTAAAAATTTTAAGCCTTTATGAAATGGGATCCTATTTTGGCTCAAGGTCCCGAAGCGAAACGAGATCCCATTTTCTAAATAATGGGATCCCATTTTGTTTTTCCTGCTTTTAAGTTTTTGGCTAAATCTGAAACTTCCATGAGAAGTGGAATCATCTTCTTTCTTTTACCCTGCATGTGTATGTTATCAGTTTCTTTCTCATTGTTGTTGATCTAATTAGAAGTAGAAATGCTATATATTTCATTACTGAATATTGTTGATTATATTGAGGGTTTAAATTGTTATATTTGATTAAGGGTTTTATTTTTGATAAGAGGATTGTATTGTGCTAAAACATTTAAGGTTTAGAAGAATTTAATTTTTTGTGTAGACTAATTCACCCCTCTCAATCTCTGGGTATCTCCAACATCCCTGATTAGAAAAACTAGAATATGATTGACTTTATGGTCTCAACCCACTACTAGTCATCAATTTTTGATAGGACCTTACTACAATCTTCTCATACACTTACATATCCCCACACACCTCTATATTCCTGTTCTCATCTTTGATCTTCTATATATATCATCTGCACGCTTTGCAAATTCAAATTAAGTTGGCCATAAACAAGAAAATATATAACTTGTAGCATGTCAGCCTTCACATCAATTAGAGGTACATAATAATCATAAAATATTAATTAAATTTCTTCCAAATGAGTCGACATGACCCATACAACATCTTCAATCAATCCTTAAACTCCCTTGAATCTTGAATTAGTGGTGCACACCATCAACTTCCCTCAGTTGGCCTTCGCAAAAAGCATGACTTCACAAAATGACTTGAAACACCTGTGTGGTACTAGAAACAACAAAAATATCCATGTGCTTCATACCTTATAAAATATGAGATATGTGGGGTGTCCACACAAACTCATACAATTTAGATTTACAACCTTCTACTGGGGCAAGTATTCAAACACTTGTTCTGATGAAGATTAAGCATCTAGAACCAACTATATCACTTTGATACTTTTGAGAATTAAACTTGTAGAGCACCAAATGACTTGAAACTTCCCTATAGAATACTTTATAGATTACTGAGCATTTCCTCAAAATATTCTTGGCCAAATCTTCACATGCGGTGGGATGTGGAGCATTCCAACAGGTCTCTTGAACCACTTTGCACTACCCTAACACACTCTGGTACTATGCCACTTCAAACTTTCTGTATAGGAGTATTGACATGAAATTTTGAATATAACACCTTCATATCTCTATGAACTTAACTTCTAAACTACAAGACTAAATATTTCTCTGTGGAAGGATGCAGACCAAAATACTATGTATCTACCTTAGAGTATATATTGTGAATGCTTTAGACTAAAATTATACAACTTTTCACTAAGTGCGGTTCACCAAACTGATAAAATATCATTATAGGAATCTTGAAAACACATCAATACATGAGAACCCACAACCACATCATACTTAGGCAAAAAAATGACTACTAATCTTCTACATCACTGTAATGGTGACCTACACCATTAAATGTTTTTGCACACTAACAATCTTCAAAGCATATACAATCCTAAGGATACTTTTGACATCAATGACAATCAAGCTTATCAAGCTACAACAATATCCCCCTTTGTCATTGATGGTAAAACCAAATGATGTGCACAAAATCTCCCCCTTTGACATCAAGGGAAAAGGGTAACTAATCTTTCTCTATACATACAAAAACTTATAGACTTCCCCTTATTTTATACAACTTTTACTCCCTCTAGGATGAAGTTTGGTTACTTCATCAACAAGAAGTAATATTGTCTTATCTACAAATTCGTTTACTCCACATATATACAACATCAAAAAGGAAAGATATCTTACATCAAAAAAATCAAACCTGGCTCAACTAGATGGAAGAATGTTCTTGTAAATTGACTTGACCTAGACCAGGATACTATCCCATTAATTATTTATTGTGGTCAAGGTATAGACTTGACATGTCAATTGCACATAAGTGTCCTTTTCTTCCTCTAAAGAAGATGATGCATGGTACTTTGATTTACACCATTTTCTTCCACTAGAAGTCCAATAAGTGAAGCCAACCTTAGGCTCACTACCTCTCATAACTACTTTATCCGACCCTTAAATTTCTCCATTTGATCTTGCAATTTTTGAATCTAGGAATACAACCTTTCCATTTGTTCCCTTATGGCACCATATTTGTCCTACATAGGATCATAAGTTGCAGCCAAATTAGTGATCTACACTTCAATGGTATTAATCCAATCCTTTATTCTCTTTGCTGTAGTAGGCCATTTCAGAAAAAAGACATACAACACTTTTTCTTCCTCAAAACTCTTCTAAATGTCCTTGATGCATGATTATAGCTTGGTAAATACACTGACACATTTTCCGGAGGCATTTTTCAATCTCTTTTGATTAATCTTTTTTTGTTCCTGCTCCTCTAGATGGGATGAATAAGTCTCAAAGGACTCCATTATTTGCTTCATCTGTTGTGTAGGAGGCAATGATGTATATCTTTTTTCTTCAAGAAATTTCTCTTCTAATACCTTAATTTCCTCTTCCAATGTGTCTACACTCTCAACCTATTGTTGAAACAACTCTTGCCTTGTAATGTAGTGGAGTACATCTCCAAGATCCATCTTATATAGGGGAGACATACCAGACAAATTGACTTTCCCATCAAATGTAGGAACATACAACAGCTGTGGATACACTACCAGTTGAATTTACATCTCTTGTGCCAAAAAATCCTTGATTGAGTCAATCAAAGAAGAATATGATTTCTTTGGGCTTTATTATTTATCACCCTTCTCCTTCTCCTTCTCCTCTTCCTTCTCCTTTTAGTGATCAGAGATAACTTTCTCCTCTTGTTGACCAGACACGCCTTTCTCTTCTTGCTGACTAGAGACATTTTGCTCCTTTTTCTAATTGAAGACAACTTTATCATTTGTATTCACCAGAGGGGGCATATTATCAATATCTTACTCATTTGGAAACTCCTAGGCATTCATGTCATCATCATTTTGCACCTATTTAATTATATTAATTTTGACTTCTTGTCTCCTAAATATTTTCTCTATCATCATCATCCATTCTCATAATAATTTCAACTCTATGATGTGTGTGGAGCTCTTTGGCTTGCTTCCAAACTATCTTTTCCTTTTTTTCTTGGGAGACAAAGGACACAACCTTGTCGATGGCTTGTTATCTTAGCTCCTCATCAACTTTGATTGAATTTTCTCTTCTTTGTCTCAAATCCTATTGTAATATTTCCAAAGCCTTTTCAATGAAGTCACTTAAAGACCTTATTTTCTTGAGCATATACACAATAATATCCTTTTCAATGGTCTTCTAATCTTTCGAAGGGACTTCCAAATGAAGCTATATGGTTTTATTCAATAGATCATGGTTACCAATTTCATTTAATATGGATTCAAACTCAAGGGGCTCATGTGGAACCAAAGGAGGTTGCTATGTTTTCTCCTTTTCTATCTTCTTCCCTTTCTTTTCCTGTTTGGAGGTACCTTCATCTCCAACTTCTTCCTCCTCTTCTGATTCTTCCCCATCCATCTTCTTCCTTTTTTCCATTTAATTAGTCCTAGCATATACATATTTTGTGTCCTTCTTGTGGTGGAGTCTATGATACATATCTTCTTCCAGTAGATGATAGTGTAGATTTAGTGGGTTGTGAAGGAGTAATAGCAAGAGAAGTGTATCTATCAGACCTTCGTGGCTCTTTGTTGGATTCTGGAGGAACAAATTTAGCTTTAGAACTCTCTACAGGGGAATCAAATGTAGAATTTGGATACAAACCCCATTTCTTGTGAATCTCTTCTCTATGTTTTGAAAATTTCTCCTTTGTATAATTCTTATACATCCTATCCATTATCTCCTCATATGTTCCCAATATTTCAACAATTGTATCTTTTGGATTTTTTAGTAGGATATCCACATAACCTTGGACATATTTAGGTGCAACCTCATAAGGAAATGTAGGAATCCATGAGGTTTTGGGCTCCACTAATTCCTTGTAACAATGATCCTTGTCCATCATGAATGTTACCTCATTCTTATACCTCTAGACCAAATTGGATGAAATTATCTCTCTCTCTCTCTCTCTCTCTTGCATCTCTATTTACAAGTTTTTAAAGAATCCCCAATACAAAGTATTGTATACTTTCTCATCCATCATACCTTTCATATGTTTCTTAATTTGAGCTTCTATAAAAGAGAACTTATCCCATATTTTGATTTTAAATCCAAGTAATCCATTCAAGAAAAAGAATGCAAGGAAACTAATCAATGATCCAAAAATGAAATTGTATCCAGTTTCTTTTGTATGCTTCAAATTTTCCATCAATTTCTCCCTTAACGGTTCATAAAGATCAAATTTGGATCCTTCACCATCTAATATGTGATGTGGATTGCAGTGGTAGTGGTTGATCCTTCTCTATTTGTGAAGTAGATTTTGTAGGAAATCCCAATTAAGGTATAACAAGCTATGGGATCAGTGATATCTTTTTCTGTTTGGGTTCTTTTATCAAATTTAGCTCTGGTAAGCTCAATAACCCCTTCATTCTTGATTAACTTCATCACCGGGGCTGGTTTGGTGGAAAAAAGACCAATAACAACCCTAATAAACTCTTTTGTTATCATGTAGGGCTTAGCCAACAAATTAAATTCCTTATGACTATGACTTAGGATAATCCTTACCCATTATTTTTAGTTGTAGAATTCTAGAAAATCTTCTTGTGTATCTAACCCTTTCACTACCAAATTTGCATATTCAAGCTTGTATACACCATTATCACCCAATATTTCAAGTTGAAGCACTTCAAATGATAATGTGTGATCAGTTCCATTGAGTGGGGCATTGATATAGATTCTTACATCTTCTAAATACACCACATCCATATGAACCTTCAAAAATGTGCCATACTTATCAACCTCCATCACCTTGAAAGGAAATTTATCGTACTTTGGCTTGGGTTTCTCCACAACATCTACCAACTGTGGGGTCACCATTGATATTCCTTTGAAATATTCAAACACCATCACTAGGGTTTGGCATGAAATCACAAAGATATCTTGAAAACCCTTTTCACTCTTCTCTACTTCTAAACACAAGAACTTTTTATTGCAAATGAGAACAAATTGTTCAAATAAAACATAAAAATCCTTCCATTTTCCCAAACTTTTCACTATTAATGCATTAATACTTGTTAGGTAAATTTTTTCTAGAATAATTTGTGTCATCATAGGGATACAAAGATGTTGAACACACTGGATACTAAGAGGGAGGGTGAATCAGTATCTTCATAAACTTAAACCCCTCCAGAACTTAAGACCTTCAGCACAATTCAAACTTCTTAACCAAACCAGAGATGCTTAAACAAATCAACAACAATAAAAGATATAACATTATAATATCTTAACAAGTTCAGTAACTCTTAACCAAATCAGTAGTAATAAAAGATTAAAAAGGAACACACATGCACAAGATGACACTAGATTTATGTGGAAAATCCAATGATGGAAAAACCATAGTGAGAGTTAAATCACAATATATGAATCTCACTACTTACAAAATAAGGCTCTCTACCAAAATACTTGTAGACTAAGGTGCACAATCCTAGGGTGAGATACAAAGGACTTACAAACTTAAGTAAACAACTCCATGGCAAGATACAAGGACCTAATGAGATTCACTATCTCAAAGTAGGATACATGAAGATTATGAAAATTATAATATTTGTTAACACAACACTCTATTGATTGAGGAATTATAACACATTTCATCTATCTTACACACACTTTCAAACTTCTTCTACAAGATATTTAATACATTCCACTCTCACACACTTCCCACTCTTCTTGCATCTAAAATGTTCTTGTATTTATATCGGCCACCACAAGACCTCAAAACACAAATTAGGTCAGCCAAGAAGAAGAATAACAATAATCTCAACAAGTCAGCCATAAAACATCAATGTGGTCCTATCTAGGGGATATAGAGGACCAAAAACAATCTTATTGCATCTCGCAATGTGATCCCAAATAATTCACATGATGGTGCACACCAACCCAAGTTGGCAACAAGGAAATGTGTAGATGAAATGTGAAGCACATAACCAGTCGACCCAAAATATACTTCCAATCAAATTAACTCAATATGGTCCTCAAAAAAATAGGTCAAGACCCAAATCCACCTTAACACAACTTCACATTTTGGTGCAAACCTTCAAGCACATAGAACAAGTAAGATGGCAAGCCCTATCAACAAGATATCCATAATTACCCAAAATACCAACTCAAACACAATGTAGCACCAAAAGAGATCAATTACTGATGTGAAAATAAAAAAGGGATGTTCTTTGAAAATATAACAACATATCCAAATACGTATTTTGTACTGTCATTCCAACAATAGCTACCAAAACCCAAATAGGAATAGAACACTTCTTCCTAGAAAAATAGAATGCACAACCATGAGATATAACATTAATAGGTCAACTTGCAGACCACTTAAACACATGAAATTGGAACTAAGACACTAAATAAGCACTAATATCACATTCACCAAGCCATAGGATTAGAGACATCAATGCGGAGAAATGTAGAGCATATTTTGGACTAGTCCAGACAACCAACACTACCAACCTTCTACAATTAACAGAAACCTCCTCAACAACATTGATGACATAAAAATATAGGAGTGCAACATCCTTAGAGCACAAACACTGAATCCCAAATTGCAAGACCACGTCTCCAACAATGGAGGAATGCAAATCATTCTCCCAAACAGTCTTCACGACAATATTCTGAGCCAGAAAAATCTTACCTACTTGTGGAGGCTGAAACAACCTTGCAGTAACACATACTTCTTCAAGAACAATGGGAGATAATACAACATGTTATAGGTCATCAAAAACATCTCTCCATCATCATAAATACTTCTAATCTTCATCTTAATATATCATTATGAAAATAACTCTACTGATAGCAACCATAAATAATACTTCTTTACATGACATCAAACAAGGCATAGCATCCAACCATGAAATTTTGTAATACATCATCATACACCAATGATATCCAAATAATGCAACATTTGTCCTAATTTTTCACAACCAATGCCAAACATACAACCATGGCAACCACAAATAATTCACCAAAAACATATAGCCATGACAACCACAAAATAATCACCAAGTGTTGACATCAATAACAACCACTACCAAAAATCTCCCCCTTTGACATCAAGGAAAACAGGCCACACACACACATGCACAATAAAACAATAGCACATTCTCTTAATTCAAGAACAAAGCTCCAATGATCTTCAATAGAATATTATCCCTCTTTGACCAGTAACTCCACAACTTATACCAGCTCCCTCTATCAAGAACACTTCTTTTCAACATCTATGTAACTCTCCAAACTCCCCCTTACAACCAACTCCCCCTGAGCGATAGCACACATCAATCCAAGAGAAAAATTATAAGACATGAATTTCTCCCCCAAGAAATATGCACCAATTATGCATCTAGTTAGAGAAAAGAGAGGCAATAAACCCTAAATTCTATCGAAGATACTCAAAAGTATCCTTTGAGAGCGCCTTAGTGAAGATATCTATAATTTGACTCTTAATAGGTACATACTCCAATATGACTTCTTGTTTTGCAACCTTCTCCATTAGAAATTGATACTGAATAGAAAAGTGTTTGGTTCTTGAATGCATCACCAAATTCATGGAAATATTAATTGCACTAGTATTATCACACAATATAGGAATAGGTTCATCATAAACCACCTTTACATCCTTCAAAGTCTACTTCATCCAAAGCACCTAGGTGTAGCAAGATGCTGCAACAATGTATTCAGCTTCTTCTATGGAAAAGGACACTAAGTATTGTTTAGTGATGAACCAAGAGACCAATCTATCTCCCAAAAAAATGCACTTCCATTTGTACTTCTCTAGTCATCCACACATCTTGTCCAATCAGCATCAATGTAAGCATTCAAATAAAAATCATTATCCTTCATATACCATAGATCATAATCCAGAGTTCCTTTCAAATACCTAAAAAAATTTGTTTACTGCCTTCTCATGAGTTTGTCTTAGGATTGGCTTGAAATCTGGCCCAAACATACAACATGCATGATATCAAGTCTAGAAGTAGTCAAGTACAAAAAAACTCCAATCATAGACCTATATAGAGTCTGATCAACCTATGGAGACTCATCAAATTTTCTCAAGTCACGACTAGTCACCAAAGGGGTACCAAATGGTTTGGAATCATCTATGCCAATTTTCTTCAACATCTCCTTTCTATACTTAGCTTGAGAGATAAAGATGCTGCCATCTTGCTGAACAATTTGAAGTCCAAGGAATAAATACAACTCACCAATCATAAACATCTAAAATTATTTTTGCATCTCTTCTACAAACTTCTTACACATATCATCATCTCCAGCAAAGATGATTTCATCAACATATAGAACCATAATCAACAACTTGTCTTCCTAAACCTTAATATAAAGATTGCTATCTGTAGTACCTTTTTTTTTTTTGAAGTACTTATCCAACCGAGCATACCAAGCTCTAGGAGCTTTCTTGAGACCATACAAATATTTCTTGAGTTTGCACACTATATCTAGATCTTCTGATAACTGGAAATAATCTGATTTCTTAGTATATACCTCTTCCTCTAGATCACCATTCAATAATGTTGACTTAACATCCATTTGATAGACTTTTAAGTTCTTATGAGAAGAAAAAGAAAGAAACATAATTATTGCTTCCAGTCTAGCTACTAGAGGAAAGGTCTCCACAAAAGCAATACCCTCAACTTGAGAGTATCCCTATACATGTCCACAAAATTGCATGGACAAAACTTCATTTCCTGAAGAATGCAGAGAAAGACTCAACATAGTCACTTATTATTTTCACTTGTGCAAGCTATAATATCTCGAATTCTTGAATATAGCACCTTCACAACATGACCAACTTATCTTCTAAACTACAAAATAAAATCTTTCTTTGTGGAGAGATGCGGACCAAAATATCATGACTCTCTTTGAAACATTTATTTGCACCAAAATCTTTAAAAAAGGCTCCTTCTCGCACAACAGATCTACACACCAATAGATTTGAACCAATTCTTCTTTCATGATAAAATCTTCAGCATCTTTACTCTTTTCAAGGGGACTAAAATCTTTTACAAATGAAATCTCCCCTTGAGATAATTCTCTATCTTAGTTTGTCTTAGTGTGTGAAATGCACAAGTGTGGAATCATCCTTCCTCTCCTTTTCTTGAACTCTTTCTTCCTTACAAACCTTTTCATTACCCTTCTCTTGCTAATTAAGAGTTTCATCCTCTTTTTTATTCTGAATTGATGGATTCACAAAACCACCTCTACAGCTATTTTCTTTATGTCCCACTTTATTGCATTCATAGCACACAATTTTGTGCTTCAAACAAAAACAATTCTCTTCACCTTAGATTTTCACTCAACAACTTTATGAATAGAGTTGTTGCAAGTATAGAAATATCCATGAAATGAAATATTATTGTTTCTTTGAGGCACAAATGACATTTTTCTCATATTATTATTCCTTATTTGTCTAGATTTATAATCACCAGTCTTATGCCAAAAGTTATTGCAAAAAAATAGAAGCCTAGAAAATATTCATTGAACCAGGTGGGAGCATGTTGTCTTGTAGGTGGAGGACTTCTAGTGTTGCAAATATGATTAGTTAATGTTGTCATTTATGTCAACAAGATTTTGTTTCCATTGATGACTATTTTTGGGTAAGAGTATGAGAAATTGATGTTATCCATGCTTTGATTAGTTGCATTATATCGTCATTAGTAAAGCTACTAGTGTCAACCTATAGTGTTGCTTTGATAAGCTTATGTCTATGGATATGTGGTTGAGTTACTATGTTGTAGTTGGATTGGTGGTAATGAGGAAGTGTTGAAGGTGATGAGGATTTTTCTTTGGTGCTTGGTTTACAAGTGCTTTTGAGAAAAATTGATAAAAAGAGGAAACAGTTTGTTGCAGTGGTATTCTAGGTTGAAGAGGTATTTTCTTGTTTTGCTCTGCATTTCTTCTAGGCTAAAGACCTGCCTGTGCGATTTGGATATATTGGTAAGAGATGTCTAGAGGTGTTATATTCAAGAGTTGGTGTGCTAGATCATTGTGTAGAGGAAGTTGTGTTCACCATTGTGGGAAGTGTGCATTGTAGACATGTCTGGGAGAAATTTCTTTGCTCCATGTTTCTCTGTAGAGTGGTTTTAGGTCTTGTGGATATGAGGGGATGTTGATAGTTTTGGTATCTTTTTCTAGTCAACATGGTTCAAGGTTTAGTGCTTTGGAAGTTAGTTTCTCAAGTAGCAGTGTATAGTAGAGTTGTTTGAGTGTAATGGGTGTGTACATTCTTCAGGTGTAAGTTCTTGCGAAGGATTTTATTGGATTTTAGGGTATTTAAGGAATATTCTAGATCATGCTCAAGTGTGTTGTGTTGTTTTCAAGTAATCCTTGGGTTTGAGGAAGCATGTACCTAAAAATTTTATGGTGTTTACATGGGTAACAACTAACCTAGTGTTTACACTACTTGTGATGGATAATTATTATTTGTAGAAGCATGTTGTAGAATGTTTTTTTATTTTGGTCCCAATTAAGGTCTGATGTGGTCCACTTTCACTTCTACCTTCCATGGAAGTGTTTTGGCATCGACCTATTTTGAATTTTACATGATTGATGTGCATAGCCGACCTTGGATAAGTGTTTCAAGGTTGAGGATGGTATAAATAGGATTTGAATTTTTGAGGGATGTTAAGATATATGTGAGAGATGTGAATGGTGTGAATGGTGTGAATTCTAGAGTGTTAGAGTGTGAAATTGAGAAGTACAGTGTGAGATTTCATGTGTTATTTTGTTGGATGTAGTGAGCAAAAGGTGGCTTCAATTCTTCAATTAGACTATGAAGGTGTTGGTGACATTGTGGTGGATTGTCTTCTGCATTGAGATTATTTTCTCTATGTAACACTTCTTCTCTATCTTTTTTTCTATTCTGGTAGTGAGCCTTTCCTTCTTTGGGCAGTGAGCCCTCTAGCAATGATCCCTATTGTATTTTGTGTTAATATTACTTATAATGTGAGCTAATCCTCACTATGGTTTTTCCCTTATTGGGTTTTCCACATAAATCAAGTGTTCTATTGTGTATGGTGTTAAGTTGTTTCAGTTTCAGTTATTTTATTTTCATGTTAAATCATCATAATAGATTTAAGGGTTTAATGAATGAATGTGGATCTGAATGTGTATGAAGGTTTTGAAGTTTTAAGGTACAACTGATTCAGCCACCCTCTCGGTTGTCTTGTGCATTCAACAAATGGTATCAGAGCAAGGTTCCTTGGAGAAAATCTTAACCTCTTGAGGTAGATCTTGGATGGAACATAAGAAGGAGATCCCTATGTTTGATGGAATGGACTATGTATTTTGGGAAACAAGGATTGAAGGCTTTCTAAGTTATCTGAGATATGATTTCTAGAAATCAGTTCAAGATGGATATACTATACCTACAAATGGTCCAAGTACTAAAGATGAAATAAAGACCTATGAAATAAATATTAAAGCAAGGTATTCTCTTTTAAGTAGTCTCACAAATTTTGAATTAGTAAAAGTTATGAATTTGAAAATTGGTGGAGAAATCTAGACAAAGTTGGAAAGAATTTATGAAGGAGATGATAAGGTTCAACAAGCTAAGATGAAAAAATATGAAGATCACATTTGAGAACTTGTGAATGTCTGAAGATGAAAACATTACAAGTTACATGGAGAGGGTAGATGAAGTGGTCAGCTCCATGAGAGGTCTTGGTCGAAAAGTCAAAGAATCAAAAGTGGTAAAGAAAATTATTAGAACCCCACCTAAAGCTTATAGTCATAAAGTTTTTTCTATTGAGGAATTTGCAAACCTAGATCAATATTATAGAGATAAATTGTATGGTTCTTTAACTACATTTTAAATGAGAGAATTTGGTACAAATAGTGGTACAAAATTTGAGACTACTTTGAAGGCTGGAAAATAAGAGAAGACTAAAGAATCAGATTAGGAAGATCTTGATGATGGGGAAGATAAATTTTTGAGAATGATGAATATTGATCATTAAAACTTGTGCCTCTTTGGACAACCTTATGGGAAATTCAATGACTGGGGACCAATTGTGCCTCACTGAATGTCCTCCAGTATTTTTAAAGAAAGTCAACTCTTCTTTGTGTATGGGAAAAGGGGGTAGAAAGAAATGAAAATAAAATATAAAGATGGTGATGCATCAAATATTTTACAACATTTAAAACCTTAATTATTTCCTATAACTAATAAGATAGACACATAATATCACATACCCTTCATTTTTGGGAAGAGAACGAGCAACAAAGGCTAGAGAAAGCACAATGCATTCTTTCAAATCTCCCCATGGGAAGCACCCATTAAGGTCCAATTGGATATAAGAAAACTTTGAAGATTAATAGGAATACTTGAAAATATATAGAATCCTTCCTCCTTTGCAACATAATATGGAAAATGGCATATCTTTTACAGAAAATGAAAGAGTATAATGGACATGATCCAATTTCTAAAAGATAGCATAAAAAATAGAAGCTAACAACATGTAAATTAATTAATTGGAATATCAACGTAAAGCTTTAACACAATGTTTTCAATATGAAAAAAATATGAAAAAGAAACTTGAAAAAGGCCATAAACATGCACAAACCCAAATATTTATTCCTAATAGATCCAATTCTTATAAAATATTAACTAAAAATAGAGGTCGGATGCCAATCCAATGATAGTTTGAATTAAATTCAACATGCCAAAGAGGATAAATATTATTCTATAAAGACCCTCCTATTTATGAGAAAATAGAGCTACCTAAAAAAGTATCTATATTCTTTGAAAGATTTTCGAAGAAAACTTCAGAACTCTTTTTCTTTATTGTCGCCAACCCTTATTTATAGCTAGAGGACACCACTACAAACAATCTAGAAGGAGAAACTACCAGAAGCCTAAATCTGATAGCTCACAATCTGATCCTAGATCTTGATTAGCTCACAACAATCTTCACTCATTAAGTCTCTACTACTTCATTAATGGTTTTATATATTTAGCAAAGATATACTATCAAAAGGAAATCAAATTTTAACATAGCCTAGAAAAAATTGATCGATCAGATATGGAGATTGATGAGACTGACTCGAAGTTTCCACCCTGAAAGAAAGACATCTACCATGTTCCCAATGAACTCCGCCCAAAAATATTTTCCATGGAAGATACAGACTACCTGATGAAGTAGATGACATGTCAAGAGAGCAGGTGATTTCAGATTTTATAAGAATGGTTTTGAAGAGAGTCCTTGCCAAGCTGAAACATGTAATAGTTCAAGCTCGAAAGGAAAACAATATATATAAAGTTGCACAACCACCATGTGGTGCATTGTGTGTCTTTATGTGAGAGTAGTCTTCATCCTTTGGGCACGGATCCATCCTAAAGCGGAAAGGAAACAAAGGTTGAAAGGAAAAAATATTCAAAGACAAAAATTACTCCACAGTTTTGGTGAGTCACTGGGGGCCTTCACTCGTGGAGGCATGAGCCTAGATCTTTGATAATTCCTGAAGTTTGAGCAAAGCGGTGTGTTGGGTCTTCCAATATATATCGGTGGGCTAGATGAGGGTGTGTAAAATCTCATATGCTTGATCTAGATCAAGGAATTATTTAAAAGAAACCCATCCCCACCTTGATGAAATAGATCCAATGTGGTAGTACAATTAGGAAAAGGGAAGGATTTCCTTCTTGATCTCCTCAACAGTGGGTGATGGGCTTAAACCTTGGAATGTTGTGGAGGTCTGGATCTTGTGTTTGATTGCTCTTGTGATCTGCTCGATTATTAACACTCCTTTTTTTATTGAGAAAAGTTTGGGAAAACCGTATTGGAGCAAAATTTTGAGCTCCTAACCTTTGTATTCAATGCTACCTAGAAACCTTTAATTTTTGTCATGATATGATGGTAGGCGATGAATTCATTTGCTTTCCTTACAGCTGCTCTTCAATCAAGAACTCTGGCGTCCCTCAAGGCTTCTTCAGTTTCCTTACATAACTTTGAGATGAAGCTCCCTAATTCTTCAGCCTGGGGGGAAAATGTGTGGAGAATTTGGTCGACCGTTGGCCAACCTTCATGTTTAATTCCCGAGCGTCCTTTAGAAATTGCAAAACTGGTTTTAGGGTTGCAACCACAACTATTAATCTCTCCCAATGAGTAGATATTATCTTTTTCATTATCGAGAGGATCCTAGATCCCTGTCCCATAGCCAATTCTTGCTAGAATTGGAACTCTCTTTCTCTCATGCTTTCTTCCAATTGATTTTTCTCCTGGAGGCCATTTGTAAGCTTAGAGCATAGCTTCCCAATTTCCTCATTGTGAGTCTACAAAATAGACTCCATACCTTGCTTCTCTTGTTTCACCCTTTCTATCTCTTCTTGGGCCTTCTGAAGATTGTCAGAGGCTTGAGATTGGATGTTATCCAATTCATTCTACATATCCTCCTTTTGTTTATCCTCTTTCGTAGTTCTTTTTGTAGCCCATTCGATACAACGGTCATTCTAGCTATATCTCTATCTATCTTTTTCTACCTTTTTTAATGCTTTGTGTTTGTCTCACATTCAACCCTAATCTCACATTTCAATTTCTCTATCTCGACATGGAGATGATCCTTCTCACTCTGGGCCTCTTCAAACAACTTAGTTGCTTTACCTTGTTGACCCTGTAACTACCTTAGGTGGGCCATTTCGCACTTCTTCAACTTTTTGTCCAACTTTTCATAGTCAGTGTAAACCACCTTCTAAGTTGCTTTGGCTAGAACCACTTTGTTGCGTGGGAGAGTCTTTCTCAAATTGAGGTCCACATCTCAATTTTCATAATCTTCTAACTAAATTTCTCCTTCTAGCTTGGATGCTAGTAGCCTCATGGTAGTGATCAAAAGGGAATTATGATCTTCATCAAAACAGGCTTCAATCTTCTAAGTAGTCGGTTTCATCATGGCCTTTACTCATATTTTTTGCTTCCTTTCCTATTGGTCCTACTTTGTTGCATCCATATGGCTCTGAAGACTTTGTGAGATGTCAATACTCTATGTGGCAATTGAAGCACCTGGAGGGAGACTGAAAAGGGTGATGAAAGGAGAGGCTTTGGTTGTTTGAGGTTGTGGAGAGGTGAAGGGAAGCGTTATCATGGAAAAAGGTGGGATGCCATATGTGGACTAAGAAGGAGAGATACCCATTGGAGTGAAAGGGGAAGATGGTGGAAAAAGAGGCATTTTCTTAGTAACATATGGGTTTGGTGAAACTAGTAGCATGGATGCATCAATTTTTTAAAATAGGTTCCCTTGATAGGGTGAATAAAGAATCAATCGTGGTTGACGCATATAATGCTTGTTAATACATGAGGTTTCCTCATGGGTTTCCTTGTCGAATATGGATAGGGGTGTGTTCAAAATGAGGACATCAAAACCCACAGACGGATGATTCTTTTCAATAGATGAGGGGGGAGGAACAACCAAAGATACAGATGAAGAAGGGTTGGTGCAAAACTTACTTGGGTTGCCGAAGCCAAATATCCTAGTGGAGCGAATTCCACCTCTTCTTCTCCTCTACTTGATATGAATGGTTCACCTAGGCCTTAGAATTGTTTCTTCTTCATAGGGGTAGAATTGGTGGATTCAGATTTCTTAGCGGTCGACCTCATCAAAGATTGAGCTCCTATAGCTACAATAGACCTCTTTGGGGACTATCAGGTCCTTTTTCCCTTTGGTAGGGCATTGGTGGAAGATGTGATCTGTGATACCTTCTATTTCAACCCCTTTCCTTTTCCTTTTCCTGTGTTGGGCTCCTAAGGTTGGGAGGTGTAAAGTGGAAGTTCCTCCAGTCCAATCTCCCAATCGAATTTAGGATTGCTATCATCGATTTTGACCTCTTTTTCATAAATTTGATTGAACTTTTCATCATGTTGCTTAACATCTCCATACATGGAATTGAGGTTCTTGATTTCTTGTCAGAAACATCAAAAATCTACCCTCTTTCTTTCTAACCATCCTAGATTCTTTAACTCTGTGTTGAGGGACTGGGTCATCAAGATTCTCTATTGAAACCCCACCACCCAAACATATAAATCGATCCATGGTGGTTGGTCAAAGGGTATAAAATATAGGTCAGTGTAGACCTCTTCCCTCTCCTTATTCAAGTTCATTCTTGAATCAAAGTACTCCTGCCTTTCATTTCTTACAATCAAGAGATGTCCCATAGGATTGTACTTCCATGCATCGCAAATGAGGACCAAGCCTAGGCAAGCCAATTTGTTAGTCAGTACCTCCTGCTCTTCTCTTTTGACAAGTGTTACCTGGCTATTGGAAATGGTGAGGGGAATTGGGTAAAACAACTTTTTGTGTCTCGCATTTCCATAGGATTTGTTGGAAATAGTTTCCTAATGACATGCCTCCAAATTAAAGGTCTTGTATGTTACAAACGTAGGGAGCCTAACAGGATCCAAAATAAAACCATGCAATTTGATGAAGGAAAAGTTGGCTCCTAGAAAATAATCCATTGGGGTCTGGTGTATTTTCATCCATTCCAAGGCTTTAGGGGAAAACTGACCCAGAGGGCATGGAGACAAATCTCAAAGTACTGGTTGTAGGAAATAGTCCACAAACGAGTAATAATCCTATGTCTTGGAATGCACATGGGTCTAGATCAAAATTGGTTGGTATAAAACCTTTACATCAAATTTAAAGAGTGATAAACACCCTTCAAAAAATCTAGGATTTTGATGTAAAATCAAATATGCTAGAAAAAAAAATACCTTAATCAAAAAGCAATACCATAATTTCTTAATTGATCGAACATCTTTTTGACCACTGCATCAACAAAATCAAAATACTTTTGGATCTTCTCTTTTTTGAGCATAAAATTCAAGCCCGCTTGAAAAGCGTAAACCTTTTCATCATCTTCAAATCCGTGGATACAAGCTAACATTGAAAAAATGACCTGCACATCAGATTTGAACTTTCTATGTACTAGAGGGAAAGATGAGTTGGTTTCCTTTCAACTTCTCATTTGTTTCATCCATATAAAAAATTAATTGTTTGCCTCTATTTTTCCAAAAATCTTTCATCTTTCTATGTTTGAACCTTTCAGCACTCTAGTTTACATGAATGCACAACATATCTTGGATGGTTAGTGTTCTGATTTCAACCCTCAACCTATTACCATTGATGATCCTTGTTGCTTTATCTAGCCTCTTTGTGCATGCATCCACCAATTTTGGACATGGGTGTACGACAGGAAACATGAATTGTGGAAAACCATAATACCATAATCATGTCACAAAGCCTTCAGTTGCCCCATGGGTGATCATTCTCTACATTGCTCCTTCCCCAAGGGTTTTAGGGTTTATATGCAACTTTGGGTCGAAAATATGTCTGCAAAATCTTTAACTACCTCCTACTTAATGGGGTTTCTTGCCTGTATAGTTTTAGTATGATAAAACCCCCACCCTTTTGGCATTGGGGCATTAGCATACGAATCCTTCCCAAATATGTTGGTGTAGCTTGGTTTGGTAGAGGACACTCCAACCTATCAACCAAAATATGAAGCCTCCTCCATTGTTGCGATGAAGGATTTTTAGAAAGCTTTCTCAAAGCAATAGTTGCTTGAGGTTTTCGATACTTAGCAAAAAAATTCTTTTTGGGTGCATTTAATTTTCTTGCACGTACATGCGATATGGAATTTTTGTTACTACTAGCCTACTAATTTTTCCCAATGAGGTGATACATGTGGAGTGGGATTTGTATCCCTTGAGAATGCCAACTCTGCTACGAGAATGTAATTAGTACATTCCCTCCACCACCCTTTTCACAAATAAGCCTTATGTGATGGGAAGCATGCCTAGAGCAATGGAAAGAATGATTTGAGTGATTGAAAAGGTACTTCAAAAAGACATTTACATTTAATTTGGTAGGGCTTAGCACTTTAATAAACTCCCTTTCATATAGCCAAGCAGGTTGGTGTTGATGACGCTAATGGACATATTGGCAACAATCGGTACACGTGGGAATTCACTCCCAACACCTGAATTAATTTCTCAACGCTTGTTTTAGATCTTTTGTATGATTCATTCCTCGCCAAGCTATCACCTTGATAATTTTTCCATTACCATCCAATAGGAGATGGGTTTTTCATTTATCGACCTCACCGGCACACTTTTTCTATAAATAGCAATATCAACTTAGCAAGAAACTCTTGAATTAGCTTTTAGTTAGTAAGATTCTCCCGCTATATTTTTTGTTTCTCTAGCTTTTAGATTGCTTGCTACTATCATGGTTGGCCTAGGTACCCCATTTCGGCTCTTGAGCCAAAAGCTGAAAAAATTCCTTCATGAGCAAAGTTAGTAGCGATAGAATCAAACGCCTAGTAGGGAAGAATGACCACCTCATCATCATGACATTTAAATGGGTGCTTGGAAAATATTACACCAAGGACAAAAACCAGTCGTGGTGTAACTCAAATGTTATTTCTCAGTTTGTGGACTCCTTGCTAGATCTAAACATTTCCAAGCCTTGGATTATTGAATTGTACCACGCTATTTTTGATTCAACATACTTGGACGGGCTTGGATAGATTGTGCAAGTAGCTATCCCTTATGGCAACATTCTAAATGCCATGAATATCTATAGGCATATCGACTTTGGGGAAGTGGTGACCTAGGTACCCTTCCTCTTTGACTTCCACACCATGGACTTGGAGAGGTATCACTCGTTGTCTCAACTTGTGGCCTCCTTCCTGCTAAGGGAATACAAAGTGGAACACATTCATGGGATCGATTGGAAAAATCATTTCAAATTTCTGGTGTACAACTATGGTGTCGAGGATTGAGGACCGTGGCATGTCGTGTCATGTTGTTATTCACCCCTTACTACCCTATTTGAAGAAATACCAAAGAAGTAACAATTTTGACTGCTCAACGAATGGAAGTTTTAGTTTTTACTACTTATTTGTGTAGCCTCCCTTTTTTCTTTTTGGAATGTATCTCTTTTTGGGTTTGCATGAGAAGAATTAAAACTTCTCTCAGAGCCTCAGGCTCAATATGAGCATTATAGTGTAAATATTTTCAATGAATATAAATATAATAATTTTCTACTATTTATGCATCTACTCTCATGGATTTATTTGCAAAAATAAATCATATTTTACAAAAAAATTACATATGGTACATAACTATGAAAATTTTAAAAGAACTTGCATACTTTAATAGAAAAAATTTAGATGAATAACTTTTATTGGTATATCCAAAATATTTCCATCCATATCCTTTAGCTCGTATGCATTTCTTTTCTTGCATGCATGGATTCAGAAAGGGCCTCTCTATAGTGAGTCAAATTTAGCATGGTGCCTCAATTTTGCAGCATGTTCTTCATATTTTAGCACAAGACTTCCTTCTTTTAACTCTAGGATAGAGGCCTTTTTATCAAACCATTGATTGATTATCTATTGGCACCTGATCATGGTGTCATATGCATTTTCTCTTTTTTCTTCAAGGTTCAAAATTTCCACCAATCTTACTTCCATTTTGCTACTTTCTTCAATTTCTAAAGCTTTCAATAGTTACAATGCCAAAATTTATATGGAAATGGGTAAAACCACCTCCTTTCCATATACTAATTCATAAGGGAAGGCTTTCAGGATCTACTTAGGTGTAATTTTGTTGGCCCATAAAGCAGCTCATAGATGTTTGTGCCATTCCTTCTAGTGTTCAGACTCGATGTGCTTTATTAACCTAATCAAATTCTTGTTGGTTGACTCTGCTAACCCATTCCCTTGTGGGTGATAATTAGATGAATTTTGACATCCTAGAACCTACAAAATCTTTTGTGTTATCGAATATGATGGTCTTATGCAAATTGAACCTTGCCACGAGCTCCTCAAGAAAATTAACTATTTTTGTTTCCATGGCATTCCTAAGAGAAACAACCTATGTCCATCTTGTGAAATAATTAGTTGCCATAAGTATCCACTTATGGCCTACACTAGAGATGGGATTAATCATCCTGATGAAATTGAAACCCCATTGTGCAAAGGGTTCCTTAGTCATGATCAAGCTTAATGTTATGGAAAATTTTAATTGCTTTCCAATGAAAATTGGCACTGATTACACTTTTGCACCAAGTGGTGCACCTTGGAGAACATGGAAGGCCAATAATATCCTGCCTACATTATCTTCAAATCAATGTTCTTGGCAGAGAAGTGTCTGACCTCAGGACCACTATAGATTTCATTGAAAACTCTTTCTGCCTGTGGCTTATCTAAGCAACGGAGCATGACACCATCATAATTTCTCTTAAATAAAATACCCTCTATTAGTATATACCTAGTGCGTTGTTGTTGAATTTTTTGAGATGGAATGTGAGTTGGGTACTACCCCTTTTGCATAAATTTCCTCTAATCTGCCACCCATGACTCGTCAGACTCAAATTGATTTTTATACACCTGGTTGGTCTCTTCTTCCACCCGAGAGCTTAATTCTTGTGCAAGGTATTCGCAAATACCATTTCCCCAAACCAGCTTGGTCAGTCAGATGTCTATGTCATATTCCAGGATCTTGGTGATCCAGTTGGCCCTCTTTTCAATTATCTCACCTTCGGTGATGTATTCTCGAACACTAGGCTGGGTGACAAGAATGGTGATTCTATTGGCTAATACTAGGTGTCATGATTTATTAAGGCTTTTAACAATGATAAAGGACTGTTTCTCAACAAAATTGTACTTGGTTTCATATCCTTTGAGATTCCTAGAGTGGAATGCGATGAGAAGCTCTTTGCTTCCCTCTCTATCCTTCTGAGTGAGCACCGAAGTTATGTTATGATGTCTATTGTAGACATACAACAAGAAATCCTTGGAGAAGTCTAGGTTAGCTAACACTAGGACTATAGAGATGGTTGTCTTTATTTTCTTGAAAGAAAGCTTGTCTTTGAGAGTCCACTTAAACACTAATTTTTTCCTTAACATTAGCATGATAGGCCTCGCAATGCCCATGAAGTCTGAGATGAACTGGCTGATGAAATTGATCTTTCCCAGAAAATATTGTAGCCCCTTCTGGTTTACTAGAAGTGGTAGCTCTATTATAGCCTTCACCCTTTTGGGGTCTATGTGTATTCCTTATTTTGATATTACAAAACCCACCAACTTGCCTTGTGGCACTCCGAAAACGTATTTCTTGGGATTTAGAGAAATTTCAAACTATTGGCACTTTTGGAATAATTTTTCCAGATGATCGAAATGATCATCCTTTTATTTTTTTTAAAAATCAGGTCATCTAGATACATTAGGATGATTTGATTAATTAACGCCTTCAAGGAGATATCCATTGCTCGTTGGAAAGTGGCACCAACATTGGATATTCCGAAGGGAATTTTTGAGTATGCAAACATTCCCCACTTGGTGGTAAATGATGTCTATTTCTAGTCTTCTTCCTTTATGTAGACCTGGTTATACCCCAAAAAACCATCAAGTAGTGAGAACATTTGAGATCCAACCACGGTTTGCATAATTTTCTCCGTTGAGGGCAAAGGGTAGTGGTCTCTTAATGAGGCCTTGTTCAAATCCCTAGGATCCATGCAAAGCCAAATGCCACTATTCTTCTTTTGCACTAGTACAAGGTTGGATACCTAGGTGGAATGTTTTGTCAAGTATATTATTCTTGATTTGATTAATTTGGTAAGCTCTTGTGCCATTAGTGCCTCAACTTTTGGATTCATTGGCCTTTGTTTTTGTCAGACGGGCTTCAAGCCTTTAGCCAAGTTGATAGTGTGTTGAATTATACCTGGATCATATCCTTTAAGATCATCCTAGGTCCAAGCTATGACCCTGTTGTATCTAGAACATAGTCCTTTCAGTCTCTCCTTGTCCCTATGTGGGACGTCTCTTTCGACCTTTAAATTTTTTCCATTCTCGACATTGAAATCTTCATAATCTCCTTCATTGGTGGTGAATACTTTTTTTCCATTTCTTGCATATTCATAGTCAAAGAGATTCTTGAGAGAAATCAAGCCTCGTAGGAGCTTATTGACTTTTAATTAGATCACTTTTCCTTCACTAGTCGGTCTAGATTTGTGTTGTGAATGATTAGAAGCTTTCCCTGACTTTTGTAGAAAAGTGGAAATTTGACTGTCATCCTCAAAAACCTACCAATTCTGATCATTTTCGAGGATCAATAGTCGAACTATGGTTTGTATTGTATTCTATTTTCTTGTTGATTCGAGGGTTGGATCAAATTGTGAACCAATCAAAGCCATCCGATCTATGATAGTATTATGGGATTGTGGGATAACTTGTATATTAAAAGCTTCAAAGCTCTTGATCAAATCCCATATTTTCTATCTATAAGACATCATTCTTACATTTTTCACAACTACCTATCCATGGAATTGGCTTATGACGAACTCTGATTCTCCAAACACTTGTACTCTCTTCATGCCCATAAATTCTATGAGAATCAAACCATGGACCAAAGATTCATACTCCACATCATTATTCAAACATGGGAGCTAGAAGTAAAAAGCTTTGAGGGTCTCCAATTTAGTTACAGATATCTATCGGATGCTTGCTCTAGAAACGATCTTGCATTTGACACCATCAAAGTATAATGTCCATAGACTGTTGTCATCTGGTCCGTTGGGTTCTTCCTACTCCTTTACCAATTTTGGGAAGACTTAGTCATCGTCAAAGATCACATAGGTGCCCAATCCAATAGCATGAAAGTTCTCAAATGGGTTAGAATCAATAAACTAGTTGAGCAAGACCTCCTCTTCAAGGGTCTAATCACTTGTGTCCTCCTCGTCTTCTAGCATTTCTATGCAATACATCTCCCTTTTTGAGATGGGGGTATGCACTACTTCGAATCACACGAATGAATTTTCAGCTATATGTTTATGGTGTAAGGATTCAGACAAGATCTTCATATTTTCCGTGTGCTTTGTCTATAGTATTAAATGAGACCAATTGAGCGCCAAGTATCTGCCAATCTTTGTTGTAAAGTCCCTTAAAAGAGACATCCCAAATATTAGGGGGGATGTCTATCACGACCACTTCTTGTGTGATGGTTTGGCTTGGACACGAAAAGAGGTTCAAAGACAGATCCTTGATGTGACCAATGGTCGAGACTTTATTCCTATCTAGCTGAATGATCCCTTCTCAAGAGGCTCATACTTAAGTTTCATAACATCGGCCACTTTCTTAGGCATGACCATGGTACTAGCTCCCGAATCAATCATGTTATTGTGTAAAATCTTATCTCCCACAATAAGTGTTAAAAATATAGGTATGTGGTCTTTGGTTTGCTTACCTCTTTCTTGTTTGTATTGTCCATGATGTTTAAGTATGTTGCAGCTTCCAAACGTCAAGGGTTCAACACGGGCTCCTTGTCTTTATCTTGATTTCACGATGGAATCACATCCATCCATGAAATTTTTTCCTCTTTCTTTAATTCCTCCTGGAGCAATGCCTTTTGTTCTACAATTGATATAATGTCCCATAGAGACACATTAGCGGGTGGTTTCTTTAGTTGTTCTACCACATTAAGCATTCCAACTGGTGAGGCCTTAGGTTTGAATGGTGGTATATCTTTAATCTTCAAAAGAGTCTGATCCTGGGCTCGATGCTTTGTCCATCTCTTTCTATGGAAATGGAAAATCTTGTAACTGTTGAGCGGGTCAAACTTGTGAGGCTTTCTCCACTTGTGGTTTTGGTTTTGGTTGTGGTCATTGCAGATCTTGTTGCATGTATTCTCCTATGAGCCTTCTTTTAGACCTTGTGTCATAGTCATATCATACTTGTGGGGCACTAGTCATCATAATGTTGTTTGTAAATACTACATCTTCTTCCTCCATCTAAGAAAAAATTTCTTGGTCTAGTGATATATCCATCTCTTGCTCTAAGGACATCCCCTATGTTTGCACTATTAAGCAGGAATTTTCCATTTTGAGAGACTGATATTCTTCTATGTTCAGTAACATGCCTTGGCCTCTTAGCTCTGCTATTTTCTACTGAAGATTTCCCCTCGAACAATTTCAGGGCATATGGCTATCATTACATAGGAAGCACCACACATTCTCATCTTTTGCTAG
Organism: Sequoiadendron giganteum; assembly: GCA_007115665.2. NCBI lineage: Eukaryota > Viridiplantae > Streptophyta > Pinopsida > Cupressales > Cupressaceae > Sequoiadendron > Sequoiadendron giganteum. The sequence goes on from CM021103.1 coordinate 425,092,054, forward strand.
GTTGTTCTAGCCTGGGACCAAATCTCTGCTTGGACTATTCTCGACAGTCTGAAGTGGCATGGTCACTAGGACTATCTGATTTGTAGGAGTTGGTTTTTGATTACCTCCTTTTGGAGCTTCTTGATATGTGTTCTATTGATAAGATGGCATCCCTCCTTGATAGGTTTGCATGAGAGGTTTTGAAGGAGTTTCTTGTTGTCATTAGATGAAGACTAACTCATTTCTAAAGGACTGCATGAGGTTCTTCATATCATTTACATCTGCTACTAATGAAGAAGAGTCTGACATGTTGGTTTGTCCTCTTGGGTATACATATATGGATGGTGGTGCAACCGATGTGCTCTTTTGTGGAGGGAGGCACTAGGAGTCACTTACTCCCAAGGGCTTCTAGAGATTTCCATAAACAAGGGCATCGATGGATGTGGTGGAAGCTTCATGACATTGATCAAACTATTTTCTACACGCACAACTAGATTGTTTGCATCAAGCAGGGTATCTCCTCCCATAGACTGTATCCTGACTGTGATTTTTGAATTGAAATCCTTTAGGTAGAACATGAACACCATAGCTACTAGAGGCTTGGTTGTCACAGGAATCCTCTACCAAGTTTTATGGAATCTATTGTTAAAGTCACTCATGGCCTCTTCTAGGGCCCTCTTAACAGTGATTATTTTTGTAGCAAAGAGGAGCGATATTTTTTTGAGAAGCGCTCGAACAACTTCTCACTGAGTTGATGTCAAGAGAAGATAGAACCGGAAGCCAAGGATTGATACCAATCTTGGGCCTTTCCTTTGAAATATGTGGCCAGTAACCTAAGGGCTACATTTTCCTCTACAATGTTATGTACTTTGCATACCTCCACTATATCTTGGAGATGTTCGGAGGGGGTCTTAAAATCCTCTTTGAAATTTTTTAGGATTGCCTTGAGAGAATTGGTGAGTATGACGGTCCATACATCTAGGGGTTTGGTTGGTTGTAGTAGTCTACCGCTATCCCAGGTTGTAAATTTTCTAGGAGTGGGAGAACCTATATGTATCATTTTAAACAAATTCCTATGGATAGGGTATATGAGTATTCTAATTTGGAAAGTCTGACCTCCTCATGGAGTAGATAAGGCTTTGGACTATGGGCTAACACTTCTTACCCAGTTGCTTCTTATAGGTGATACAAAACCTACAAATATTTTCCTTCTAGGTGCCAAAATAGGTAACTGGGAGTACTGAAAATGGCCTCTTGAAGATTCTCTTGTTTGAACTTTGGGCATGAGATCGCCAGCCTCTCCTCTTTGTTTGATTTAAGAAATATTTTTTACTTCTAATCAAATGTTTGAAAAACTTTGAGTTCCACCGAGCATGCCAAAAAAAGAACTATTGATCATTAAAGCTTGCGTCTCTCCAAACAACCTTATGGGAAATTCAACAATTGGGGACCAATTGTGCCTCACTGAATGACCTCTGATATTTTTAAATTAAGTCAACTCTTCTTTGTGTTTAGGGAAAAGGGGGTAGAAATAAATGAAAATAAAACATAAATATGGCAATGTTCCAAAGCTTTTACAACATTTCAAACCTTGACTATTTCCTATAACTGATAAGATAGACATAGAACGCCATAGACCCTTCATTTTTGGGAAGAGAATGAACAGTAAAGGCTAGAGAAAGCACAATGCAATCTTTCAAATCTCCCCATGGGAAGCACCTATTAAGGTCCAATCAAATATAAGAAAACTCAGAAGATTAACAGGAATACTCAAAAATTTATAGAATCCTTCCTCCTTTGCAGCATAATATGGAAACTGGCATATCTCTTACAGAAAATCAAAGAGTATAATGGACACATTCTAATTTTTGAAAGATAGCATAAAACATAGAAGCTAATAGCATGTAAATTAATTAACTATAATATCAACATAAAGCTTTAACATAATGTTTTCAATATGAACAAAATATGAAAGGCCATAAACATGCACAATCCCAAGATTTCTTCCTAATAGATCTAATTCTTGTAATATATTAACTAAAAACAGAGGTCGGATTCCAATCTAATGATAGTCTGAATTAAATTCAACATGCCAAAGAGAATAAATAGTATTATGTAAAGACCCTCCTATTTCTGAGAAAATAGAGCTCCCTAAAACAATATCTATATTCTTTGAAAGATTTTTGAAGAAAACTTCAAAACTCTTTTTCTTTACTACCTCCAACACTTATTTATAGCCAAAGGACACCACTACAAACAATCCAAAAGGAGAAATTTTTAGAAGCCTAAATCTGATAGCTCACAATCTGATCCTATATCTTTATTCGATCACAACAATCTTTTCTCATTAAGTCTCAACTACTTCATTAATGGTTTTAGATATTTAGTGAAGATATATTATAAAAAGCCAATCGGATTTTAACATAGCCTAGAAAAATCTGATCAATCAGATATGGAGATTGATGATTGTCGACTCAAAGGTTCCACCTCAAAAGAAAGACATCCTTCGTGCTCCAGACGAACTCCACCCAAAAATATTTTCCATGAAAGATACAGACCATCGGATGAAGTAAATGACATGTCAAGCAAGTGGATGATTTCAGATTTTATGAGAATGGTTTTGAAGAGAATCCCCACGAAGCTAACACATCTCTTGGTTCAAGCTCGAAAGGAAAAAAAAAAAAAAATATATATATATATATATACAAAAATTCATGCAACCACCATGTGGTGCATTGTGTCTCTTTATGCAAGATCAGTCTTCATCCTTCGAGCATGGATCCATCCCGAATCAGAAATGAAACAAAGGTCAGAAGGCAAAAATATTCAAAGGAAAAAATTGCTCCACAATGAACAAGGGTACTAGTAAGTACAAAGGTAAATTTCCTTTCAAATTTTTCATTTGTGGAAAGATAGGTCACTATGGTTCAAGATGTCCAAACAAAGTTGTGAATGAAAAAAGGAGAATAAGGGTAAAATGATTAAGAAAATTTATTATGTTAGAGAAGATGAAATTATTTCTAATGATGAATCTGATTATGGAGATGATGATGATGAATTCTTGTTCATGAATTTAAAATATGAATCTGTTTATGCTAACTCTAAAAGATGTGTGAAGGAATTCCCTCTGAACAGAAAGGATAAGACTAAAGGTAACTTGGTATCTTCCTTTCATGCGAGACAAGATAAGAACTATTGGATCATTCAAAGTGGATGATCTATCCGTATGATCGAAGATGAGTAAGTTTTTTAAACTTGAAAAGTATGATGGAGGACTTGTTAGATTTGGTGATGATTTAGGTGTTAAGATATGGGGAATAGGTTCAATCAGATTTGATGGCAAGCATAATACTGATGATATTTAATATGTTAAGGGTTTAAGTCATAACCTCTTGAGTGTTGGAAAAATGTGTAGCAAAGGATACAATCTTATGTTTTAGGATAATGAATGTCAGATTAGAAAAGGGTATAAAACTGTGATTGGTGATGGAAGAAGGATAGATGGAAATGTTTATCAACTCAAGGGTGTTGATGGTCATTGTTTTATGACTTAGATTAATGAAATTTGGCTATGGCACAAGAGGATCTGTCACTTTATTTTTGATAACCTAGTAAGAGTTAGTTTAGTTCAAGTTGTGAGAGATCTACCAATTATTATAAAGCCTATGAATTTTGTCTACAAGGATTGTAATACTGGAAAGCAAACAAGGAGAAATTTCAAAGGAAAAGAACAATATACTATTGGATTGTTGGAATTGGTTCATATGGATCTTTGTGGTCCTACAAGAGTAAAAAATCTTCAAGGCAATAGGAATTTCATGCTTTTTGTTGATTATTCTCTAATGACATGGGTTACTTTTCTTAAAGAAAAATATGAAGCCCTAGATAGGTTCAAAGAATTTAAAGTAATGGCTGATAATGAAATGGATATGAAAACCAAGTGTTTAAGGTCTGAAAGAGGTGGAGAGTTCACCTCCAATGAATTTAACATGTTTTGTGAGACTCGTGGCATAAATAGGTACTTGTCTTCCCTAGGAATCCTCAACAAAATGGAGCGGTTGAAAGGAAAAATAGGACTATTCAAGAAGCTACAAAGACTATAATGAAAGAATAAAACTTATCGAATGTATACTAGAGAGAAGAAATTCATAGTACTATTTATATACATAATAGAGCTCAAGATAAAGGAAACAACACAAAGACCCCCCATGAGTTATGGTATGGAAGGATCATGACTGTCAAATACTTTAGAGTGTTTGGAAGAAAATGTTACATCAGAAGAGATGAAGAAAACTTGGGAAAGTTTTGATGCAAGGTCTAATGAAAGAATCTTCCTTGGATATTCTACTAAAAGAAAAACCTATTGGTGCTACAACAAGATACTAAGAAGGATTGTTGAGAGTGCAAGTGTCAAGGTTGATGAAGATTTTTAAAACAAGGTGGTGATAGATGGATATGAATTAGATGAGCCTGATTGCAAAGAAAAAAAAGGCTAAGGAAAATGAAGTGAAGTTTGAAGAGGAAAAAGGTCTAGAAAATGCCCCTAGAACCACTAAGTATGTGCAAAGGAATCATTCTAAAGAACAGATCATTGGAGACAAAAAAATGTATATTAACAAGAAGGAAAGCTGGTAAATAAGAGGTAAATTTTTGTCTACTTTTTGAAGTTGAACCTAAAACAATGATTGAAGCATGCAAAGATGAACATTGGATAAAGGCTATGGAAGAAGAACTACTATAGATTGTGAAGAATTAGACTTGGGAACCTGTCCCAAGACTTGCAAACAAAAACATATTTGGAACTAAGTGGGTATTCAGAAATAAACTAAATGAGAATGGAGAATTGATAAGGAAAAAAGAAAGGCTTGTGTGTAAGGGCTACTAACAAGTTATAGGAATTGATTTTGAGGAGAAATTTTATATGATGGCAAGAATGGAAGATATCAGGATGTTTTTGGATTTTTCAACACTAAGGATTTTAAATTTTATCAAATGGATGTGAAGTCTACTTTCTTTAATGGAGAATTGGAAGAAGAAATATACCAAATATGGTCTACAGATTGAAGAAGGGACTATATGGATTGAAGTAAGCTCCCAGAGCTTGGTATACAAGGTTGGATAGGTATTTGATACAACACAGATTCATTAAAGGTACAACAAATAGCAATCATTACTTTAAATTTGAAAAAGATCAAATCTTGATTGTGGTTGTGTATGTTGATGACATAATTTTTGGAGGTAATGAAGCCATGTGTAACAAGTTTGCAGAAGAAATGGAAAAAGAGTTTGAAATTTCTATCTTTAGAGAGATGAATTTCTTCCTTGGGCTACAAATCAATCAAACAAACAAAGGCATTTTTATTTCACAATCAAAGTATGTCAAAGAATTTTTGAAGAAGTTCGCAATGGAAGACTCTAAACCAGTATGTACTTCCATGGTTACTGGTTGCGAGTTGAGCAAGAATGATGAATCTCCTAAGGCTGATCAAAGAAAGTACAAATCAATGATTGGTGGACTGTTATATCTAACTGCTACCAAATCATACATCATGCATATAGTTTGTCATGTGGCTAGATTTCAAGAAGATCCTAGAGAGTCACATGTTGTAGTAATAAAGAGGATATTTAGATATTTAAAGGGCACTCTAGATCATGGCCTATGGTATCCAAATGATACTAATTTCACTTTGAGTGCTTACATAGATGCAGATTGGGTTAGTTGTGTTAATGATAGAAAAATTACAAGTCGTGGTGCATTCTTTCTTGGATGTAGATTGGTATCGTGGCTAAGCAAGAAACAAGATTCAATATCTTTATCTACTATAGAGGCTAAGTACATTGCAACAAAATCTTGTTGCGCACAGGTGTTATGGATGAGGAAAACATTGAAGGATATTAGAGTGGTGTATGATGAACCAATTTCTATTTTTTGTGATAATACAAGTATAACCAATATTTCAAAGAAACTGATAATGCATTCAAGGACAAAACATATTTCAATCATAGATCATTTTATGAGAGAGAAGGTTGTGGACAATAAATTGAAGCTTGAATATGTGCCTACAAAGGATTAGATTGTTAATATATTCACTAAGGCTCTTCCTAAGGATACTTTTGAGTATTTCTGGGAGAATTTGGGGGTCATTACTCCTCCTTTAAACTAGATACATAAGGAGTTGCATCAGTCCAGATGATTTCAAGATTCATTCTTTGTTCTAGACTAATGATGGCGGCTACCTCTTCGGGGGAGTAAGTAGTAGCATTGTTGATTATTGAATTTATAAGAGTGTGTTGTCATTGTGCAATGGTAGTTTATTTGGTGTACTTTGGTGTGTGCTCCTAAGGGGGGTATACAAATTAGTAAAGGAAGAAGTTGTAGAATATTAGTAAGTAGGTTGATTGGTGCCAAAGGGAGAGAATAAACAATGAAAATATTTTAAGTCATTTTCCATTGGTGTCAAAGGGGGAGAGAGATTCATGTGAAAAATAACAAGTAATCATGGGGAGAAAAATTCATGTGGAAAAGACAAGCTACAAAGGGAGAGAAAGCAATAAGCTAGTTGAGTAAGGGGGAGAAGTAGTGTGAACAGTTGCAATATGTTGGTATCCAGAGTTGTGTCTTTGATGGTTTTTCACATCGTGTGCTACCACCAATGAAAAAGGGGGGATTGTTGCAAGTATGAGTAGTTAATGTTGTCATTGATGTCAACAAGCCTATGTTGTCATTGATGTCTATTATTGGGTAAGAGTATTAGAAATTGATGTTATCCATGCTTTGATTAGTTGCATTATATTGTCATTAGTAAAGCTATTGGTCAACCTATAGTGTTCCTTTCATAAGCTTTTGTATATGGATATGTGGTTGAATTACTATGTTGTATTTGGGTTGGTGGTAATGAGGAAGTGTTGAAGGTGATGAGGATGTGTCTTTGTTGCTTGGTTTCCAAGTGATTTTGAGAAAATTTGATAAAAAGAGGAAATAGTGTGTTCTAGTGATGTTCTGGGTTGTAGTGGTGTTTTGGGTTGCAGAGGTATGTTCTTTTGTTGCTCCACATTTATTCTAGGTTGAATATCTACCTATGTGATTTATATATGCTGGTAAGAGATGTTCAGAGGTGCTATATTCAAGAGTTAGTGTGTTGGATCATTGTGCAAAGGAAGTTTTGTTCACCAGTGTGTGGACTATGCATTGCATACGTGTCTGGGAGAAATGTCTTTGCTCCATGTTTCTTTCTAGAGTGGTTCCAAATATTGTAGACTTGAGGGATTTTTGATAGTTTTGGTATCTTTTTTCATTCAAGATAGTTCGAGGTTTGGTGCTTTGGAAGTCAGTTTTTCAAGTAATAGTGTATGGTAGAGTTGTCTTAGTGTACTAGGTGTGTACATTCTTCAAGTAGAAGTTGTTGTGAAGAATTTTATTGGATTTCAAGAAGAATTTTATTGGATTTCAAGGTGTTTGAGAAATATTATATGTCATTTTCAAGTGTGGTGTATGGTTCACAAGTAATCCTTGGGTTTGAGGAAGAGTTTACTTAAAAAATTTAGGGTGTTTACACAGGTAGCGGTCACCTTGGTGTTTAAACTACTTGTGATGGATAATTATTATTTGTAGAAGTATGTTGTAGTGTAATGTTGTTTATTTTGGTCCCAAATAAGGTGTGATGTGGTATTCTTTCACTTCTAACCACTACAAAATTGTTTTGGCACCAACCTAATTTGAATTTTCCCATTTGATGTGCATAGTCGACCTTGGAGAAGGTTTTCAAGGCTGAGGATGGTATAAATAAGAGTTGAGTTTTTGAGGGATGTTAAGATAGATGCGAGAGATTTGAATGATGTGAATTGAAAAGTGTTAGAGTGTTAAATTGAGAAGTGTAGTGTGATATTTCATGTGTTAGTCTGCTAGATGCAGTGAGTAGAAGGTGGTTACAATTCTTCAATCAGATTGTGAAGGTTTTGGTGAAATTGTGGTGGATTCTTTGTTGCATTGAGATGCTTTTATCTATGTAACACTTATTCTTTATATTCTTTTCTATTATGGAAGTGATCCTTTTTTTCTTTGGTTAGTGAGCCCTATTGTATTCAGTGTTGATATTACTTATAATGTGAGCTAATCCTCATTGTGGTTTTTCCCTTCTTGGGTTTTCCATATAAATTAGGTGGTATCTTGTGTATGGTGTTAAGTTGTTTCAGTTTATGAGTTTATGTTATTTTATTTTCATGTTAAATCATCATAATAGATTTAAGGTTTTAATGAATGAATGTGGATCTGAATTTGTATCATGGTTTTGAAGATTTAAGGTAGAACTGATTCACTCGCCTCCAATTGTCTTTTGCATTCAACATCTAGATGGTTTTTTTTCTATATAGCAATGAATCCACCTTCTCCCTTGCCATCTTGATATGTCTTTGCATCTCTAAGAGAATTCTTCTTAGAATCCTTGGTGTAGGCTTTCTCCTCCTTTGTTCCAGACTTATCATCTGATTTGGAGCTATCATATAAGTTATCAAGACTAGACTTTTCTCCTTTTTCAATTTGTTCTTTTACTTTTTCTAGTTCATTTCTCAAAGTGACAATCTCGTCATCAAATTTTAAGCATTTTTCAACTTTATTATTGAACTTATCTTTCAAATCAGAGATCACACCTTCTACCTCTTTTAGTTTAATATTACCTCCTTCTATTTGAACTTTTAGTTTTATAGTTTCTTCCTTTGACTTTTCAAGAAACCTCTCATATTTCTTATTTAGTTCCCTTGCTTCATTTAGAATCTCTAAAACATACTATATTTTTCCTTTAAAACCTATTTCCCAATCATTTGAATTGAATTACCAACCTTCAACTTCCATTGAATATAGATTTGGTTCAAAAGAAAACATATCTTCATCACACAAGGAGCTAGACTTCTTACAATTCTTAGCATCAAACTTTTTGTCACCAGCTTCTAAAGCCATAAAAAGGGTTTCATCATTTGAATCATTCTACTCATCATCTAAGGAACAATTTTTTTCCTTGGAATAGAAACTCTTTTTAACTTTATCTCTTTTGTTATCATCATCGAATTCTTTATAGGGATATTTAGATGCAAAATGACTAATTCTTCTACAATTGAAATACTTGAAAGGTAACTTAAATTTTTATTTGTCAATACCTTTCTTTAATATTCTTATAAATTTTGCTTCAATCTCATCAAATTCATCATCCTGATCAATTGTATCATCTTCTATATTTTTTACTAATTTTGAATGTTGCTTCCTTCTTTCGAACATATTTGTCAAATTCTCTCATTTAAAAGGTAGTGAGAGCACCAAACATTTCATCTATTGAATACTTATCCATTTCCTTATATTATTCAATAATGGACACCTTATGACTATATGATTTAGGGAGATATCTTAAAACTTTCATCACAATCTCAACTTCTTTTATAATACCACCAAGACCTGTGATGATAGAAACTACTTCATGCACCTAGAGCATATAAATTTCAATGTATTCATCCTCTATCATCCTCAAGGTCTCAAATATTCTCTTGAAAATTTATACCTTTGCTTGCTTTACTTTAGTGTCTCCTTCATAGATGTTGCTATGTTTTCCTAGACATCCTTATCAAAACTACAATTCATTACCTTCAAGAGTTCTGAATCAACCAACCCACATAAGATAGCATTCTTATCCTTGGAATTATTTTCATACAACTTGATTTCAGTTGGATTTGTTGGTGGAGTAGCAAGAGAAATATAACCATCCTTGGCTGATTTTCAAACACAAAACCCAAGAGAGTTTAGATTTTTTTTTGTCCTTAATTTCCAAAAAGTGTAATTAGTCCCATCAAACCTAGGACCCTTGTATGATCCATCATGTTTCATCCTAGACCTTTACCTCAAGTAGTTAAGCTTCTTCACAATAACTTGGCTCTGGTACCAATTTTTGAACACACTAGATAATGAGAGGGGAAGTGAACATTATCTTCAAAAAATTAAGCCCCTCTAGAACTTAAGACCTTCAACACAATTCAAAATTATTAACCAAACAAGACACACTTAAATAGATCAAAAACAATGAAAGATATAGTGGTTTAATCTCTTAACAATTTCAGCAACTCTTAACTAGATCAGTAGTAATGAAAGATAAAATACGTAGCACACATGCACAAGATGACACCAAATTTATGTGAAAACCTAATGAGGGAAAAAAAACGATGAGAGTTAACTCACAATATATGAAGCTCACTACTTACAAAATAAAGCTCACTACCAAAAGAATTATAGACTAAGCAGAAAACCTTACGGAAAGATACAAAGGAATTGTAAACTAAAGTGAACAACTCCAAGGCAAGATACAAGGACCTAATGAGATTCACTATCTTAGAGAAGGATACATGAAGATTATGAAAATTATAATATTTGTCAACACAACACTCTACTGACTAAGGTGTTATAGCACATCTGATCTATCTTCCACACACTTTATGTTGGAAGAATGAAGAAGAACATCTCATTATGCAGATTTTGTGTTGTCATTGATGTCACCATGTTATATGAGTTGTAATTGCATCACCATAAGTTCAAGCTTGATCCGGTATTCTAAATCGGTATGTAGAAATAGTCATTATCCTCTAGTATTTTGGTCTGCATATGTAGTACAGATAAGATTTATCCGTGTGGTTCATATATGATGTAGTCTGCATATATCTACATCTATGTTCCTAATTGTAGATGGTTCTGATCTTTATATCATAAGTCATGAATGACAAAAGGTTGATAGGCACAGTGTTGACAGGTTGTAGCACAGACTGGCATAAGCATTTTGGTCTGCAATCCTTTGTTGATGAATATTATTCATTATGGTTTTGGGAGATGGTTCTTGGTTGCTAGAAGCTTGTAAATTCAGAATTTCATGTGTACAGGTGCTCATATGGCAAGTTTGCATCATTTTGTTGTTGTATTTTGTTATTAGGTCTATCCCTAGCCGACCTAATCAATAGTTTATGTTATAATAAATTAATTTTTTGGTGCAAATGTATTTGTGACCTATATTAAGTCCATGCCAACATATTGTAGTGTACTACATGCTTGATTTTTTTTTGGAAAAAAATTGTACAAACTTGAAGTTGATAGTTAATCTTTTTGGTGAGTGAGGGTTGCATCTAATTAGGCTAACCTAATTGATTCTTGCAATGAGTCAGATATACATTGGATAGTTTTTCAGATTGAATGTGATAGATGAGTATGCAAAGATGAATTAAGGTGAATACATAACTATTGGTATACAAGTTTATCAGTAGAAGTGTGCAAAGTCAATTTACTGAGCATCAAAGGAGTTGAATCAACACTTGATAGGTGTAACTTTATCAATTCATATTCTCAATGTAAGCCATTTCTCCATTGTATCTTTGTAGTCAGTGAGCCTCCCATTTTTGGATAGTGAGTCCTAGCAGTGAGCCACCCTTTATAATATCTTATAATTGGTTATATTATATTGTGAGCTAATCCTCACTGTGGTTTTTCCCATTTTGAGTTTTCCACATAAAATCTTGGTGTTCATGTGTTGTGTAATTTTATGTTCTACTAATGCTATTGCTCATTCTTATTGTTATATGCATTGGAGTATTTGGATGGTGTATGTTCAATAAGTTTAAGAAGATACTGATTCACCCCCCTCTCAGTATCTTGGGTGTTCAACAATTGGTATTAGAGTCTGGTTCCTCTGAAGAAGCCTAACAACTTGAGGAAGATCTTGAAGATGGGACAAATGGATGATAAAGAAGAAATATAGAAAACTCTTGAAGATCTTGACAAAGCTGAAAATAAAAATAGAGATCTGAAAAAAGTCTTGACAAGGCAAATGATTGCATTAAGAAATTGAAAGAGAAATTGAATAAATTCAAAGAAAGAAATAGAAAATTAAGTGAGCAATTAAAATAAGCAAATGAAGAGATCACCGGATTGAAGGTGCAAGTGGAGGAAAAGAGGAGAATTGTATATTATCTAAATACAGTGGTGTAAAGAAAGTCTGATGAATGCTCAAGGCTCTAAAAAGAAGTGGTAAACTTGAGAGAAGATCCAGAAAAAGAAAGATTATATGAAGATAATTTCAAAACAAGCTCCACCAAGCTCGATGAGTTGATTGCATGACATAAACCAACTAAATACAAAGGTGGTTTGGGACTTGAAGTAGGTGAAATCTCAAAGGCTATGTAGACCCCAAACACAATGGACAATCAAAAGACTCAAGATAAAGGAAAATAGACAAGAAATCCAGGAAGCTTTTCTAGAAGACCGCCTATCAGATAGCCAAATTCTCAAGGGTACCCATCTTTCAATGGTGTTTCTTTTTCATGCAATAAATTTGGTCACAAGGAAATAGAGTGTAGAAGTAGAATTAACTAGTATGCTAGATCCTTCTCTAGACAATGTTTTGCATGCAAGAAAGTTAGACATAGAGCTAGTGAATGCAAAACTCAGATGATGAATTGCTTTAAAGGAGGTAGAATGAATCAATCTTTTGTTGGCTACTAATATCCATGTAATAATCTTGGACACAAAGCAAATCAGTGCAAATCAAGGGTTAATGGAGGTCAAAGAAATTAGAAAAATGTCTTTTACTACAATTGTAGCAAGCTCAGACACATTTCAAAAGTATGCAAAAGTAAAGGAGGAAAGCAATTTGATCTAGTAAAGAAGAATGAACTAGTGAAGACAATTGACAAGAATGAGGTTAAGTAAGAAATGACAAAGATATGGAAGATGAAAGAAGAGACAATAACATCAATTGTGTTTGTGCCCTCATCTAGTGTAGATAATCCCTTCGACAATTAGACCCAGCATGGTCTTAGGGGGAGCACTAATAGAAAATTATTCAACCCCTTGGATATTTGGTGTGTTATATATCAACATGAAGATATGTTGTAAATAATGAATAAATAGAGCTTATGCAAAAGGAACCAAAAGAAAAGTTACGAGCATGATCATTTGCAGAGGAAATTAGGGTTTTTCAGTGCAATAAAGAATATTTTTTATCAACTTTTTGAATTCTATTGTATTTAATGTGAATTAGGGTAGCTCATTGATCTATAAAACGAATTTGTAAGATATTTTGATCACTTGTGCAATTGAAGAAAGTGGAGAGTGATTTGGAGCAATCTTGAGGTGATCTGAAGAGTGAGTTGAGAAAAACCCTAGTTCTGATTCTCACGAAAGAAAAAGATATTTTACTCTTCTATGATATTGTGGGTTTGTGTGAATATTCTTTCTAAAATCATTAGAGCTCTATGTGTGAAAATATGGCAACCCGTGTAGTTATAAATGTGTTAGAAATACCTAGACCTTCCTACAAGAATTATTCTATGAAGGTATTTGAATACGACCCTCTAGGTGCCTTCTCATCGATTCCTCATGGTGTCATGCCCACTAAAGACACTAGAATGTACATTTGTGTCAAGAATGAGGAGTATAATTATAGAAAATTGATAGATATGTGGCACAATGAGCTCACTGGGGATGATTTCTTGATAAAACCAAAATATGCAAATATTGTTGCAAAGAAGTTGGATCGATGGAATCAATTTCCCAACTTAAGTTCCACTCTTGATGACAAGTATGTTAAACTTTCTCTTAGCAGAATTCATGATAAGTTTTTGTGGACTGACAGAGCTCACCTAATAAACAAATAAGTGATCAATATTCTTACCGAACTCTATGATACTAGACCCATACCAGTGTTGAAGAATGTGAAAAATGAAGTGGTGATGGAACTCACCAAAGTAACATTTGACAGAAGAGCTCTTGCAAAAAAACCTATTACCAGTCATGTTGTGAAGTGTGCAACCATAATGATCGGTCATAAGATCTACTTCACAAATAGGGAAAACTTTGTGTCTGCTATAGATATATACACCAAATATGACATGGTAACAAATGGAGTAGAATATGATCTGTGTGACCTTCTCTAACATAAATTATTTGAAAATCTGAAGATGATAAAGGAGAAGAAATATGCATTTAAGTTTGGATCCCTGATTGTTTGTTTTTTGTTCTACTTTCTTAGATGACTTCCCAAAAAGGATGATTTGGTAATATGGGATACATCAAGACCTATTGCACATCAATTTTTTTATTACATGCAAAACTTGGGTGATCTAAAAAGTTGAGACAATGCTCTGACAATATTCTTTTCTATATTCAAAAGCAAGATGAATGAATGAGAAAGGATCCCAAGGAAAATTGTTGAAAAATACAAGGATGACATCATATTTCATGTCTCCTCAAATGAGTGCATGATTGAAGCAGTTGAACCCCAGACTGTCCAGATCCAACCATTGGGTTATGAAGTTATAGAGGATGAAGCATAAGGCTATGTACAAGTTTTATTGAAAGGCCCAAAATATTCCAGTGAATGAAGAGTGGGCACATATGAAGAAAAATCTATGGAAATTTGCATGAAGCAAAAGATGCCTATGATAAGGAAGAATGTAAATAAAATTCTTAGAAAGTTTGGCTTCACTAATGAAGAAATCGCATAGGGAAGAGCCAAGGGAGAACAGATGATTGGAGAATCATCAGGACTGAGGAGATCCAGTAGGACTACTCCTTCAAAACCAACTTCTGCTCCTACATCAGTAAAGGTAGAGCCCAGTGATCTTGGTAAAGGAAAATGCCTGAATCCTTCTAGACCTTGTACAAGATCAGGAAAAAGGAAAGAGACTCCTCCAGTGGAACCATTCAAAAGAGGCAGAAATGAAAAGGAAACAATGGAGAAAAACCTTAGCATCACCGAAGAGCAAGAAGAAGAGGAGGAAGACCCTGAAGCCAAATTGATAAGAAAGAAGAAATGAAACATGCCCTCTGGTGAAGGTGCTTCACAAGAAGCAAGTGTTGGGACTAAAAGGTATCATTATGTTTCATCCTCTGAAGAGGAAGCATAATAGGCTTTTTGTGTTCATGTGCACACTAAACCGGACTTAAGAAGGAAAAGAAGTCAAAAGAGGCATCTCTAGAATAGGAAGAAAAAAAAGCCTCACTGGTAAGACCTAGTTCCCCTCTTAGATTAAAGGCATAAGTTAATATCTTAGTACATTTTGAAGATATGTTCTAGCCTACAACAAAAATTTATACTGAAGTAGGTAGAGAGAATAGGAAAACATTGATTTTAGCTATTATTCAATATGTTATTACTTTGGAAGTTAGTTGGGACTATGTTAAGTCCAATGTACCTAAGAAATTGTGGGATGCCCTAATGAAAAGAATATTAGAGGCTATTGAGTTGGAAAAAAAGATAAGAAATGAGGTATTTGAGAAAATTAGGTCTTCTTTGACCACAAATGATATGGAAACCTTGAAGAAGGTATGCTCAAAGATGTTTCGGATGAAGAAAAAGGGTAAATACCTTGATGACAAAAGATAAAAAGAAAATAAAGAAAGAAACTGTAGAAACCATCAGGGGTACAACTGAAAAATATGGTATGTTTGGTGCACTCCCATTCGGTACTACACCAAAATCAAGAGAAGAGGATTCTACAGAGGTAAAGGAAGACATTACTCTAGAAACAAGTGATACATATATCCTTCTAGAAATAGGTGTTACAAATGGCCCTCTGGAGATAGAAAAATGGAATGAGGAATAACTTGAAGCAGATAAGCTTGATGTTGTCCCTCCAAGACAAGCTAAACTAGAAAAAGATAAAGATGAAGGTGAAAGGAATGAAGAAGAAAGAGACAAAGATGAAAAAGAAGAATAAAAAAAAATAGAGGAAGAAGAAAGAGATGGAAAAGCTACCAACAAGAATGAAGAAGAAAAAAGGTAGGTTGTGGAATCACAAAGGTCCTCCAGAGAATCCTCCTTCAGCTATGATGTATTAAAAGGCTTGGTATCCAAGCAAATAAGGTTACAGCCAGTAATTCCTCTAGAACTTCTACAACTCCTCATGATTCAAGGCTGTGTGGATTTGGATAAGATATTTCCCATTCACAAATTATTGTTAGGAGATGCATTGCATGCATCTAGAAGAAAAGAAATTTTGGAAACACACAAAAAGGGGACATAACTCATCGATGATACCCTCAAAAATTTGTAGGAGGCCACCCTCGGTACATCAATAAATACATCTCTCACTCTGGTAGAAAACTTGAAACTTCTATTGAAATCCTTTAAGGAATATGCCTTTGGACTTGGTGAGAAGACCAGACAGGAAATTGAGGAGAAAATGGAAAAGAAAAGGCTTTTAGAACTTCATGATAATTGTCCTATGGCACACACCAATGTGGAAAAGAGCTTGGAAGTTGTGCAAGCTTGTGATTTTGAAGAAAATGCTGTATTTTCTTACTGTATAAGGTGGTCAGATGCCACATAGAGTATCAAATTAGATCGCATGGACTCCATTGAGTCCTAATTGACAGTTGTTTCTAGTACATACAATGTATCCAAAAATAGAGACAAGTCAACTTGGAATGCTATCACTACTCATAGAGATAAATTATTTATTTTACAGAAGTAGAAGGAGGACATCAGAAGATTTGGTTTGCTAGGTGACCTTGTGAGAACAAAATACACTCTGGTGGGCAATGCTTTAGAAAATGCATAAAAACTAGAAAAGATCAACTTGACTCCTTGCACACCGGATGATGTTGAAGAAAGCCTAATAGAGTTAGAATCTCTAAATAGGATTTTGATATCTACTAAGAAGAGTTGGGAGGATAGAAAGTCAGCATGACAAGGTATTCTCAAGGAGCTTCAAGGCTCACCTTCCTTCAGGTAATAATTTTTCAAGTTTACACATTGTTGAGACAAAGTCGTAAGGGGGAGTTAGGAATTTTTTTTCTTTTGAACATACAATGTTCCAGACCACCCTTATATATATATATTCATATTTTTGGACCACCCTTTTTCCTTGATGTCAAAGGGGGAGAGAATTTCATGAAGAGAAAAGGGGAGAGTGTGTTGCACATAGGAGGTTTGTGCATTCTTTTGGCACATGTTGCCATCAATGACAAAGGGGGAGATTGTTGGAAGAATGAAGAAGAACATATCATTATGCAGATTTTGTGTTGTCATTGATGTCACCATGTTATATGAGTTATAATTGCATCACCATAAGTTCAAGTTTGATCTGGTATTCTGAACCGATATGCAGAAAAAGTCATTATCCTCCAATATTTTGGTCCGCATATGCAGTATAGATAAGATTTATCCCTGTGGTTCATATATGATGTACTCTACATATATCTACATCTATGTTCCTAATTGCAAATGATTTTGATCTTTATATGATAAGTCATGAATGGAAGAAGGTTGATAGGCACAATGTTGATAGGTTGTAGCATGGACTAGCATAGGCATTTTGGTCTGTAATCCTCCGCTGATGAATATCATTCATTACAATTTTGGGAGATTTTCCTTGGTTTCTAGAAGCTTGTAAATTCAGAATTCCATGTGTATAGGTGCTCGTATGGCGAGTTGGCATCATTCTGTTGTTGTAGGGGAAATATGCCAGTTGTTGTCCATGATCCAATTGTTGCTTACTCCATGCTTACCTAACCCCCCAATAACCGTTTATATTTTAGTCATTACATTGTTTTAATTATGTCAATAAAAATTTACAAATTACACCAATATATGTTCACTACTGAATGTGTAGTTGACCAAAAAAAATAAAACACAGTGAAAACTATTAAAAACAACTTTTTAACTATTGGAAACACCTTAAATTTTTGTGGGTTTTTATTGTTTGTCTAATGAATGGGTAGTGGTGAAGTGGTAAAGATGTAGGGGGCTAAGGTTTAAAAACACCCTTTTTGAACACTTGTTGACATCAATCTTCTCTACGTTGGGTTGATGTCATTGGTTCCACAAGGCACGTTTTAAATACCTAGAAGCTATTTTTTTCTTTTTAACATCCTAACTTGCTTACAAAGAATCCCAAAAAAAATAATTGAAAGCAGACCTATTTTGCACTCTACATGAATGTGCGAAGTTAGCCCTGGCGGCTACTGGAACATCTCCCCTAATTTGTTATTAGGTCTATCCCTGGACAACCTAGTCAATAGTTGATGTTATAATGAATTAATTATTTGTTTCATATGTATTTGTGACCTATCTTAGGTCCATACCGACATATTGTAGCGTACTACACACTTGAATTATTTTTGGAAATTTTTTGTACAAACTTGAAGCTGATAGTTAATATTTTTGGTGAATGAGGGTTGCATCTAATTAGGCTGACCTAATTGATGCATGTGGATGATTCAGATATATATTGGATAGTTTTTGAGATTTAATGTGATAGATGAGTATGCGAAGATAAATCAAGGTGAATACATAATTGTTGCTATTCGATTTTATCAAAAGAAATGTACAAAGTCAGTTTACTGAGCATCAAAGGAACTGAATCAACACTTGTTAGGTGTAACTTTATCAATTCATATTTTGTATGTAAGCCATTTCTATAGTGTATCTTTGTAGGCAGTGAGCCTCCCATTTTTGGATAGTGAGTCCTGGCAGTGAGCCACCCTTTGTAATATCTTATAACCGATTATATTATATTGTGAGCTAATCCTCACTGTGGTTTTTCCCATTTTCGGTTTTCCATGTAAAAATCTTGGTGTTCAAGTGTTGTGTTCTTTTATGTTTTTCTAATGCTCTTTCTCATTCTTACTGTTATATGCATTAGAGTATTTGGATGGTGTATGCTCAATAAGTTTAAGAAGATACTGATTCACCCCCCTCTCAGTATCTTGGGTGTTCAACATTTTCACACTTCTTCTACAAGATATTCAATACATTCCACTCTCACACACTTCCCACTCTTCTTGCATCTTAAATTTTCTTGCATTTATATCCTCCATAAGACCTCAAAACACCAATTAGGTCGATCAAGAAGAAGATTAAAAATAATCTCAACAAGTCAACCACAAAACATCAATGCAATCCTATCTAGTGCATAGATAGTACCAAAAACAATCTTATTGTATCTCCCAATGTGATCCCAATTAATTAACACATTGGCACACACCAACTCAAGTTAGCAACAAGGAAACATGTACATGAAACATGAAGCACATAATTAGTTAGCCCAAAAACATACTTCTAATTGATTTGACTCAATGTAGTCCTCAAAAAATAGGTCAAGAGCCAAATCCACCTTAACACAACTCCACATGTTGGTGCAAACCTTCAAGCACATAGCACAAGCAAGATGACAATCCATATCAACTAGATATACACAAATTACCCAGAAGACCAACTCAAACACAATGCAATTCCAAAAGAGATCAAATACTGATGTGTAGATCACAAAGAGACATTCCTTGAACATCTAACAACATCCCCAAATACTTAATTTGTACTCTCATTCCACCAATAGCTACCACAACCCAAATAGGAACAAAATACTTCTTCTTAGAAACATAGATTGCACAACCATGAGATATAACAATAACATATCAACTCGTGGAAAACTTTAACACATGAAATTAGAACTAAGACACTGCACAAGAACTGATAGCACACTCACCAAGCCACGAGAGAAGAGACATCAATGCAAGGAAATGCAAAGCATTTTTCGGACTAGTCTAGACAACCAACAACACTTCCAATCTTCTACAATTAATAGAAACCTCCTTGGAATCACTGATGACCTAAAAATATAGGAGTACAACATCCATAGAGCACAAACATTAAATCCAAAACTGCAAGACCATGTCTCTAAAAATGGAGGAATGTTGTTCATTCTCCCAAATAGTCTTCATAGCAACATTTTGAACCAAAAAAATATTACCTACTTACAGAGGCCAGGACAGCCTTGTAGTGACACATACTTCTTTAGAAACAATAGGAGAGAGCATACAACATATTATAGGTCATCATCAACATCTCTCCATCATCAACGATACTTTTAATCCTCATCTTAATATATCATTATGAAAACAACTCTACTAACATCAACCATACACAATACTTATTTACAAGACATCAAACTAGGAATGACATCCAACCATGAACTTTAGCAATACACCATCTTACACCAATGATAGCCCAACAATGCAACATTCTTCCCAAGTTTTGACAACTAATGTCAATAATCTCCTAAACATACAAAACAATCTTCTCAACTGTTGAAATCAATGACAACCAACTCTTCAATGACAACCTATTCAAGACATTAGCCATGAAAACCATTAAAAGTTCACCAAGTGTTGACATTAATGAAAATCACTACCAACAAAAGATGATCAACACACATGTGCATATCATTCGTTTACTCTGAAACCTTGATCAATAGGTTCAATCTTGCTCAGTGGATCTACACTTCAAAGGAATTGACCCACATGAACTTTATATTGAAATATTCAACATTTTGTCCTTTCTAAGGAGCTAAAAGGTTAGAAAATGATATCTCCCCTTGAGATAATTCTCTATCTTAGTTTGACATAGGATCTTGTGCAGAATGCACAAGCATGATATCACCCTTCTTCACATTCTCCTTACCTTGCTTCTCTTTCCAAACTTTTGTATTTTCATTATTTTTCTTAATTAGGGTTTATTCCCTCTTGTTGTTCTAAATAGGTGGTTTCATAGAACCACTCCTACAAAAAAATGCTTTATAACCAACCTTATTACATTTGTAGAAAACAATGTATATATTTTAGAACAAAGTTATTTCTCTTAACTTTAGTCTAACATTCTACAACCTTATGACCAAAGTTAATGCATTCATAGCAATATCCATGAAAATAATGGGACCTCATAGCATCATATCTTAGAGGCACAAATGATTTTATACCCATGTAGTCATTGTTACCAATTTTTCGCTACAGCTCAAATGGTGGAGCTGATTTAAATACTATTATATTTAAAAGTGGAAAATACAGTTATTTCTGCATATACTAAGTGTTGATTGCATCTTATTCATCTTTTTTTTTAAGTGACAGTTATGCTTTTAAAAGAGGAATCAGAGTTTTAGAAGTTGCTATTCAATGCTTTACAGTCAAATGAAGTATAGGATTGAGAGTTAAACAATAAAGCTTTTCAAATGCTTTCATTTATTTCATAAAGTGATTCATATTTACAACATTTCATCTGATTGAGAGAATTCAAATGCTAGTACAAATTTGCATTGAGATGCATTTTTTCTTTTCCAAATGAAAATCAGAAGGAATCAAATCAAATATCCACACAAACCATGGATGTGACTATCACAGTGCATCATAAACAACACACTACACTATGGAAGATACATAAAGGGAAAATCACATAAGTACAAGCATAATCATCATTTCCTGATTGATTGATAACCGATGCAGAAGTGGTGCACCATTTGTCTTCTTCGAGCTCCGTTGACCTGTAGGAAGGAAGAGAGGGATGTCAAAGGCTCCAACTATGAATATACCTATATAAACCATCAACGATAATGTAGTATGCCACTAATCATGCACTGAAACAAGAAAGGAAAGTGCAGAGACATGAGCTGAAGGAGAAACATCAACACAAACATGATATATTGTTTTTTATGATAACACTATTTGTTTCCTTGTGCAGGTATAGGAAAATCCAAGGAGATATTTATCTATCGAAGACCAAGCATGTGAGGAAAAATGGGCTCCCACAAGGGTAGAGCTCGGCATGCTGCCCTTATATGTTACAAGAGGGCTAGGATAGTAATTGCAATCATCACAGTCATCAAGAAAGGAAGTGCAACTAAAAGGGTAAAGCAAAGTTATCCATCAAGCCATGAAACCAATTGTGCATTCATAACAATCATGTAAATGCTTTCTGAAAGCTATAGGTGAACATTGGGTTTAATCCGCTCAATTAGATCAACATATAGAAGTGAAAATTGCAAATGAATGCTAATTGGATAGCTTGTTTTAGCTGAAATTATCAAGCTGTCATGTTTTGAGCTGCTATTTTAAATACTGTTTGTTGTTTTAAGACTGTTCGCTTTGTAGTGTTGTTTCATATTTTTTGTTTTGGAACAACAATGTCCTATCTCTTAACAATGATAGTGAACAGTGCAAATTATGGGGGTTATGTCAAGAATAGGTAAATTCATGAAGAGTTTGTTTCCAAAATGCAAATGACTAACAAAACAATTAGTTTTTGTTTGGCGCCTGAGAATGTAAAATGCCTCACTATTTTGAAAAGAGGACATCAAAATTTACTATTTTAGACATCTATGCTATTCTATTTATTAATTGTTTTGTCACTCAAAATTTATCTTCAAAATTTTACAATTATCAGGCAGGTTTTTGAAGATTCACATACATGAGGATTACTTTCAGAAGAAACAACATGAATAATTTGGACATGGTATGAATGAGGGTTTAGAGTGCATAAGAGACAAACTGAACAAGTAATTTACCATTTAGATCAAGAAGATTTATGTGTGTAAGGAAAAAACAGCACAGAGATGACAATTTAAAATATAAAAAAAGGATAGGTTTTTAGAAATCTCATGAAACTGTGTGAGGATTTTCAATAGTTACACAAAAGGTAGATATGTGTTCTCAGAATGTTATACACCTAGGTGGGGTTTTGTCAGGAAATGAGGTTTTATACAGTGATCTCATGGTTGAGCTTAAATATAACAGAAAATACAGGTATAAACACAATTTTCTTCGAAATTCTGAAAATATCCACATTGGGGTTTCATTTAAAACACAGAATTCATAAATACCCACATACATATTTTTGCTAAGGAACATATTTTATTCATATTCATAAATACCCACATGGGGTTTTCAACAGGAATGCAGATTTACCATCTTTTTC
This sequence comes from Sequoiadendron giganteum, assembly GCA_007115665.2. Lineage (NCBI taxonomy): Eukaryota > Viridiplantae > Streptophyta > Pinopsida > Cupressales > Cupressaceae > Sequoiadendron > Sequoiadendron giganteum. Next base: position 425,114,799 of record CM021103.1, read on the forward strand.
AGTTACCCTTATGGGGGATTTTTAAAAATAGAACAAAAATAGTGTAGTTTCTAGAATACCCATATGGGGTTTCTACATTTAAAAAAAAATGGAAATGCCTGATAATGCATGGGTCGAGCCCAGTGTGATTTTCAGTTATTCTTCAGGAAAGAATGAGGAGAGCCTTTCGAGTTTCTTCATAGTAAAACCATCAATCACATGGTGACATGCCGCGACCTGTTAAGGAGATAATACACATAATTTCACAAAGATAAGCTCCAACTTAAAGAACTCATGGAGCAGTCATTCAATGGGCCTGTATTTGTCTAAGAAATGACATTCATTTTGTAGAAGATAAATTTCATGAGCTTTAGTGGAGAGATAAAATATAGAGAAAGAGTTTTGAAAGGAGGAACTTGCCATTGTGTTCGTTGTTCTAGAACTCACAGGCCGTACCTAGTTCATTTTGGAGATCACAATGCATGGGTCATTTTCACCAGTGGCGCCCAAGGTGGAGATAGTGAAGCACAGTGGAAAAAATGAAAGGAAATCAGAGAAGAATAGAGGAGAAGTCGCGGGCTTATGGCCAGTTTTTCGACCTTCAAAAGAATGGAGAAGTTGTCGAATACAAGAGAAAATCAACTTACCATGTAGTTTCAAAATATAAGTCGACCAAAATGGAGAGGTCCGAAGATTCAAAGCCTTCACAAAAGCTAAGGGTTGAGCATAGGCATGGTGGCGCCTTCCTTCCCAGGCAGAGCAAACTTCAAAGTTGAAAAGTCTGAAAATGATGGAGGATTAGGGTTTCACCTTGGTTTTTGTCATGCTTGCCCTTATTTGAATTTAGGGTCTTTTTGTCTTGTAAGCGAATACTCTATGTGGCCGAAATCTCATTCATGGTTTAGGTCGACCATTTGACTAGGAGTCTTTTTCCTAAGTCTTTATGCTTATTTGATAAAGTATTTCATGCCTTAGTCACATTTTTGATTAATTTTTTAGAAATTAATTAAACTGTTTTGCCTTAGGCATATGAATCAAATGAAATTCATGAAGGGTCATTATCAATATGCCTTAGGATTAAGAATAGACCTAGGGTTTATTTTGTTTTTTAATAATTTTTGGAGAAAACAATGAAAATATGTAAAAAGGAGTATGGTAATTTTATGACTTTTTATAGAAAAATCAAAGCTTGTAATGGAGATATAAGGTGTTAAATGCAAAGGATTTTTAAATCCTTAATTGTAAAATGGAATAATAGCAAAATTGCATCATGTAAAGCAGAACCAAAGCAATGCTTTATAAATTGCTTTGTTTTCTTGCTATTTTTTGGTAGTTAAGGTTGAATTTTCTTCTTGGTCGGATTGGAGTTTTCAGTTGGAGAGATAAGTTGTTTTTTTTTTCTTTAAAAGCAGTTTTTTGCTTTTTTTAGAAGCTTGACAGTTGATGCATGCAAAAAATGTGACTTTCCACTTTTATGCTGACTTGTTGCACAGTTTTAGGGACCTCTTCCTTGAGCTTTTTTCAAGGCTCGGATTAGGGTTTGAGACATATATCTTTGGAGAAAAATTAGGGTTTTTCGAGTTCAGTTTGTTTTGGCTCTTACACATTTTTGAGCTGAAACTATTTTTGTAGTCAGTTGAGATTGTTTCTGGCATACTCCTACAGTGAATAAAAAATAGCATTCCTACCTATCATCTTGTGTCCATTTATAGTTGCAGTTTGATGTTTATCTTGTGATTTTAGTTTAAGAAGTCCTTGTTATGTCCTAGGTTGTAGTTTGATGTAGGAAAGTACAAAGATACAGGTTGCATGTTGTGTTTTGAATAGACCTTCATGCAAAGTACTTATGTAAGAATTGCTTGAGAAGTTGTGAAAGTCTTGTTGGTTTTTGAGCACTATTTGTGAGGAAAATCTAGAATAGTCATTAGTTTATCATCCAACATAAAAAATCATTTCAAAATCATAGGTTTTAAGTTTATGTTTTCTCTCTATCCCTTTTCCAAGAATTTTTATTAGAATAGGATCATTATACGGAGAACCAACTCACTCTGGAGATTCTCTTTCCTTATAGATCACCCACATCTGGAAAGATTCTCAATGTTGCAATAGATAGTCCGATATTTTTGCAAATCTGATGGGGTGCATATCTGATTGCTAACGGTCATTTCTTCTTGCTTTATATCTACAATTAAAAGCCTAATGCCTACATTAATTGCAAGAATAATAATAGCCATAAAAATATTGAGTGAACCCAGTAGGGGCATGCTGACTAGCATGTGGATGACCTCTGAATCTTCTTTTTCTATAGACTAGGATGAATCCACCTCCTTTCTTCTTTCTATCACTTATCTTATTGACTTGATCTGATTTTCAATCTCTAGAGGGTGTCTTCTTAGGTTCTTCAATGCAAGTTTTTCCCTCCTTTATTTTAGAGTTTCCTACTACTTTAAAAGTCTCATATAGGTCTAAAGATGCACTAGTTGTTATACTTTTACCTTTCTCAAAACCAAGACCATATTTTTCTTTTGATGATTTTTGAGAGATGACTATTTCATCAAGAATTTTAGAACCTCCTTTTATCTTTAGACCCTTGTCAATTTGTTCTTTTTCTTTATCCATTTATTTCCTCAAGGAGACAATCTAGATTCTTCAAGCTTGGAGCATTCAGAAAATTTGTCATTGAGCTTGGCATTCAGGCAATCTGCAATTCTTTTATCTTCTTCAACTTGAACTTTCAACTTGATAATTACTTTTTCTGATTTTTAAGTTTGAATTGGAGTTCTTCATTCTTTCTCTTTCTTCATCCAAATCATTAGGAGTATAAATGAGTTATCCTTCATAATCCATTGGATAATCTTCTTTATTGACTTTAAATCCATCATCCTCCTTATGGAGTATGTCCTCTTCTTCGTGAGAGAACTTCTTCTTGGGCACTACTTCATTCCCCATGTGTTCCAAAGACAAAATCTACCTCATATTTTAGGATTTATTAAGGAACCTATGCTCTGATACCAATTTTTGAACACATCGGAATACTGAGAGGGGGTTGAATCAATATTCTTAAATTTCAATTTCAATCCTTAACTTGTTGAAGTTAAGTTATACTTAAATAAGAATTCATCTACTTAAACATATGATGAAAGCATATAAGAATTCAAACAAGAACACATTTGACAACATATATACGTGGAAAAACCCACAAGGGAGAAACCAAGAAGAGAAATGTTGCTTGGATCTATTTTCCAAATCTAGGCTCATAAATAAGAAATAGTTACAACTTTGATTTAGGGCTACAACCCAAGGAAGCCACAACTCCCTGATTATAGATTTTAGGTTAACACCCTAGGAAGCTACAACTCCTTGATTATAATAACTAGAATATGATTGAATTTATGGATTCAACCCACTAATAGTCATCAATTTTGTACCTTAGGTCTATGGTGGACCTTACTATGATCTTCTCATACACTTACATATCCTTGCACCCCTATATCTTCCTCTTATCATCTTTGATCTTCTATACATATCATTCACATGCTTTACAAATACAAATTAAGTTGCTCATAAACAAGAAAATGTATAACTTGTACCATGTCGGCTTCACATCCATTGGCAGTACATAAGAATGATAAAACATTAATTGTATTTCTTCCAAATGAGTCGCCATGACCCATATAACATCTTCGGTCAATCCTTAAACTCCGATCAATCTTGAATTAGTGGCACACACCATCAACATACCTCAATCGGTCTCAACAAAAAGAATGAATTCACAAAATGACTTGAACACCTATGCAATACTGGAAGCAAAAAAATTCTTCATGTTCTTAATACCTTGTTATCCTCAAATCCAGTTGTGCTTGATTCATGGGATAAACCCCTACGAAACTTGTATGTTTCATAGTCATGTGCACTCTAAGCTCGCAAAATGAGGTGAATTTCAATTTTCCTTTACGTGTGGTCCTAAGCCTTGAATCATCCCCTCAAGTGCTCATCTCTTGTCATTTTTCGAAAAGCTTCAAGATGAGTATTTTGTTGAATTTCACTTTCCCAAAGTTAGAAAAAATTTTGCCCGTGTAAGGGCACTATTTTTCAGAGCCCCTACATGAGTTGATAAAAAAATTTCTAAAGTGTAGTGGTACTATTTTTTAGCACCACTACACATCTTAATTGTTTAAACATGTAAGAGCGGTCTTCTTTAGCGTCCTTGCATCCGTCTCATGTTTTTGAAAAATGCACAAGTAGGATTTTTTCCACTCGTGCATTTTCCTTCCCACATGCACAAAAGTTAATGAACTTTTAGTTGATTAATGAGGGTTCATTAAATGATTTTAAAATAACTTTTTAAGTTGTTTTAATTTCATTTGTGATCCCCTAACCTCATTCCTTCCCTCTCTGCTCATTGTGGTTTTTGTCAAGACATCGTGATCACGTATTTATGTCGGTTTGCGAAGATTCAAGGATGTTTTTATCAATTAGAGTTTGAATCTATTCTTCATCTTTGGGTATGTTTTCTTTTTCTTGTTTCACCTTTCTTTGTTAGGATCGTGACTATTTTTATTTTCTTAGGGTGTGTTCAAATCTATGCAATGTTTTTCTCAAGTCGTATTTAGCTAGGTCATTTGAAAATAATTTTTCTTTGAGTCATTATTTGTTTTTCTCCTAGACTACTCGTGCCCTAGATAATTGGCATGTCATGTTCAAAATAATTGCTCCACTTCTCTAAGATTTTCAAAATTTATGAATTTCCCAAATTTTTATCAAACTATTGACCTTAGAGTTTTCAAGGTTCATATGTTAAGGAGGTGTTATTCACTTCTATTGAATATAAAGAAAATAGTAGTTCATGTTGAGGCATGAAAAATATCCACCTTTGCATTTTCAAATTTCTTTCAACTTTCACTAACCTCAAATGTAGCAGCAGTGATTTTCACTGCCTCTACAGTAATGAGTCTTTCCCCCTAAGTGATGCTAAGGCAGAAATATTTACCGCCTTCACATATAACTTATGGTTTCCCTAATATGCATAGGTGTTGATTTTTTAACATTGATGCATAAAAACATAAAGTCTTTCAAAGATGTTAAGGCGGAAAAATTCACCGCTTTTGCAAAAATATAACTTCCTTGAGATGCACTAGTGTTGATTTTTAGTGCCTATACACAAAACTTCATAAAGTATTTTAGAATGATGTAGAAGAGCTAATTTTTAGCACTAGTGCACAAAGTGAACCTCCCCAAGATGTAAGGGTGTTGAATTTTAGTGCCCTTGCCCAAAATCCTGAATTTTTCACTAACTCTCAGAGAATTCCAAAAATCCATTTCTAGCTTCCATTCTTCCTCATTCACTCTATTTTTCTCACTCCATTGCTCCAATTTGATCACTTGGCTTCCTACATTGTTTCACCTACATATGCATACTCTTCTAATGTTGGAAAGATCTCTTGTTTCTTTGCAGTTACATTTTATCTCCTATCAAGCACTCTTCAAAGGTGTTTATCAGTGGTCTCCTAGTAAACTTAATGACAATTGAAGATTCAACATCATCAAGCAAGAAGGATAAAATGAAGTACAAATATCAAGGTGTTTATCCGCCAACAGTAGTCACATCCAAGATCAACAAGATCAAAGATACAAAAATTGGGCATCTTGATATGAATGACATTGTTAAAAGAATAGAGAAGTAGCCCTTGGAAAAGGATTTAGAGGCAATTGTTCATAGCAATCTTCATCGGGTGGCCTCATTCCCAGTGGTAGCTCATTGTCTAGATTTTGTGTTGCAATTTTCCTCACACTTCATCTAAGATGATAGAAGTGTCAGAGATTCTTCAGGACAGATAATGATGAGGTTGGATGTTGATTTCTTCGATGTGGTTTACCAAGTCCCAACCATGGATAATTATGCAGAAATAACTATTCAACATTCTCAAGAGGCATATGATAGAGATCAAAATGAAGCCAAGAAATTGATCAATTTGAAATGGTTGAAAACCTCAATGCCCAACATTTCAAGATGGCCCAAATACCTTCCTCATAGTGATTTCAAAGAGGATGTGTGTGATATGATCACTCTTCTAAGTAGAGTGAAGGGACTACCAACTTCATCAACTTTCCAAGAATGGATGTACGAGTACATCAGGATAATTAGGAGAAAGAAGAGTCACATTGACTAGGGTGCCCAAATCAGCGATGAAATCCATGAACAACTCATCAACGTGAACTATACTCTGAAGTTATATATGACTTCATACTTGGTGTATGTTGTAGCAGCCATGAGGCAATATCCTGGTCTCACTACAAAAGGAGATAGGAGATATGTACTAGTGGATAAATATTACTCCCAAATCACCCTTAGAGGCAGAATCAAACATTTCAAAAGGGTAAACAATGCATTATGTGTATCTTTTTTTTGTATGTTTGATCCATCCTTGGAGAAGAAAAGGGTCTCTAATGAAGTGTGGAAGGTTGTGAATAAATACAAATGTATCTTCTTGTAGTTTCCCACCTTCACATACCTAAGGGTAGGTTGTTACATAGGGTATCCCTAAATGCTACCAAGGTATCCTTCTGAAAAGTGGGTGTTGATGGAACTTTGTAGACATATAATCTCGATGCATAATGAATGTCAGTCCATTCATAAACTAGGTATTAAGTTTCCAATAACCATTGGAAGATATTCAATTCAAACAGTTCCCAAGGCCAAAGTTAAAGCATCAGAGATACAAATCATGACTCTAAGAACTTATAGATATAGAAATCATTTTGATTATAGGGGAATAAATAGAAAATTCAAAAAGAGTGATAAGCATTTCTATCGGTTTGAAGACATATGGGTAGATTGTAGAAATGAATGGGATATCAGGAAAAAGATTTTTTCTAGGCTTACTGTAGAACAGATTTTAGATCTTAGCTTGGTAGACCTTCCGAAGAACATTGAAGATCCTGGTGATGTTCTAGATGTTGAGTATGATGAAAAGGAGATAGCAACCAAACCCTTACCCCTTATTCAATGGTCTCGAAAAGAGAATACTTCCATCTCACAAAGACTTACTTCCATTTTGAATAATACAAATGAACGGTTGTAAAGGCAAGGAATTTAGTTAAAGTCTTTCAAGACAGACTCTGAGAATCAAGTATCTAAAGGAGAAGCCAATAGATAGCAAGAGCTGAGGACCATGAATAAGGCAAGTGTTGCTCCCTATTCCTCATGTAGGGGACCTAAAACTACATTCAATTGTGGGAAAGTACAACACAAACTATTGAAGAGGAGAAAACTACTAAGGAAGAGAAATCGGAAAGAGAAGAGCAACCTGAAGATGAAGAATTGAATGAAGAAGAAGAAGGGAATGAAGAAGAAATTGAAGAGGATGATCAAAGGGAGAACAAGAAGATGAGGAAGGTGAATAGGAAGATGAAGGAATGCAGACATCTCCACAAGAAAATATCATTCAATATCCTTCGCATACATTCTCGCCTATTGTTGCTACAACACTTCATACACCTCCTATTCCTACCTCTCCCCCTCCTCCTCTTCAAACTTAACCTCCACCTTCAACAATGCTACATGCTCTTAAAGTGAAAATACCTCTCATGGTGCATTCAATTCATTCTACTCCTTCCATAGGGTTAGTTTTGCAAAGTATTGATGTTACCTCTAATTCACCGTCATCTATTCCAAGTTTCTCATCCCCATCATTTGACATATCTTCACAAGATGAATTCAATTATTTCATGAATGAATCATTGCTAGATACATCAAATTTGTAGATTCCAAGAGCAGTGATGATTGAGACAACACCAATTATAACTACCACATTTTTTCTGATGGATACTGGTTTAACTCATGAATTAGAAGCAAGGCTCGAAGGTGATGTTCTTTCCTTCCTCCATGGTTGGCTTCACAGGCATCCAAATGGAAAAATCAAGTTATCTCACCCAATGAGTTGGATCTTGAGGAGTTGGCTCCACAAAAGCCAAAGGGAAAAAAGAAACTAAAATCTCATTCAAGATTGCATATGGACAAATCAGGGTACAAGTATGTGGACATAGCAACACCACCTCAAGGTAGAAGCCATGAAGAAATCAACATGGAGGAATACACCATCACAAGGGTTGACATTGGGAATATCACATATGCAAGTTCCAAGGATGATGATCAAGCATCTTTGATCACTTTGATGTAAAATTTTGATAAATTGAAAGAAACCAAAGACATGTACAAGGAAAAAGTTGAGCACTATGCTTTCCTATTGAGGAGAATCATAGAATCTTCAGAGATTGTGCAACCCATTGCAATAAGAATTGAAGAACCCATGGTTCAAAACGTTGAGAAATATTACTCTAAAGGAAAATTCATATATGAATTTTTTGATAGGATAATTGAACAAGGTTCACAATACATGACTATTGAACTGGGGAGAATTTCCCAGACATCCAAGATGAATCTATACCTAGAAATGGAGCGAAGTCTTGAATCTTGGTTGCAATTTTAGAAGATGAAATTGAGTAAGTTAGTGGATGTTGGGATTCTTCTTGACAAGGAAAAGTGTGTGGAGATTAAAGAATCTATCAAGAACCACATACAAGTCATTAAAACTTTAATCAAGGATGCTCAACAAGTACAAGAAGGTGTTGAAGGAGATTGTATTGTTATGGTGAATAGAATTGAAGAGTTGTCAGGGAGACTTCTTGATGAGGACCACACATTCCTTTCGGAAAGTGAGATTATCCAAGTATTCAAGGAAACTATTCAAAAAAAAAGTGGAAGATGAAGCATTCTCATTGGCTTCAATGGACACTTTGTGCAATGTGCAATTGACCTTGGAAAATCTTAAAACACATCTGGATATATGTAAAAAGGTTTGTTATGTAGCAAAGAAGTCCATCACAAAGGTTCACACTATTATTGACCACACTTCTGGATCAGATGAGATAGTAATGCAAGATATTTTGAAGAAGTATGAAGATTTCTAAGCACAAAGCAAGGAACCATAAATCTTTAAAATTTCTAGAGATAGTTAGATTTCATGATTTTATCATGCTTTATGTAAATAGGAATTGAAATTTTTACATGTCATTTTGCAACAATGTAATTACATGTAAAAATGAAGATGTTCTCCTACAATCATGGACATCACATTTGAATAAGTCAATGTTAGTTAAGGTTTTTCCTAGAATAGCTCATTTCTCTCACCTATAAATAAGAGAGAGTTGTATTGTATTATTTACCTTTTGTCTAATGCAATGAAGTGTTGCTCATTTGTAAAGAAATTTTTGAAACTTTGAGTTCATATTGTGAAACTTTTTTCAATCAATAAAGAAGGAAAAATTGCATACCAAACTTTGTGCTAGATCAATTTCAACGAATGTGAATGTTCTTATCTCTTTCACATTAGTTTATCTTATTATTGGATTGGATTAGCAGTATTTTATTAATTGAGATTGGAGGGCTTTCAAGTTGATTTGTGTAGACTTTTTGCTACACCTTTTTCTTGGAACTATGTAATTGATGATAATATTGGTAAATGATCTTCAAGACTTTTTGCTTGAAATTGTTCATTCCATTCATTAATATATTTGTAAAGTATATTGAAGACTTTGTGCTTCATTTACATCGCTAGTTACTTTATTGTGGAATTCATCATTGAAGACTATGAAATGACTTTGTACCTTTGTAAGCCTTCTAGTTACATATCTTTTAATATACTGGTACTTCTAGACTATGCTTTGACAAGTTAGAAGTATTGTAAATTACTTCTTAGGTTTTATTAAAAGTTGTATCACATCAAGAAATAAAAACTCTGGAACATTGTAAACATATTCTTTGAAAGAAGAGAGAATCATGAATGTAACACACCCCTATATGATTAGTGTAGTGTACATATTGTAAGATTTGGAGTATTTTAATTTCAGTTCTAGTAAGTAGTAAGAAGGGAACCTCCCCTTTCTGAGAGGAGAGATTTCATTTCAAAAATGTGGCTGAAATTCAAGTTTTGTAATCTGTAAAAGGGATTACAAAATTTTCACGCAACAATTTTTTGGTGACTCCACTAGGGAACGAAGCATGCAATCAAAGCATCACGCTTCTGATTGAAGTGGACAAGTACTCCAATGTCCTATTGTGAGCTTTTGTAGCTTTTTCGTTGTTGATTTCTCTTTTGTTTTGAAGTCTTCATACTGGCTAACAGAAGTTATACATGAGGTTTAAGGGTGCAAGGTGTGGTGGATCCGTTTTATCAATTGTTGCAGCATCATAACATTCTTCCTTCTCCCCCATAAGAAAGGTCACCATTACAACGTACTGCAATCTATCCTCCATGAAGATTCAGATCACCACTTCCTAGTGAATCTTATTTTTTTCATAGAGTTCTAGTTCAAGTACCTATTATTCAAATTTCAATGGCTCAACCACTACCTCTTGGACCTTGGGGAAATTCTTTTGGTCCTATCAATTTGGTATCTCCCTTGCATGAGCTTCCATGTTTTTCATGAAAGAATATCCTAAAATTCTATGGAGATGGAAAGCAACATCCTGATGAGCATATTTTTTCCTTCTACATTGTTTGTGGTGTTCTCGACGTTGAACACAAAGATGTTTCTATAATTTTGTTCGTTGAGACTCTAAAAGGAGTAGTTGTTGAGTGGTTATACACTCTCGCTCCTAGCTTTGTTACTAATTGGAATACTGTTTGCACCAAGTTCGAAGAAAGATTCATACCTACTGAAGATGCACATGCTTTGTTAGCTTATCTTACAACTATGAGGAAGGAGGCCCATGAACCCATGCATGAATTCATGACCAATTCAATAAGCTAGTGACAAGGATTCATGTTGAGGCTAGATCGACAACCCATAATCTTAAGTTATTTTTCATCAATATGCAACTTCTGGAGGTAAGCTTCTTGTTGTGTACGGTAGTCATACCTGATGTTGAAGCTGCTTGAGCACTAGCTACAAGTGTTGAAGATGATTTGATACTTTCTAGAAAAATAAGAATAAATACAAATAAAAAAGGCAAAGCATAAAATTATTTTTCTTCTAATAACAACTCCAACTTTGTGGATCCCATGGTTCAAATGTTGGAAAATGAGTTGTTGGCCTTGAAAAAGCAAGTTTCAAATAATTCCTACAAGGATGTTCCTAGAAGGACTTTCCCTAATTATTTCAGAAACAAAAATCAGAATCATCTTCCTACACCACAAGGAAGACTCGCTTTAGAAGCTCCACCTACTAACACAGTTGTGAGGTATTATGAAGCAGAGAAAGATGAGTATGCACAACCAAATTATCCTATGGATGAAAATGTTGATCTTTTCCAAGATGAGGGAGTAGATCCAACTAGCGACTCCAATATTGGTTATTTGCAAGTAGAGAATGAATCTGATGATGAGGATATAGTAACTGATACATATGTTATTTTCACATGGTCACAAAAAAATCAACTTGATCAAGCTCAAGTTGATACTTAGAAATAAAATTAAAAACCTTCGGTAACTATTGCAAAAAGAGGATCTCCTTTTCCTTGGCAACAAAAAGATATAGCAAATAAATAGGTAAATACTCCTTGTACTCTTATAGTTCCTTCAATACCAAAAGCCAATGTCTATGTTCCTAAGACCAGTTTCCCTTTTGTTAAACCCATCAATGAAGTTACTTCATCTTCTTTGCAAAGTTCCTTCCAAGATTTTGACATTATTGACTATAAAAAGAGGACAAAAATCCAAATGTCTGAAGTCGGATACCTCAAGGCTAATCCTAATCAATTTGATAGGTTGGTCAAGTTTGTTAGAGACAAGGGAATTACTCCTAATAGAGAATCCCCTTCAGATGTTCCTGCTATCCGAAAGCCTAAGCCTCCTCAGAATAACTTAGTTAATTTTCCTACGACTACCTCTAGAAGGATTGACCCATTTTACATTTCCTTACTTGCCAATGGCTTTAAGTTGAGAAATTTTGTTATAGACTCTGGTGCATCTAATAATTTCATGCTCACCAAGGTAGCTATTTCCTTTGGTTTGAATCTCACAAAAACTTTTGTTCGTTGTTTCTCTATGGAGAACAAGAAAGTACCTATAATCGGGCATATCAAGGATGCACAGTTTTCCTGCATATCCAAAGAAAAAGATCAAGATGATAATCTTGGTAGCAAATGTTCCCACATCCTATGGTATTCTTATTGGACACAATTTCTATAAGTATGTAGGAGAACTTAACATTGATATGTCAAAGGCCAGGATACCCATAAATGGTGTGATGCAAAAGTTGGTTCCTTAAAGGGAGTCCAAATTTTTAGTGACTAAGTCTAATGATCCAAGAGCTCAAATTTTATTTGAGTCTATAGGTGTTGGTACTTGTTATTTTCAAATAGATGAGGATGTTGAATCTTCATCAAGAAATAAAAAGCATTAGTCGGAAAGTGTTGGCTCATCTTATCCAAAAAATGAATCATCATCAAATGATTTGTCCTCCACAGATTATGAAGATTCATCAAATGATGAAGCTACAGATTTTGAAATCGTGAGCCTTGATGATCCAAAAGATGTTTGGATAATTGAGTTCAATAGAATTTATTCTTCCACTAGTTTAGGAGCCGGAATTGTTTTTGTCTCTCCAAAAGGGAAAATATTTCCTTTTTCTTTTAAATTACAATTCGATAATACTAATAACATAGTCGGATATGAAGCTTTGTTATTAGGTATGCAAGTGGAAAGTAAGAAAGGAATCAAGAATCTCCACACCCAAGGTGATGCTGAGTTGGTAGTTTTCCAAATAAGAAATATGTACCAAACCAAGAATGAAAAACTTAGGCATTACCGCAATCTCATTTTGGATTGCATTGAGGAGTTTGATGCTTTTGATATTTTTGTAGTTCCAAGAGAGTATAATGATAGATTTGATTCCTTAGCAGTCACATCTATGCTCCTGATACCACAAAAGGATTTACATGGACCTACCTATACTATTGAGTTGGTTTTCAACCCAAGTGTTCCTCACAATTCAAACAATTGGTAGATTTTCAATGACAGTCATCAAATTGTTGCTTTTTTGGAAAAGGAAAAAAAAATTGATGAGTTGTACTTTGAAGGAAGTGATTCTCCACCCTAAGAATCTATTTCTGAAGTTGATTTGATCATAGTTGAAGAATTTTTATAGCTAAAAGGAAATAAAATTCTCAAGGGGTTGGTATCCCTTGAAAGACTTTTTGACAAACATGATTGGTATGTCAAAAATCAACAATCAAATTCTAATTCATCAAATGAAATTGAGCAGATCAATTTGAGAACTAAAGCAGATCCTAAGATGATGAATGTCAGAAAGTGTTGCACTACTGAGGAAAAAGATAAATTTTTTGAATTACTACGGTAGTACATGGATGTGTTGGCATATTCTTATGAATATTTGAAGTCCTTTCATCCAAAACAGGTGTAACATGAGATTCCACTTAAAGCAGGTGCATTGCCTTACAAGCAAAAACAAAGGTGGCCCAATATAATCCAAAGATTTCTAGAACTATCTTTTCAGAGATATAGAGAATGTTTACATGAATCATATTTCCTATCTACCATTCAATGTGGATAGCCAATATTGTTCCTGTTCGCAAAAAGAATGGTGAAATTCGCATGTGTGGATTTCTGTAACCTGAATCATCTATCATTGAAGGACAACCATCCTCTTCCAGTGATGGACCAAGTTCTACAAATAGTGACCAGATCTGAGATGCTCTCTATGCTAGATGGTTTCTCCAATTACAACCACATAGAGGCTAGTCCAAATGATCAACACAAGACTGCCTTTAAAATTCCATGGGGTACTTTTGCATACCACAGGATGCCTTTTGGTCTTATCAATGTCGGTGCCACATTTCAACATACAATGGACTTGGTGTTTTGTGACATAATGGGTAATTTCATTGTAGTTTACCTTGATGACCTTAAAATATTTTTAAAGAAGCATCATGAACATCTCTTCCATTTAAGGAAACTCTTAGAGAGGTGTCGACAACACAAAATTTCATTGAATACCAAAAAGTTAATTTTTGGGGTTACAGAGGGTAAACTTCTTGGTCACATTGTGTCCAAGAAGGGTATCAAAATTGATCTTGAAAGGGTCAAAAGTATTCAATCTCTTACTTTTCCATCAAGTAAGAAATAATTTCATTCATTCTTCGGGAAGGTGAACTTTCTATGGATATTCGTACCTAATTTTGCAGAGAAGACTCATCATATTGTTAATATGATGAAAGGAACTTCCACATTTCATTGGACTGCAAAAGGAAAAGATGCATTTGATGATAATAAAGAGGTTAATGCTCACACACTAGTGTTAGTCTATCCATTCTACGTGAAGTGATTTATCATGTACAGTTATGCTTTCAAGCATACACTCTCAACGATCTTGGTGTAGGAGAATAGCGAGGGTTTTGAATCCCCAATTGCATTAATGAGTTATCCTTTGAAGAATAATGAACTAAAATATTCCAAAATGGAGAAACATGCTTTCATTTGGTTAAGGTAGTGAAGCATTTTAGGTTATATATCCTTAACAACCATGTCAAATCATTAGTTCCAGATTCAAGTGTCAAGTCCATCTTGACGCAACAGGAATTTGGTATGAAAAGGGGTAATTGGATTGCCAAGATACAAGAATATGACATGGATATTAAGCTACCAAGATGTTGCATGGGTGATGTTTATGTCAGCTTATTATTGATAATAATCCTAATGAAGTTTTAGATGAGGTGAGTGATAGCGATCTTCCAATGGTTTTAGTTTTTAGTACTATTGATGAATGGTACTTGAATATTGCTCATTTCCTCACATACGAAGAATGTTTGAATCAATTGAAACCCAAGGAGAAAAGAAAAATCAAGCTCAAATCAATAAATTTTGTCTTGTGGGACAATGGTTTGTATAAGTGTAGCTCGGATGGTACTTTCTTGCATTGTGTTGATAAGGCACAATAGGAAAATTTGTTGAAATCTTTTCATGACTTAGCATGTGGGGGACACTTCTCAACACTAGTTACAACCCATAAGATTCTGAGGGATAAGTATTATTGGCCTAATCTTTTTCAAGATGTGTACTCATGGATGCATAAGTGCGAACTATGTCAACAATTCGAAGGTAAGACAAAGTTGGCAGCTCTACCCCTAAAACCAGTCGTCATTAAAGAGCCCTTCCAGTAGTGGGGAATTGATTTCATTGGCGTAGTGAATCCAACCTCAAGTGCAGGACACACTTATGTCCTCATTGCTACTGACTACTTCACCAAATGGGTGGAAGAAATACTAGTAAAGCATGATACTTCAAAGGTGGAGTGTAATTTCTTAAAAGAAAACATCATATCCAAGTTCAGAATGTCAAAAAAAATTGTTGTAGACAATGCTTCTACTTTCTCATCAAGTGAGATCACTAAATTTTGTTTTGAACACAGAATTACACTATCACCTTCATCTGACTATTATCTGCAAGGTAATGGTCAAGCTATCGAGCAACAAGAATCTAGTGACCATTATCTATAAGCTTGTTGTTGAGAATCAGTGTTTATGGCACAAAGCATTGTATGATGCTTTGTGGGTTGATAGGATTACCCCAAAGTGGGCGATAGGCATGTCCCTGTTTCAACTCCTTTATGGATTGAATATAGAAATTCCCATAGCACTAGAACTACCTACCCTCAAGTTGGACAAGGCCATTTAGGATGAGACTTTTGATAGTTCAGTTGATAAGTACATCATGTATCTCTCTAAATTGGAGGAGAAACATGTTCAAGTGACGAATTGTATCATGAAATACCATGAACAAGTGAAGAAGCTCTTTGAAAAGAAGGAAAAGTCTCAATATTTCTAGGTTGGAGATTTATTTCTCTTGTGGGATAAGAGAAGAGAACCAAAAGGTATGCACGACAAGTTTGACTCACTATGCATGGGTTCGTTTAAGATACATCGGCTTCATGGTGAAAACAACTTTCTCCTTGCATATGAGGATGGTACGCCATTTTCCCTTTCACACAACAAGTAGCATCTCAAACACTTTTCTCAATGAGGTGACTGATGTATCATGTAAATATTTGTATAGTCTTTGCGTCTTTTTATTTTTGAGTCTTTTTGAGTCTTTTTGTTTTTTCCGCCTAACTCTATGCCCAATGGATGGATAGAGGCACTTAGAGTCTATATTTCTTCTCCCTTTGATCATTTCAAAAAAATTCTGAAGGATGCTCCCTAGCTAGATCCATATATTATCCTTGAATCTAGATGTGCTTGATTCACGGGATAACCCCCTATGAAACTTGTTCGTTTCATAGTTATGTGCACTCTAAGCTCTCAAAACGAGGAAATTTTTTGCCTTTATGCGTGGTCCTAAGCCTCAAATTTTCTCCTTAAGCACTTGTCTCTCATCTTTTTTTGAAAAGCTTCAAGATGAGTATTTTGTTGATTTTCACTTTCCCAGAGTTAGAAAAAAAAATTCCCATGTAAGGGTGTTGTTTTCCAGTGCCCCTACATGAGTTGATAGAAAATTTTCTAAAGTGTAGTGGCATTGTTTTTTAGTGCCACTACACATCTTAACTCTTTAAACATGTAAGAGTGGTCTTTTTTAATAACCTTGCATCTGTCCCATATTTTTGAAAAATGAACGAGCAAGATTTTTCACCACTTGCACATTTTCTCGCCCACACATACAAAAGTTAATGAAATTTTAGCTCATTAATGAGGGTTCATTAAATAGTTTTAAAATGAATTTTTAAGTCATTTTAATTTTATTTCTAATCCCCTAACCTCATTTGTTCCCTCTCTACTCATCGTGGTTTTGGTCAAGACATCATGATTATGTATTTGTGTTGATTTGAGAAGATTCAAGGGCATTTTTATCAATTAGGGTTTGCATCTATTCTTCATCTTTGGGTATGTTTTCTTTTTCTTCTTTCACCTTTCATTGTTAGGATCCTAACTATTTTTATTTGTTTAGGGTGTTTGTTCAAATCTATGCGATGTTTTTCTCAAGTCGTGTTTAGCTAGATCGTTTGAAAATCATTGTTTTTTTTTCTCCTAAACTACCTATGCCCTAGATAAATACCATGTCATGTTTCATAGAACTATTGCACTTCTCTAATATTTTCAAATTTTATAAATTTCCCAATTGTTTATCGAATTATTAACCTTAGAGTTTTCAAGATTCATATGTTAAGGCGATGTTATCCACTGCTATTGAATATAAAGCAAATGGTAGTTCATTTTGAGGCATGAAAAATCTCTGCCTTTGCATTTTCAAATTTCTTCTGACTTTCGCTAACCTCAAACATAGCGGCAGTGATTTTCACCACCTCTACAATAATGATTATTTCCCCCAAAGTGATGTTAAAGTGGTAAAATTCACTGCATTCACATATAACTTATGATTTCCCTAATATGCATAGGCACTATTTTTTAGCACCAATTCCTAAAAACATCAAGTCCTTCAAAGATGTTAAGGTGGCAAAATTCATCACTTTTGCAAAAATATTTCCCTGAGATGCATTGGCATTGATTTTTAGCACCTATACACAGAACTTTGGCAAGTATTTCATAATGATATAGAATTGATAATTTTAGCGCTAGTGCACAAAGTGAACCTCCCCAAGACGTAAGTGTGTTGAATTTCAGTGCCCTTGCACAAAATCCTGAATTTTTCACTAACTCTCAAAGAATTCCAAAAATGTATTTTGAGCTCTGTTTCTTTTGCATTCGCTCCATTTTTCTCACTCCATTACTCATACCTTCTTGCTCCAATGTACTCACTTGGCTTCTCATATTCTTGTGCCTACATATGCATACTCTTCTAATGTTGGAAATATCTCTTGTTTCTTTGCAGATACATTCTATCTCTTATCAAGCACTCTTCAAAGGTGTTTATCAATGGTCTCCTAGTACACTTAATGACAACTGAAGAGACACCATAATCAAGCAATAAGGATAAAATGAAGTACAAATATCAAGGTATTTATTTATGAATAGTAGTCACATCCAAGATCGATTAGATCAAGGATAAAAAAATCGAACATCTTGATCTAAATGACTTTGTTAAAAGAACAAAGAAGCAACCCCTAGAAAATGATTTAGAGGAAATGTTTCATAGAAATCTTCATCAGGTTTCCTCATTCCAAATAATAGCTCATTGTCCAGATTTTGTGTTACAAGTTGCCTCACACTACATCTGAGATGACAAAAGTGTCAGAGATTCTTCAAGACAAATAATGATGAGGCTGGATGTTGATTTCTTCAATGTGGTTTTCCAAGTCCCAACCATGGAGAAGTATATATATATGACTATTCAACATGCTCAAGAGGCATATGATAGAGATCAAAATGAATCCAAGCAGTTGATTAATGTGAAATGGTTGAAAACCCTGAGGCCCAGCCTTTCAAGATGGCCCAAAAACCTTCCTCACAGTGATTTCAAAGAGGATGTGTGTGATATGATCACTCTTCTAAGTAGAGTGAAGGGACTGCCAACTTCATCAACTTTCCAAGAATGGATGTACAAGTACATCAGGATAATTAGGAGAAAGAAGAGTCACATTTACTAGTGTGACCAAATCAACGACGAAATCCATGAACAACTCATCAACATGCACTCTACTCTAAAGTTCTATATATGACTTCGTACCTAGTGTACGCTGCAACAACCATGAGGCAATATCCTAGTCTCACTACATAAGGAGATAGTAGATATGTACCAGTGCATAAATAATACTCCCAAATCACCCGTAGAGGCAACATCAAAAATTTTAGAAGGGTAAACGATGCATTCTTTTCACCTTTTCTTTATATTTTTGATCCATCCTTGGAGAAGAAAAGGGTCTCTGATGAAGCGTGAAAGGTTGTGAATAAATACAGACGTATCTTCTTGTAGTTTATCACCTTCACATACCTAAGGGTAGGTTGATACATAGGGTATCCCTGCATGCTACCAAGGTATCCTTCTGAAAAGTGGGTGTTGATGGAACTTTGTAGACATGTAATCTTAGTGCATAATGAACGTCAAGCCATTCATAAACCAGGTATTAAGTTTCCAATAACCATTGGAATATATTCAATTCAAACAGTGCTCAAGGCCAAATCTATAGTATCAAAGATGCAAATCATGACTCTAAGAACTTACAAATATGGAAATGATTTTGATTATAGGGGAATGAAAAGAAAAACATAAAAGAGTAATAGGCATGTCTATCAGTTTGAAGACATATGGGTAGATTGTAGAAATGAAGAAGATATCAGGAAAATGGATTTTCACAGGCTTACTATAGAACATATTTTAGATCTTGGCTTGGTGGACCTTCCGAAGAACATTGAAGATCTTGTTGATGTTCTAAATATTGAGTATGATGAAAATGAGATAGCAAGAAAACCCTTGTCCCTTATTCAATGGTCTTGAAAAGAGAATACTTCCATCTAATAGAGACTTACTTCCATTTAATGAATAATACAAATGAATGGTTGCAAAGGCAAGGAATTTAGTTAAAGTCTTTCAAGATGAACTTTGATAGTGAAGTATCTAAAGGATAATCCAACATATAGAAAGAGGTAAGGACCAAGAATAAGGCAAGTTTTTCTCCCTCTTCCTCATGTAGGGGACCTAAAATTACATCACTTGTGGGAAAAGTACAACACAAACTACTGAAGAGGAGAAAACTACTAAGGAAGAACAATCAAAAAGAGAAGAGCAGCCTGAAGATGAAGAATTAAATGAAGAAGAAGGGAATGAAGAATAAGATGAAGAGGATGATCAATCAAAGGGAGAAAAATAAGATGTGGAAGGTGAATAGGAATAAGATAGGCAAGATGAAGGAAAGTGGGCATCTCCATAGGAAAATATCATTCAAGATCCTCCGCATACATCCTCACCTATTATTACTATAACACCTCATACACCTCCTATTCCTACCTCTCCTCCTCCTCCTCTTCCAAATTCACCTCCACCTTTAACAATGCTACATGAACTTAAAGTGACAATACCTCCCATAGTGTATTCAATTCATTCTACTCTTTCCATAGGGTCAGTTTTGAAGAGTATTGATGTTACCTTTGGTTCACCATCATCTATTCCAAGTTTGTCATCCCCATCATTTGACATATCTTCGCAAGCTTAATTCGATCAATTCATGAATGAATCATTGCTAGATACATCAAATTTTCAGATTATAGGAGCATTGATGACTAAGATAGCACCAATTATAACTACCACATTTGTCCCCATAGATAATGGTGTAACTCATGAATTAGCAGAAAGGCTCGAAGATGATGTTTCTTTCCTTCCTCCATGGTTGGCTTCACAGGAATCCAAACGAAAAAAGCAAGAGCTCTCACCTGATGAGTTGGATCTTGAGCAGTAGGCTCCACAAACGCCAAAGGGAAAAAAGAAACCAAAATTTCCCTCAAGATTGCATATGGAAAAATCATGGTACATGTATGTGGACATAGCAGCACCACCTCAAGGTAGAAGCCATGAAGAAATTAGCATGGAGGACTACACCATCACAAGGGTTGAGCTTGAGAAGATCACATATGCAAGTGCCAAGGATGATGCTCAAGCATCTTTGACTGCTTTGATGGAAAATTTTGATAAACTGAAAGAAACCAAAGACATGTACAAGGAAAAAGCCGAGCACTATGCTTCTGTATTGAGGAGAATCATAGAATCTTCAAAGAATGTGCAAGTTGTTGCAATAAAAATTGAGGAACCTGTGGTTCAAAAATTTGAGAAATATTACTCTAAAGGAAAAATCATATATAATTTTTTCGATAAGATAATCGAACAAGGTTCACAATGCATGATTGTTGCAGTGGAGAGAATTTCCCAGATATCCAAGATGAATCTAGAGTTGGACAGGGTAGTGCATACACTTTTTGTTGAGTAAAAGGAAATGGAGAAAAGTCTTGAATCTTGGTTGTATTTGAAGAAGATGGAATTGATTAAGTTAGTGGAAGTTGGGATTCTTCTCGACAAGGAAAAGTATGTGGAGATTAAAGAATCTATCAAGAACCGCATACAAGTCATCAAGACTCTAATCAAGGACGCTCAACAAGTATAAGAAGATGTTGAAGGAGATTGTATTGTCATGGTGGTTAGAATTGAAGAGTTTGTAGGGAGACTTCTTGATGACGACCACACATTCCTTGGAGCGAGTGATATTGTCCAAGTATTCAAGGAAACTATTCAAAAACAAGTGGAAGATGAAGCATTCTCATTGGCTTCAATAGACACTTTTTGCGATGTGCAGTTGACCTTGGACAATCTGAAAACATATCTGGATAGATGTAAAAAGGTTTTTTCTATAGCAAAGAAGTCCATCACAAAGGTTGACGTACTATTATTGACTACACTTTTGGACCAGACGAGACAATAATGCAAGAGATTTTGAAGAAGTATGAAGATTTCCAAGCACAAAGCAAGGAACCATAAATCTTTTACATTTCCCGAGATAGTTAAATTTCATGCTTTTATCATGCTTTATGTAAATAAGCATTGGTATTTTTATATGTCATTTTGCAACAATGTAATTACATGTAAAAATGGAGATGTCCTCCTACAATCATAGACATCACGTTTGAATAAGTCAATGTTAGTTAGGTTTTTTCCTAGAATAGCTCATTTCTCTCACTTATAAATAAGAGAGAGTTGTATTGCATTATTTACCTTTTTTCTAATGCAACAAAGTGTTGCTCATTTGCAAAGCAATTTTTGAAAATTTTAGTTCATATTGTGAAACTATTTTCAATCAATAAAGAAGGCCAAATTGCATACCAAACTTTGTGTTGGATCAATTTCAATGAATGCAAATTTTTTTATGTCTTTCACATTAGTTTATCTTATTATTGGATTAGATTAGCAATATTTTATTAATTGAGATCAGAGGGCTTTCAAGTTAATTTGTGTAGACTTTGTGCTACACCTTTTGCTTGAAATTGTGTAATTTTTGATAGTATTGGTGAATGATCTTCAAGACTTTGTGATTGAAATTGTTCATTCCATGTGTTAATTTGTTCGTAAAGTATATTGAAGACTTTGTCCTTCATTTACATCACTAGTTACTTTATTGTGGAATTCATCATTGAAGACTATGGAATGACTTTGTACCTATGTAAGCCTTTTGGTTACGTATCTTTATTATACTAGTACTCCTAGACTATGCTTTGACAAGTTATAAGTATTGAAAATTACTACTTAGGTTTAATTAAAAGTTGTATCACATCAAGAAATAAAAACCGTGGAACATTGTAAATATATTCTCTGAAAGAAGAGTGAATCATGAATGTAACACCCCCATATGATTAGTGCAATGTACATATTATAAAATTTAGAGTATTTTACTTTCAATTTTGGTAAGCAGTAATAAGGGCACCTCCCCTTTCTGAGAAAAGAGATTTTATCTCACAACAACTATGGCTGAAATTCAAGTTTTGTAATATGTAAAAGGGATTAAATTTTTTTCACCTAACATACATTAGACACTACGAGACATGTGGATGTCCACAAAAACTCATACAACTAAGATTTACAACCTTCTACTGGCGTAAGTATTCAAACACTTGTTCTAATGAAGATTAAGCATGCAGAACCAACTGTATCACTCTGATACTTTGAAAACTAAACTTCCATAACAATAAATGACTTGAAACTTCCATATAGAATACTTTAGATATTATTGAAAATGCCCTCAAAAAATTCTTGGCCAAATCTTCACATGTGATGGGGATGCAAATCATTCCAATAGGTCTCTTGAACCACTTTGCACTGCCCTAACACAGTCTGGTACTTTGTCACTTCAAAATTTCTCTGCAGAAGGAGTATTGACATGAAATTTTGGATATAACACCTTCATATCTCTATGAACTTAACTTCTGAACCACAAGACTAAATATTTCTCTACAAAAGGATGCAGACCAAAATACTGTGTCTCTTCCTTAGATTATATACTATGAATTCCTTAGACTAAAATTATACAACTTGGCATTGAGTGTGGTACACCAAACTAACAAAATATCATTGCAGGAATCTTGAAAACACATCAAGACATGAGTACCCACAACCACATCATACTTAGGCAACAAATTGACTACTAATCTTCCACATCACTATAATTTTGACCTACACCATTATATGTCTCCACACACTAAAAATCTCTGAAGCATATGCAATCCTAAGGATACTTTTGACATCAATGACAATCAAGCTTATCAAGCTGCAATGAATTTATTTTTCAAAAAAGTGTTCAAGCTATATGGACCACCTAGGAATATAGTTAGTGTTGGGACAACAAAAAAATTATTTCCCTTTGAAAAGAAGTATTTTTCTTAGAAATAACAGAGCTCCCTAGCACCACCTATCACCCCTGGATGGATGGTCAAACATAAATTGTTTGTTAGAAGTTTGGGGAGATTGTTGAAGTTTATCATTGATGATGCTAATTGGCAACATGAGCATGGAAGGTACATAAAATATGATATAGTGTTGTCATTGAATTCAAAATTGTTGTGAATCATTTTGATTAGTCCTGATAGGTTTTTCATATGTTAAGGAAGACATTTGTGCAAGTTGAGTTGGTTCGAAAAGTTAAGTTGCATGAAAATATGACTAAGTGTCAAATCTACCAATTTAGTGTTACAATGTGTTGGTTTTTGGGTTCGCACCACTCACAAATGAAGATATCACTATGCACTTCTAACATCATTTTTATGGAAGTTAGATGCACCTAAATCCAAGATTTGATCTTGTTTGGACAAGTATCTTGAGAGATATGAGTAACAGAGTTCGGTTTGGCATATTACAATCAGTTTTCTACACAGTGTGTTTATGTGGGAGATTATACACTTCTCCGCATATGATTTTTTGGCCTTGCAGTGTTGAAGATAAGTTTCCAAATGTCAATAGAACATGGATTCCAAATGGAATCAAGTTTTGAGGTCCACGTGTCGAGATATGGATACACAAATGAAAGGTTTTTTTCTTTTAGGTCTTATGTGAAGCTGACTGTCATGCCCATATTTTTTATTCACTAGAAACCCCAACTATTTTTTTTTCTCTATTAACT
Organism: Sequoiadendron giganteum; assembly: GCA_007115665.2. Taxonomy (NCBI): domain Eukaryota; kingdom Viridiplantae; phylum Streptophyta; class Pinopsida; order Cupressales; family Cupressaceae; genus Sequoiadendron; species Sequoiadendron giganteum. Next base: position 425,138,841 of record CM021103.1, read on the forward strand.
AAGCTAATTAATACTCTTTAAGTGTTTATGACGTAACACTAACATGAATGGAGTTGTTCAACTTAATGAAGGCAATTCACAAATTTAAATGTAAGGATTCCTGTTCAAATAATTAGATATGCTCTCCATGGGATCCTCTAGAATCACGAGTCTTGGATTGGATAGGGTAAGATTGGTTTAAAAATAATTTAACCTTATAACCCTTAGTATGGAGATCTCATGCCAAATTTTTTTGTTAGGATGACTACCTATTTCACAATATATTTTCAATTACTACTGTGAATGTTATGTTATTAACCACATTGTTCTTTCTCATAAAAAAAATGATGTTCCTGATTATTACAATTATCAATATTCTTCTAGTATTAATTTACATTATTCCAAACATTGATAAGGATATTATCAAACTTTTGTTAATATCAAATTTATAGCTCCAATATTAATATAATTTCATTATTTAATACTTTTATAATTTTATTAACTACCAATGTTAATATTGATATTAGAACTAATAGAAGGTAATTTGACAAAACCGTAATGTAAGTAAAGTTTATCCAACAAGAGTATTTAAATTCTCCAACCCACATTATTACTATTACCTCATTTGTTATTACTAATTATTTATATTTACCATTTGAATACTTAGTAAATAAGTATTTCTACCATTTGTATGAACAAAAATAAATATTAAACTTATGACATGCATCCAATTGCAAATATTACTGAGTTAAAATGATTTTTTTTAATTTTTTTAACTCTACCTCTAATGCCCATATTTACATGGTTACTAAATTGTTTGTTACAATTTAGTTACAAATTAGCTATTTGAATATGCTAACCAAAATTAATCTTTAATAAAGTTAATATTGCTCAGTCTCTCCATAATAGTGATATTATATCATTGTCATTTAAACCAATGCTCTAATAATAAGTTAATTTTATAATGGTAGAATTAATTTAAATATCTACAAAAGATATATTCAATTTTTATTTATTTTAAATAATTTTAAAATTATTCACATTGATGTATTTCCAACGTACTTAGGGGTGTTGAAATGTGATTATTGTGAAACAAGGTTAATGCAGCCTTCAACTTTTATCCAGCAGCTTGGGTGATGTGCAGCTGTTATTTTACTCATAACAAAATGTTTCATGTATTAAAATTGGATATAATTTTAATGTCTCTGTGTTTTCAATAGTATATTAATACTAATTTTTAAATTAATGTCACATTTTACTTTAATTCTTATTATTATGCTACAATATTAGTAACTCTAAAATATCTATATTTTCACCTTACTATAATTTTATCCAGCAATATCAATGTTACCTTTAAATTACAATTGAATTATACTATGATTTCTGAAGTGAAATTGCATATTATTATTTATCTATTTATTTATTTTATTTTCTTCTAAAAATTAAGAATGTAAAACAAACTAACTCTCAATTTTAATACAAGACAGTGAATAATATTGCCTTGAATAATTTTCTACAGTATTAATTCCTTTATTATTATTTTAAAATAGTTATGCAATGTTAATATTCCTCCGACTGTTAACAATTCTCAGTACCATTATTTGTTACTGGACATTACATTAATTTTCCAATTACCATTATTTAGGATTTATTTTCTCGGGAGGAGGTCATGAATATTAATGTATTTTCCTGCAGATTAATTAGAGTTGACCCCACTATACTGAACTTACTCCTGTGCCCACACTATCGAATATTAAAACTGATAAATGCCAAGAAGATTGATATTTTAAGCATTTAGGTATTAAGATATTTGTAGGCACTTATGGAGTTAGACAAATTGTCCACTTTATGATAATACTTTCAATCCATGCTGACATAGCTAGAAAATTTCGGTTTGTGCTCCATATAAACAAGGCTATTTTGACATTTGTTTTATTTATTTATTTTAGTAATTAATGTTGGCACCATTTATATCTCACATTCTTCTCTTAACAGAGATCAGAGGTGCACATGCACGATGAAAGCTAACTGCTAGAAAAAATTCACCTATGTGTATATCATGGCCTATGCGCCCATAACGCATGGAGAAAAGAGCCGCGAGGAAAGAGGTGGGACCCGCGGTGACGGAAAAGGTTGTCGGACGGAAGGAAAGACATGACGGCCGGACGTCTCATTCCCCCGTGCCGTTTGTTGTCCCGTCATCGGGAAATCGTGTCAGCGTCGACAGTTTTTTCAAAATAATCGTTCGGCGTAGATGGACAAAAAGCCTAAAACGTGGCCAAACAAAACCATTATTAGCAAACAATAAAAAGGGCCGACAAGGTCCCATTTTCGCCATTTTTGGATGGCGACGTTTTGGTGGATAGCGAGGGCAAGAGTAGCAGCCAGAGTAGCACCAGAGTAGCAGCCATGCGGAGCTCCTTCAGGTATGTATATCAACTCTGTGTATGTGCCATCTTGCCATTATGCTATGAACAACGAAGAAAAGAACGACATTTGTTGCTCCATTAAGGGTTTGTTGTTTTCAGTTGAGGGTTTTAGTTTTGCGTCTCCTCCCGTTTGTGTTTTTCAAATTATGAGGTTGTCGAAGAATTTATTTAGTTGAAACCATTTTTTTCTATCGAGGGTTTTGAAATTTTTTGTTCATTTCCTCCCTGTTTGCTGGTTATCGAATTTTTCCCTTTCCGAATGAAAAAAGCGACAACCCATTATACAAATATGAGTGAAATTACTAAATAATGTTTGTACAAAGCAGAATCACCTCCAATAATCAAATGCTATATTTCGAAAATCATGTAAAACCCACAATGTCGCCATTGTTCGCATAGTTTTTCGGAATGGATAGAAAAGGGCATAACGTGGCATTCAAAATCATAATTGGGAAAAATAGCAAAAAGCCCACATCCAATCCCATTTTTTCCACCATTTTATACACTCTTGTTTTGGGAAACACACCGTCTCCTAAAACTCAGACTATTGTGAAACCCACTGTTTCACTACAACGTCTCTTCATGTTATGTATGTATCCATGTAAGTTCATGTGTATTTTTCATGCGTTTTTTCAATGTGCATAGGTGAATTTTGTCTAGCATTTTGCCGGCTCCCGCCCATTTGGTGAAAACTAATTGGGAAATAGTCAAAAAGCCCACTGAAATACTCCACAATGTGTTTCCCAAATTTCAAATAAAACATCTTGCAAAACCCTCTGCTTGCAACAAAATTACCCCTCACCTTGATGGCATCTGTATTCTGCTCCAAATCCTGCACGTGCACTCCACGCTTCAGCTTATTTGGTCGGTATTCTCCTCGAAGTCGTCCACGTGCTCTCAGGCCTTCACCTTTCCAAATTCAACATGCATACAGGAGACAAAACAAATAGTATTTTTTCCTTGCTTTCTCCAAACAGAAAAGGCGCACATCATTCCCTTCCACTTTTTCCGTGCCACACAAAAGAAATAGGAAAAATCCCACATCCAATCCCATTTTTGCTGCCATTTTATACACTGTTGTTTTGGAAAACACACTGTCTCCTAAAACTTGGATTATTGTAAAACCCACTGTTTCACTACGGCGTCTCCTCATGTTATGTATGTATCCATGTATGTTCATGTGTATGTTTTTCATGCATTTTTTCAATGTGCATAGGTGAATTTTGTCTAGCAGCTAGCCAGCTCCCAACCATTTGGTGAAAGCTAATTGGGAAATAGCAAAAAGCCCACATCCAATCCCATTTTTGCCGCCATTTTATACACTGTTGTTTTGGAAAACACAATGTCTCCTCAAATTCGGACTATTGTAAAACTCACTGATTCACTACGACGTCTCCTCATGTTGTGTATGTATCCATGTATGTTCATATGTATTTTTCATGTGTTTTTCGATGTACAAAGGTGAATTTTGTCTAGGATTTAGTTGAAATGTAGGTCTGATAATGTTTTTTCTATCGAGGGTTTTGAAAAACACACTGTCTCCTAAAACTCATAATTCATAACTGGCAAAAAGCCCACATCCAATACCATTTTTGCCGCCATTTTATACATTGTTGTTTTGGAAAACACACTGTCTCCTAAAACTTGGACTATTGTAAAACCCACTATTTCACTACGGCGTCTCCTCATGTTATGTATGTATCCACGTATGTTCATATGTATGTTTTTCATGCTTTTTTTCAATGTGCATAGGTGAATTTTGTCTAGTAGCTAACCGGCTCCCCACCATTTCGCGAAAGCTAATTGGGAAATAGCAAAAAGCCCACATCCAATCCCATTTTTGCTGCCATTTTATACATTGTTGTTTTGGGAAACACAATGTCTCCTCAAATTCAGACTATTGTAAAACCCACTGATTCAGTACGACGTCTCCTCATGTTGTGTATGTATCCATGAATGTTCTTATGTATTTTTCATGCGTTTTTTGATGTACAAAGGTGAATTTTGTCTAGGATTTAGTTGAAATGCAGGTCTGATAATGTTTTTTCTGTCGAGGGTTTTGAAAAACACACTGTCTCCTAAAACTCATAATTCATAACTGGCAAAAAGCCCACATCCAATCCCATTTTTTCCCTCATTTTATACACTGTTGTTTTGGAAAACACACTATCTCCTAAAACTCGGACTGTTGTAAAACCCATTGTTTCATTACAGCATCTCCTCATGTTATGTATGTATGCATGTATGTTCATGTGTATGTTTTTCATATGTTTTTCAATGTGCATAGGTGAATTTTGTCTAGCAGCTAGTCGGCTCATGGCCATTTGGCGAAAGCTAAATGGGAAATAGCAAAAAGCCCACACCCAATCCCATTTTTGTCGCCATTTTATACACTGTTGTTTTGGAAAACACAATGTCTCCTCAAATTCGGACTATTGAAAAACCCACTGATTCACTACGATGTCTCCTCATGTTGTGTATGTATCCATGTATGTTCTTATGTATTTTTCATGCGTTTTGTGATGTACAGAGGTGAATTTTGTCTAGGATTTGGTTGAAATGCAGGTCTGATAATGTTTTTTCTGTCGAGGGTTTTGGAAAACACATTGTCTCCTAAAACTCATAATTCATAACTGGCAAAAAGCCCACATCCAATCCCATTTTTGCCGCCATTTTATACACTATTGTTTTGGAAAACACACTGTCTCCTAAAACTTGGACTGTTGTAAAACCCATTGTTTCACTACGGCGTCTCCTCATGTTATGTACGTATCCATGTATGTTCATGTGTATGTTTTTCATGCATTTTTTCAATGTGCATAGGTGAATTTTGTCTAGCAGCTAGCCGGCTCCCCACTATTTGGCGAAAGCTAATTGGGAAATAGCAAAAGGCCCACATCCAATCCCATTTTTGCTGCCATTTTATACACTGTTGTTTTGGAAAACACAATGTCTCCTCAAATTTGGACTATTGTAAAACCCACTGATTCACTACGATGTCTCCTCATGTTGTGTATGTATCCATGTATGTTCTTATGTATTTTTCATGCATTTTTCGATGTACAGAGGTGAATTTTATCTAGGATTTAGTTGAAATGTAGGTCTAATAATGTTTTTTCTGTCGAGGGTTTTGAAAAACACACTATCTCCTAAAACTCATAATTCATAACTGGCAAAAAGCCCACATCCAATCCCATTTTTTCTGCCATGTTATACACTATTGTTTTGGAAAACACACTGTCTCCTAAAACTCAGACTGTTGTAAAACCCACTATTTCACTACGGCATCTCCTCATGTTATGTATGTATCCATGTATGTTCATGTGTATTTTTTTCATGCATTTTTTCAATGTGCATAGGTGAATTTTGTCTAGCAGCTAGTCGGCTCCCCACAATTTAGCGAAAGCTAATTAGGAAATAGCAAAAAGCCCACATCCAATCCCATTTTTGCCGCCATTTTATACACTGTTGTTTTGGAAAACACAATGTCTCCTCAAATTCAAACTATTGTAAACCCCACTGATTCACTACGACGTCTCCTTATGTTGTGTATGTATCCATGTATGTTCTTATGTATTTTTCATGCATTTTTTGATGTGTAGAGGTGAATTTTGTCTACGATTTAGTTGAAATGCAGGTCTGATAATGTTTTTTTCTATCAAGGGTTTTGAAAAACACACTGTCTCATAAAACTCATAATTCATAACTAGCAAAAAGCCCACATCCAATCCCATTTTCGCCGCCATTTTATACACTGTTGTTTTGGAAAACACATTGTCTCCTAAAACTTAGACTGTTGTAAAACCCACTGTTTCACTACGACGTCTCCTCATGTTATGTATGTATGCATGTATGTCCATGTGTAAGTTTTTCATTCATTTTTTCAATGTGCATAGGTGAATTTTGTGTAGGATTTTGAGATTGGCATATCCTATGTTATATACATATTTGAATTTATGCCTGAAATTGGCATATCATATGTTATATACGTATGTGAATTTTGTGCAGGAGTTAGCTTGCTCCCTCCTTAACTCCTGGAGAAAATTCAGTTATGTATATAACATAGGATATGGCCCCCAAATGCATGGGGAAAAGAGTCGCAATGGAAGAGGTGGGACTGGTGAGGGAAAAGGTTGTCAGACAGGAAGGAAAGGCTTGAGGGTGGGACGTCTCATCCTGTGTGCCGTTTGTTGTCCCGTCATAGGGAAATCGTGTCAGGGTCGATGGGTTTTCAAATTTATTGTTCGGCGTGGATGGACAAAAAGCCTAAAACATGGCATTCGAAACCATTATTAGCAAATATCATGTTCAATGACAATAGTTAGTGTTATGCACATAGTAAGAAGATAATGTATTAAACTTGAGCTTCATAATTTTTAACAACCCTTACTTTCAGCAAAACACTCTTCTTCGATATCTGCCCAACACATTATTCACACAATAGTTGCATCATGGAAAACATAGTGGGCTGTGGCTCACTTATTATTTTATATAGTCTGTGAGAAATGAATGTTTTGAAGTTCCTGTTTTACTCTTTTAACAACACCTACTTCGAGAAAAATAGTCTTTTTCAATATCTATCCATATGTTTCCAACACAAAATTTACATAACAATAGCATCATGGAAACCATAGTGGGTTGTGGCTTACTTCTTATTTTTTCCTGACTGTAACAAAATTATGTTTTCAACTTCCCTTTCTTGTCTTAAGGGAGCCGGCTAACTGCTAGTCAAAATTCACCTATGTACATCGAAGAACGCATGAAAAACATACACATGAACATACATGGATACCTACTTTGAGCAAAACACTCTTTTTCAATATCTGCCCATATGTTTCCAACACAAAATTCACATAACAGTAGCATCATGGAAAGCACAGTGGGTTGTGGCTCACTTCTTATTTTATTTTCTGGAATGTAACAAAATAATGTTTTCAACTTCCCTTTCTTGTCTTATAAGACCCCTTTCTTTAAGCAAAATAGTGTTGCTCACTACCTGTTCATATGCTTCGAACAAAAAATTTACTTAACTGTTGCAGTATGGAAAACACAATGGGTTGTCCCTGACTTTGCAAAAACAGTAAGAAGACAACAACTAGTGTTATGCACACAGTAAGAGGACAATGTATTGAATCTGAGCTTCATAATTTTTAACAACGTTTACTTTCAGCAAAACACTCATGCTCGATCTCTGCCCAACACAAAATTCATATAATAGTAGCATCATGGAAAGCACAATGGGTTGTGGCTCACTTCTTATTTTTGTCAATCTCCTTGTTTAGATGTAAATGGAAAGCTTAAGGTCTAAGTGCATGTGGACGAGTTGGAGTAGAATATGGACGAAATGGAGGTGAGGGGTAATTTGGAATTTGGGAAACACAATGTGGAGTATTTCAGTTTCTTGAATGTCTTCCAAATCACACATTCCATTGTTGCATTTAAATTTAAGTCGATTGATAATAAGACTGCACAAAATAACTCTGAATGGGAAACACAGTGCTGGGTTTCAGTTATTTGAATCTCCTTGTTTTAATGGAGAGGGTTTTACAAGTTCTTTGTGTTTGAAATTTGGGAAACAAAATGTGGAGTATTTCAGTTGCTTGAATGTCTTCAAAATCACACATTCCATTGTTGTGTTTCAATTTTACACCATTGAAAAAAAAAGGTGCAGAAAATAATTCTGAATGGGAAACACAGTGCTGGGTTTCAATAAAATTTTAATCATCCACTTGAGATGTAAAGGGTCATCTCATGCTGGGTTGTTTGGTTCTTAACACACATGGTTTTGTAAGATGGAATGTTACAAAACAATATGAAAGTCTTCCAGATCACACCTTCCATTGTTCTGTTTAAGTTTGAAGTATGTAACAAATTGCATGCTTCATAACACATTGCATTTTTCAACCTCAACATCATAATATACCCTAGCCTTTTCTAGTTTTTAGACCAGTATATCTAGGTTTGCACATTCTGTAGTGCATGTCGGAAAATACAATGTGTTTTGAAGCCTACCTTCACTTCATTCTGTTTTGCAACAATTCATGTTGTAAAACCATTGGTGTTAAGAAAGAAGCAGCCCAAATAGTGTTATAAAACCCTCTGCAACACTATTGGATAGTAGTGTCACCTGAATTTGGTCTGATTTCTCCTCCAACTTGTCCACGAGCATTGAAACGTTCAGTTTTCCCTTTCAATGTGCAGAGTGGAAAGAAATAGTATTTTCACCTTTCTTTCTCGAAACAGAAAAGGGCCAATACCTACAACTGTTGCCATACCTGAATTTGGTATGGCTGCATATGCTATCATATACACATAGGTGAATTTTGTCTAGCAGTTAGCTTTCGCCTTCAATGTGCAGAGAGGAAATAAAACAAATAGTATTTTCGCCTTGCTTTCTCCAAACAGAAAAGGCTGGTGTCATTCCCTTCCACTATTCCCACACCACACAAAAAGAAACTTGCCAACGAAGCTAACCCGCCCGCTTTTTCGCCCGAAAACGGGCGGAAAAACGCACATGACGACGTCGTTAACTCTTGCCTGAACATAGATCGGACATTTCATCCCCTCCGTTGATTTCAAGTGTTTGGCGGGCCCCGCACTATGACGTCTTGTCATGTTATGTATGTATCCATACATGTTCATGTGTATGTTTTTCATGCACTTTTCGATGTACATAGGTGAATTTTGTCTAGCAGTTAGCTGGCTCCCATGTTGAAAGGGAAAGTTGAAGGTCTGAGAGCACATGGACGAATTTGAGGAGAATACCAGCCAAATTAGCTGAAGTGTGGAGTGCACGTGGAGGATTTGGAGGAGAATACACGTGAAATTGAGGTGAGGGGTAATTTTGTTGCAAGCAGAGGCTTTTACAAGTTCTTTGTGTTTGAAATTTGGGAAACAGAATGTGGAGTATTTCAGTTGCTCGAATTTCTTCAAAATCACGCATTCCATTGTTGTGTTTAAATTTTGCACCATTGAAAAAAGAAACTGCAAAAAATAATTCTGAATGGGAAACGCAGTGTTGGGTTTCAATAAAAAACCTATACAAAATTATTCTCAATGGGAAACACAATGCTGGGTTTCTTTTTTTTTAATCTCCTTGTTTTAATGTAATAGGTTGTCTCATGGTGGGTTGCTTTCTTATTAACACCCATGGGTTTTCAACATGGAGTGTTACTTGAATGTCTTCCAAATCACACATTCCATTGTTTTGTTTAAATTTTGTAGCATTGAAAAAAAAAAGTGCAGAAAAGAATTCTAAATGGGAAACACATTACTAGGTTTCAGTTATTTTAATCATCCACTTGAGATGTAAAGGGTTGTCTCATGCTGGGTTGCTTGGTTCTTAACACCCATGGTTTTGTAAGATGGAATGTTACAAAACAATATGAAAGTCTTCCAAATCACACCTTCCATTGTTCTGTTTAAGTTTGAAGTATGTAACAAATTGCATGCTTCATAACACATTGCATTTTTCAACCTCGACATCACAATATACCCTAGCCCTTTCTGGTTTTTAGACCAGTATATCTAGGTGTGCACATTCTGTAGTGCATGTCAAAAAATACAATGTGTTTTGAAGCCTGCCTTCACTTCATTCTTTTTTGCAACAATTCATGTTGTAAAACCATTGGTGTTAAGAAAGAAGCAGCCCAAATAGTGTTGTAAAACCCTCTGCAACACTATTGGATAGTACATGTCACCTGAATTTGGTTTGATTTCTCCTCCAGCTTGTCCACGAGCACTGAAACATTCAGCTTTCCCTTTCAATGTTCAGAGTGGACAGAAATAGTATTTTCACCTTTCTTTCTCAAACAGAAAAGGGCCAATACCTGCAACTGTTGCCAGAAAAACGTGTCAGTGCTAGTGGGATTTCAAAATAATTTATCGGCATGGACAAAAAGCCTAAAACATGGCATTCAAAACCATTATTAGTAAATAATAAAAAGGTCCGACGAGGTCCCACTTTCACCATTTTTGGACAGCGACGTTTTGGTGGATAGCGAGGGCAAGAGTAGAAGCCATGCGAACCTCCTTCAGGTATGTATATCCACTCTATGTATGTGCCATCTTGCCATTGTGCAATGAATAGCGAAGACAAGAACAGCTATTTGTTGCTAGAAAATAGTATTTTCACCTTTCTTTCTTGAAACACATACATGGATACATACATAACATGAGGAGATGTCATAGTTGGAAAACACACTGTCTCCTCTCTGTCACAGAGGGTCTTACAATACTATTTGGGTTGCTTGTTTGTTAAGGAGCTGACTAACTCCTAGACATACAATTACGCCTATCTACATCGAAAAACACATGAAAAACATACATGGATACATACACAACATGAGGGGACGTCATAGTTGGAAAACACACTGTCTCCTCTCTGTTGCAGAGGGTCTTACAACACTATTTGGGTTGCTTGTTTCTTAAGGATCCGCCTAAATCCTAGAAAAAATTCACCAATGTACATCAAAAAATGCATGAAAACCATATATGGATACATACATAACATGACGAGACATAATAGTTGGAAAACACACTGTTTCCTCTCTGTTAAAGAGGGTTTTACAACACTATTTGGGTTGCTTGTTTCTTAACACCTTATATGTGGACATTGTATTTTCCAACACTGCAAATAGTGCGAGCATTTATTCGATCAAATTAGATGATGAAAATAAAATGCCATTTTTACCTCATATTACATACATAGGTGCTTTTTCTTTACAAGTTAGCTTTCTCCTGATTCCTGATTGGAAGAAATGAATTTATAGAATAGAATGAATGTTCATTGCTTCACAGTTCTAGCAGAATGGTAAAATGGCACATATGATTGCTGATATATATACTAGTGTTAATGATAGGTTAAATTGGAAATTAAATTCCCAATGTATCGTTTAATATGTTCGTTTATTGTCTGTACAAGCTGTCATTTTGCACTAAGCAGAATATATAAATTTTATATAGGGGAAATTTGGAAGAAATACAATTATTTCTAGCACCAATTGTCTTTAATTTGCCAATTTAATCTATCGCTAACACTTGTCTTTCTTCCATGTGGTTTATATAGGCCACGAAAGAAGATTCAACAAAACAAGGGCAGGTGAATTGACAAGGATGCTTCAGGAGATGTGAACCTTCTGTAGTAAATACAGGTGATTCTGGCTTCCATAGCTTGAATCGCAAGTGTAGTGGACAGTTAAATTTCCAAAATTTAATATGCATTTAGAAGTGCCGATTTGTTTGAAATTGTGAAATGTTGGGGTTTTCTTTCAGCTGTCATTTTCATGTCATTCTAAAGTGTTTTGCGGTAATTTGAAATCTTTCACCAAAAGAGTATATATGTGGTGCATAAGTTTTTTGTAATAGTTCTTTTTACATTTTCACTATATGTATACAATATTTAGTAAGTTATAAATGGTTCATTTTTTAACATCTGATGGCAATTTTGTAGAATGCTATTTCTATATTCTATTTTTGCTCTTTTTCAGTATGTTTTGATCTGACCACCACACTGCAAAAAGATGTGCACATATAACGAGCGACTACTCCAAATAGTTCTATGCACTGTATTAAATAGAACTCGTAAAGCCAATGGGTAGGAATAACTTAATTGATAATTTGGCCTACTCCCATTACTTGGCCCTAAATATTATAGACAAATTGTAAAAGAGCTATTAGAATAACAACATACATGGAAACAAAAAGTGACGAAACGGGCAGACGGGATGAAATGTCTGAGCTATGGTCAGGCAAGAGTTAATGCTGCCATCAGGTGCATTTTACCACCCATTGTCGGGCTCCAAAAGTGGGTGGGTTAGCTTCGTCAGCAAGTTTCTTTTGTGTGGTGCGGGAAAAGTGGAAGGGAATGACGTGGGCCTTTTCTGTTTGGAGAAAGCAAGGAAAAAATACTATTTGTTTTGTTTCCTGTCTGCACATTGAAAGGGAAAGTAGAAGGTCTCAGTGCACATGGATGACTTTGAGGAGAATATCGACCAAATTGAGGTGACGTGTATTATCCAATAGTGTTGTAGAGGGTTTGACAACACTATTTGGGTTGCTTCTTTCTTAACACGTAGGGTTTTCCGACATGAATTGTTGCAAAACAGAATGAAGTGCGTACTATGAATTACACTATGTGTTGAGGGTTATTATTGTCCCCGTTAAATGAGAGATGTTCCATTTGATAAAATAAAACACCATCTATACGTTTGTATATTTGCATTACAAGAAAAAGGTTGGGTATACCATATAAGTAAAGGTAGGCTTCAAAACACATTTTTTTTCTGACATGCACTACAAAATGTGCACACCTTGATATACTGGTCTAAAAACCAGAAAGGGCTAGGGTATGTTGTGATGCGGAGGTTGAAAAATGCAATGTGTTATGAAGCATGCAATTTCTTATATACTTGAAACTTAAACACAACAATGGAAGGTGTGATCTACAAAAATTTCATAATGTTTTCTAACATTCCATCTTACAAAACTGTGGGTCTTAAGAACCAAGCAACCCACCATGAGACGACCCTTTACATCTCAAGTGGATGATTAAAATAACTAAAACCCAGCACTGTGTTTCCCATACAAAAATATTTTCTACACTTTTTTTTCTTTTCAATGGTGCAGAATTTAAACACAACAATGGAATGTGTGATTTTGAAGGCATTCAAGTAACATTCCATGTTGCAAGACCATGCGTGTTAAGAAACAAGCAACCCACCATGAGATGACCCTTTACATTTAAACAAGGAGATTCAAATAACTGAAACCCAACAATGTGTTTCCCATTCAGAATAATTTTGTACAGTTTTTTTAATGACACCCAGCACTGTGTTTCCCATTTAGAATTATTTTTTGCAGTTTCTTTTTTCAATGGTGCGAAATTGAAACACAACAATGGAATGTGTGATTTTGAAGACATTCGAGCAACCGAAATACTCCCCATTCTGTTTCCCAAATTTCAAACACAAAGAACTTGTAAAACCCTCTACATTAAAACAAGGAGATTCAAAAAAATGAACCCCAGCACTGTGTTTCCCATTGAGAATAATTTTGGACAGTTTTTTTATTGAAACCCAGCACTGCATTTCCCATTCATAATTATTATTTGCAGTTTCTTTTTTCAATGGTGAGAAATTGAAACACAACAATGGAATGTGTGATTTTGAATACATTCGAGCAACCGAAATACTCCCCATTTTATTCCCCGAATTTCAAAGACAAAGAACTTGTAAAACCCTCTACATTAAAACAAGGAGATTCAAAAAAATGAAAATGGTGTAGAATTTAAACTTCAATGGTGCAGAATTTAAACACAACAATGGAATGTGTGATTTTGAAGGCATTCAAGTAACATTCCATGTTGCAAGACCATGCGTGTTAAGAAACAAGCGACCCACCACGAGATGACCCTTTACATTTAAACAAGGAGATTCAAATAACTGAAACCCAACAATGTGTTTCCCATTCAGAATAATTTTGTACAGTTTTTTTATTGACACCCAGCACTATGTTTCCCATTCAGAATTATTTTTTGCAGTTTCTTTTTTCAATGGTACGAAATTGAAACACAACAATGGAATGTGTCAATTTCAAGACATTCGAGCAACTGATATACTCCACATTCTGTTTCCAAAATTTCAAACACAAAGAACTTATAAAACCCTCTACATTAAAACAAGGAGATTCAATAAAATGAAACCCAGCACTATGTTTCCCATTAACAATAATTTTGTACAATTTTATTATCAACCGACTTAAATTTAAACACAGCAATGGAATGTGTGATTTGGAAGACATTCAAGAAACTGAAATACTCCACATTGTGTTTCCCAAATTTCAAATTACCCCTCACCTCCACTTCATTGATATTCAACTCCAACTCCTCCACGTGCACTCAGACCTTAAGCTTTCCATTTACATTTAAACAAGGAGATTGAAAAAACTAAGAAGTGAGCCACAACCCATTGTGTTTTCCATGATGGTATTGTTATGTGAGTAATGTGCTGGGCAGAGATTGAGCAAGAGTGTTTTACTGAAAGTAAGGGTTGTTAAAAATTATGAAGCTCAGATTCAATACATTATCCTCTTACTCTGTGCATAACACTAGTTGTTGTCTTCTTACTATTTTTGCAAAGTCGGGGACAACCCATTGTATTTTCCATATCGCAACATTTAAGTAAATTTTTTCTTGGAAACATATGAACAGGTAGTGAGCAAGACTGTTTTTCTTAAAGAAAGAGGTCTCATAAGACAAGAAAGGGAAGTTGAAAACATTATTTTGTTACATTCTGGAAAAAAAAAGGAAGTGAGCCACAACCCACTGTGTTTTCCATGATGCTACTGTTATGTGAATTTTGTGTTGGAAATATATGGGCAGATATTGAAAAAGACTATTTTGCTCAAAGTAGGTGTTGTTAAAATAGTACAATGGGAACTTCAAAACATTCATTTCTCACAGCCTGCATAAAATAATAAGTGAGCCACAGCCCACTGTGTTTTCCATGATGCAACTGTTATGTGAATAATGTGTTGGGCGGAGATCGAACAAGTGTGTTTTGCTGAAAGTAAGGGTTGTTAAAAATTATGAAGCTCAGATTCAATACATTGTCCTCTTACTTTATGCATAACACAGAGCGGATATACATACCTGAAGGATCTTCGCATGGCTGCTACTCTTTCCCTCGCTATCCACCAAAATGTCACCGTCCAAAAATGACAAAAATGGGACCTTGTTGGCCCTTTTTATTGTTTGCTAATAATGGTTTTGTTTGGCCACGTTTTAGGCTTTTTGTCCATCCACGTCGAACGATTATTTTGAAAAACTGCCGGCGCTGACATGATTTCCCGATGACGGGACAACAAATGGCATAGGGGATGAGACATTCGGCCGTCATGTCTTTCCTTTCGTCCGGAAATCTTTTTCGTCGTCGTGGGTCCCACCTCTTTCATCGTGGCTCTTTTCTCCATGCGGTATGGCTGCATATGCTATCATATACACATAGGTGAATTTTGTCCACAAGTTAAGGAGGGAGCAAGCTAACTCTTGGAAAAAATTCATATATGTATATAACATAGGATATGCCAGTTTCAAGCGTAAATTCACATATGTATATAACATAGGATATGTCGGTTCCTCTACAACAAAGAGGAGATAGTGTGTTTTCCAACTATGACGTCTTGTCATGTTGTGTAGTATCCATGCATGTTTTTAATGCATTTTTCAATGTACATAGGTGAATTTTGTCTATGAGTTATGCCGGTTTCAAATTCCTAGACAAAATTCACCTATGCACATTGAAAACCGCATCAAAAACATACATAACATGAGGAGACGTCGTAGTCAAACAGTGGGTTTTACAATAGTCCGAGTTTTAGGAGACAGTGTGTTTCCCAAAACAACAATGTATAAAATGGCGGAAAAAGTGGGATTGGATGTGGGATTTTTGCTATTTTTCCCAATTATGATTTTGAATTCCACGTTATGGCCTTTTCTATCCATTCCAAAAAACTATGCAAACAATGGCGACATTATGTGTTTTACATGATTTTTGAAATATAGCATTTGATTATTAGAGGTGATTATGCATCCTACAAACATTATTCAGTAATTTCACTCATATTTCTACAATGGGTTGTCGCTTTTTTCATTCGGAAAGGGAAAAATTCAATAACCAGCAAACGGGGAGGAAACAAAACAAAAATTTCAAAACCCTTGACACAAAAAAAAATGCTT
Source organism: Sequoiadendron giganteum (assembly GCA_007115665.2). Taxonomy (NCBI): domain Eukaryota; kingdom Viridiplantae; phylum Streptophyta; class Pinopsida; order Cupressales; family Cupressaceae; genus Sequoiadendron; species Sequoiadendron giganteum. The sequence goes on from CM021103.1 coordinate 425,154,984, forward strand.
CAAACGGGCATATCCTTTGTTATATACATATGTGAATTTTTTCCAGGACTTAGCTTGCTCCCATTGTATATAACCTAAATGATCCTAAAGCTAAAAGATAACCATAATTATTTAAGCTTTTGAGAAGCGACGGACAACCCGCTGGGTTTTCCATACTGCAACTTTACTTTTTTTTTGTGTGCAACTTTTGTTGCAAGCAAGGGTAGTTATAAAATATGAAAGTGACCTTCAATACATTGTTTTCTTATGGTGTGCATAACACTAAGTGTCGTCATTGAACATTATTTGAAAAGTGAAGGACAACCCAGGGTGTTTTCCATCGTGCAACATTTTTTGTGCATCTTCTATTTGAAACATATTCCGATATTGAAATGGAATGTTTAGTGCATGTGATGGATTCTTATAAAATATGAATGTGAACTTCAATACAATGTTTTGTAACAGTCTGCATAATAGAAAGTGTTGTCTTTTAATAGTTTGTGGGTTGCATGGTTTATAACACCCTATGTTTTCCAACCTAAAAATTTGGATAACAGTTTGAGTGTCTTGAAAAGCTTTTCTTATTTACACTGTATGAATGTAAAAATGGCACCTCCAAAAATTACAACTATTATTTATGGTATAAATTGCAATTCATTATCTTTCTCATGATTGACAATAATAAGTGGACAAAATAATTGCATGTTGTAAACCAGAGTGGGTTACTTGTATACCGTTTTACAAAAGTGTGGGTTGTGCATTTCAATTTCTTCTTTTCATTGAAAACAATATATGCTTGATTACTGCAAAATTGTGCAATAAATTTTTTAACTTTAACTATCCATAACACTTGCAACAATTTTACAGTTTACAGGAAACCAAGGATGCGTGCTATAAAATGGAAACTGGTTCCTGCAGTGAAGAACGTCATTGACGTGGACAACACACCTAAAAGGTTGTGTAGTAGGGCATCTTCTTTAGGGCTGTCCCATTCATGAAATGTGTAGGTAAGATCTGGTGATTACAAGATGCAATCCAATGTACAATTTTAATCTCTCATAAGTGGTTATGAGGCTGATTAGAAAGTGGGAATGTTTTATTCAGGACGCAGCAACTGCGGTACGGAGGAAGTCCCCTCAGTTTATGAAAATGATCAACCATAAGGCAACGATGTGCTCGGTAATTGATCGTGAACTTCCAATTGCCCTTCCCTTCCTATGCATGAATCAGAATGCTTTTTAATTTCAGTTTGAAAATATCATGTCTCTTACAAATATTCTAATTTTGGCATATATCGTTCCTTTGATTCAAGAAACTAATGAAGGAGATGATCTCGCTCTTGCCATAGTTCATGACAAGAAGGAAAAGCGTGCAGAGGGAGACCCTAAGGATGGAGAGGGATCCAATGAAGCACGGGGTGATGTGTTGGGCAAGAAGGTAGATATAATAACTGAATTATTGCATCGTTTCGCTATGTATATATGTTGTGCATTCAATTTGATTGAATATCAAATATATTAAGCGATTTTCTTTTCCAAACTTGCTATGCAGGTTGCTGTTGAATACAGAAGAGAAACAGTGAATGGAAGATATATATATTATTGTATTGTAGAAGAATGTACTAGAAAGTATTATGATTGGAGAGTGTTCAACATGCATAGGTTTCAGCATCACCACCTTCCTATTCTTGACGCACCAAAGCATGGCCAAGCTGTGTTGGGGGGGAACCAAAACAACCCGCTTGTCCCCCTGATAAATTGAAAGAGTACCTTCTAAAGAAGGTGGAAAATACAAAGTACCAAATGAATATACGACAACATCTGCAGCAGAAGCATGTTATTAGACGTGTCTGTCAAAAGTTTGGGATGCAAAACTTCCTTCAACTTCTCAAAGAAGGAAAGGATGAGGTGAAGGAGCAAATGGCATTATACAACACTGACGAGATGAAGGAGCAAAGAAGGCAAAGAATATTACGATTGCAGGAGAGAAAGAGACAGGAAGAAATGGTAATGTCGAATTGAACTATTAAATGTGAACTTTCCTTGGTTAATCTTTTCTGTTGTGATGCATAGAAGGTTCACTTAACGTTAACTTACATGACATGCCAAGGTGATGGTCAAGAAGCAGTTTCTTCCCGCCAGCAAAGTAGGGCTCATTCGCTAGAGGAAGTTGTGGCCATGAAAGGCGAAGACGGTGTTGTTCCTCCCACCCCTACATATAAGATTCAGAATAAGCATCCTACACAGTTGAAATTTTCAAGGCACCATCTGAAGAAGAAATGAAAACAAATGGTGATCTCCAAATCTTTTGTTTATAGTAAAGTTTGTTTTGCCTATTTGAATGAATTGGTTGCATGCATCTGAGTTTGGTGCAACATTTCAATTCCTCCTATTACACAACAATTATGAGCAATGAACTGCTGCCCTCAAGCAGGTTTTTATGATTTTTGATGGTGAACAATTTCCCATGGAAGCACCAGATGATGTTGTTCCTCCCGACCCACCGTCTAACAATGTTGAGAAGAAGAAGAATAAGAAGAAGAAGAAGAATGAGCATGCCATCAAATGTGTCAAGGTGCCTTGACATGGAGGAAGTAGAAGGAACGGTGAATTGCAATTCTTTTATTTAATGCTTATTTTGATTATTTCAATGAATTGATTGCATGCACCTAAATTTGAAATGACCTTTTAATTCCTGCTATTACAGGGCAAGGATAAACAACGAAGTGTTGGCCTTGACCTAATCAACCAAGTCGTTGTGATTGAAATGAGAGAGGCTAATACAGATGGACATGCGGATGGGGAGAGCACTAGCCACGAAGTGGGATAGGGTAACACAGATGGTCATGAGGATGGGGAGAACATTGGGCTGAATGTGGAAGTGCGTGATAGAGATGGACATGGGGACGGGGAGAGCATTGGCTTGCAAGTGGGAGAGAGTAATAAGGATGGACTCGGGGAGGAGGAGAGCACTGGCCTGCAAGGGCGAGATGACAATAAAGATGGAAATGTGGACAGGGAGAGGTGCGGCATGCCATCTATATTGGTATGAAACCAAACAAACTTCCATGCTTTGTTCTTATTTCCTTAGGAATCTTTTAATGTGCCTTCAATTATGCTTCACGTCAATGACGTTTCCATTGCAGGCAAATTCAGTGGATGAATAGATGATAGAGTTCAACGGCATAACTTTTAAGGTCCGTGATCACGTCAACCTTTGGAGGCGGCATAAACGGGTTGCGAAAGGCATTCTACAGGTTGTCGCTAGAAACGCTCACACCCACTTCTTGAGGCACCCAAAAAATTGTGTGAGAGTCAGCATTGTTGAGGCCATTGATGGTCGATGCCACATGCCTTTTCCCATGCCTAGTGCAGAGACCATCACAAAATGTGTGGGCGGCTTTGTCATATGGTAGCTTTTCGAGATGAAGCATTCTATTCCAGAGGTACACATAAATGATATGTTGTTGTATATATCATACTGCATATTGTTTCCATGCATACGTTAATTCTCATTAATTGTTTGCTATAGGGTGAAGCTGTTAAACCTAACACAGACAAAGCATAGAGTACAAAGAAATTTGTTATTTCACGTTCATCATCTGTGAGGGTTCATGGATTTGGAATCACCCCCCTAAAATACACAAGGACCCTAAGACACGTGCCATATTTTAAGTAGGCCTGAACTCGATTGCAAGGAATAGGCAGCATAGGAATTGATGAGATAGGCTCCAAATACTGATTCTGCTCCGTGGGTTTAAATATTTCAATATTGAACAATTGTGTTGTAGGGATACACCATTTGCATATGTTTCAACACTATGGTGTTACACATTTGATATGAGATTTTTCATGGGCTTCTTTAATTATTTTATTATTGTACAATTATGTTGAACATATAGGCATATATACTTATTTCATGCCATTGGAACAAATAATTGCTATCCATTTCATATCAGACTTTAAGAAAAACAGTCTTGTTCACTATCTGTTAATATGTTTGGAACACAAATTTTACATGACTCTTGTGTTGTCCCCTCTAGCATGTGTTGGCATTAATGTCAAAGCAATAAGACAATAAGATGTTATTTATTGGTAAACAAGTCAGTATTGGTTTGGTAATTCAGTTCATGGTCTCTTCATTTCAGTTCTTTGATAATCACTTGACTTGGCATACAAGTGTTTTTCAACTCTAGTACACTGCATATTGTTTCATGTTCACTCATCTTGCATATTGTGATAAGGATCTAAAATTGTGACTATATGTAAATAGAATTATATGAGTTGAAACAGTTATGAAGACAATTTTTCTCGTCATGTTCATTTATTTATCATATGTCATTCAGTTATAAAGTTGTTGTAAGATTATGTTATCTTGTAAATATTTCAGCTTTTCGGTTTGTATAATGTTCAGTCTCCGTGATCTGGTTATGGTCTTTATGTTCATACATGTTAAAAATCATCAAACATGCTTCATAACTAAATTTCTCTAGAGCTTGCACTTTACATTTGGTTATTAATGCTAAATTGGTTGGTATGGGAACAATCAATGCCACCATTTATCAATAAATTTGAGATTTTTTTTTTTTAAAACAATGCATGAGGTACGAGATTTGAAACCCATCAAGTGTTAGTAATCTAGTTTTGGATTGTGATAATCCATACAAGTGGATAGAATGATATACTAATATTTCAAATGCACCATTTGTAATGCATATTATATATATATAACTACCTAAAAAATATTGTTGGGTCTCAATCCTGGAAACATAGAAATAAGGACTATCCATGACCCACTCACAAGATCAAATCAACTTCTGAATTAACAAGTTCAATGCCTCAAGAAAAGAATGATGAAAATTAGACTAATGTCAAAAATTGTAAAGGTGATTACAATAGGCCCATCAAAATATTTCAATGAAGTAATGCACCCTTGATTCTCATTATGTACCTTCAACCATATGGTAATGACAACAATGTGATTGGTAAAGTATTCATTTAATGGTCTACCCTTACCCAAATGCCAATGACAAAGCAAAGCATCTATTGGTGGATTAAAAAACCCTATTCATCCTTCTAGAAAACCTTTAAAGTAAGGTTTTAAGTCTCAATATTCTAAAACACCACTATGTTGCAATAGTTTATCCTCCACAGACTTCCCTATTCATCCTTCTAGAAAACCTTTAAAGTAGGGTTTTAAGTCTCAATATTAGAAAACGCCACTCCCTATGAGTTGTTTATCCTCTACAAACATAGTTGTTCAAACCTCTTATCCATTTAAGGAGGGTAATTTACTACTAAAAAAATATTTATCTTGGACTATTTTCTCCATACAACCTGAATTGGTTCCTCTATAATAGTTACTATACATAACTGTTGGGGGATGGAAAACACACTATGTTTTCCCATACTTTGAAAATATTGTTCAAAGACGGCAGTTAGTGTTATGCACAAAGTAAGAGGACAATGTATTGAATTAGAGCTTCGTAATTTTTAACAACCATTACTTTCAGCAAAACACTCTTGTTCAATCTCTGCCCAACACATTATTCACATAATAGTAGCATCATGGAAAACACAGTGGGTTGTGGCTCATTTCTTATTTTTTTGTCCGGAATGTAACAAAATAATGTTTTCAACTTCCCTTTCTTGTCTTATGAGACCCCTTTCTTTAAGAAAAATAGTCTTGCTCACTACCTGTTCATATGTTTCCAACAAAAATTTTTACTTAACTATTGCAGTATGGAAAACACAATGGGTTGTCCCTAACTTTGCAAATATAGTAGGAAGACAACAGATGGTGTTATGCACACAATAAGAGGACAGTGTATTGAATATGAGCTTCATAATTGTTAACAACCCTTACTTTCAGCAAAACACTCTTGTTCGATCTCTTCCCAACACATTATTCACATAACAGTAGCATCATGGAAAACACAGTGGGTTGTGGCTCACTTCTTATTTTTTCCTGACTGTAAGAAAATAATGTTTACAACTTCCCTTTCTTGTCTTATGGGAGTCGGCTAACTGCTAGTCAAAATTCACCTATGTACATCAAAAAACGCATGAAAAACATACACATGAACATACATGGATACCTACTTCGAGCAAAATAGTCTTTTTCAATATTTTCCCATATGTTTCCAACACAAAATTTACATAACAGTAGCATCATGGAAAGCACAGTGGGTTGTGGCTCACTTCTTATTTTTTCCTGACTGTAACAAAATAATGTTTTCAACTTCCCTTTCTTGTCTTATGGGAGCCGGCTAACTTCTAGTCAAAATTCACCTATGTACATCGAAGAACGCATGAAAAACATACACATGAACATACATGGATACCTACTTTGAGCAAAACACTCTTTTTCAATATCTGCCCATATGTTTCCAACACAAAATTTACATAACAGTAGCATCATGGAAAACACAGTGGGTTGTGGCTCACTTCTTATTTTTTCCTGACTGTAACAAAATAATGTTTTCAACTTCCCTTTCTTGTCTTATGGGAGCTGGCTAACTGCTAGTCAAAATTCACCTATGTACATCGAAGAATGCATGAAAAACATACACATGAACATACATGGATACCTACTTTGAGCAAAACACTCTTTTTCAATATCTGCCCGTATGTTTCCAACACAAAATTCACATAACAGTAGCATCATGGAAAACACAGTGGATTGTGGCTCACTTCTTATTTTTTCCTAACTATAAGAAAATAATGTTTACAACTTCCCTTTCTTGTCTTATGGGAGCCGGCTAACTGCTAGTCAAAATTCATCTATGTACATTGAAAAACGCATGAAAAACATACACATGAACATACATGGATACCTACTTTGAGAAAAACAGTATTTTCCAATATCTGCCCATATGTTTCCAACACAAAATTTACATAACAGTAGCATCATGGAAAGCACAGTGGGTTGTGGCTCACTTCTTATTTTTTCCTGACTATAACAAAATAATGTTTTCAACTTCCCTTTCTTGTCTTATGGGAGCCGGCTAACTGCTAGTCAAAATTCACCTATGTACATCGAAGAACGCATGAAAAACATACACATGAACATACATGGATACCTACTTTGAGCAAAACACTCTTTTTCAATATCTGCCCATATGTTTCCAACACAAAATTCACATAACAGTAGCATCATGGAAAACACCGTGGGTTGTGGCTCACTTCTTATTTTTTTGTCTGGAATGTAACAAAATAATGTTTTCAACTTCCCTTTCTTGTCTTATGAGACTCCTTTCTTTAAGAAAAACAGTCTTGCTCAATACCTATTCATATGCTTCCAACAAAAAATTTACTTAACTATTGCAGTATGGAAAACACAATGGGTTGTCCCTGACTTTGCAAAAACTGTAAGAAGACAATAGCTAGTGTTATGCACACAGTAAGAGGACAACGTATTGAATCTGAGCTTCATAATTTTTAATAACCCTTACTTTCAGAAAAACACTCTTGTTCGATCTCTACCCAACACATTATTCACATAACAGTTGCATCATGGAAAGCACAGTGGGTTGTGCCTCACTTATTTTCTTTTCTGGATTGTAACAAAATAGTCTTTTCAACTTTAGTTTCTTGTTTTATGACACCCCTTAGTTTAGCAAAAACAGTAAGAAGACAACAGCTAGTGTTATACACACAGTAAAAGGACAATGTATTGAATCTGAGCTTCATAAGGCTAGTGTATTGGATGTATTGAATGTTTGTTAAAGGAATAAAATACTTAGCACCAAATTTCATGCATCTAGTTTCTCTAATCTAATCTCAACCATGATCCATACAACATGCCACTTTCTTACAACAATCAACCAAGGGAAATGAAAGTAAAGACAACTTAGCTCTTTCTTAGGTGAGAGGATCAAACTCTTTTATCTTTCTTTCCTCTCCAAGCCAAGCCACTTTGATCACTATCTTTCCAAGAGGTGGACTCCTCTCCTCTTCTCCTTTCTTCTACCATCTCCACTCAAGTTCTCCAAGAGGAGAAGTGGGTAACATCCCACTCATTCTTCCTCTCCAAAATATATATAAGTTTCAACTTGTAACTTTTGGGTGGGGAGGTGTGAATTGTGCCCTACCTCCATCAATGCGAGTCTTTTCCTTATGAAAGAAGAAACATGCACTTGGACAAACTCTCCATCTTTTCATCACATTCTCTCTTCAAAACTCGTCACTCTCCATTATGAGGAATTTTTAGGGGTCAAATCATGTCCTTGAGGCACTATTATATGCCCACTTGACCCCTACCACTATGGTATAGACCCTAGGGGGTTTCTTTTTGCATCCCAACCAAGGAAATTGTCCAACAACCCTCCTTAGAGGCCCATTTAAGGACTCATCCGAAACTCAAACTTGGATAAAAGTTTCTAAACCTTAACTCGAACCTACATCTCACATGACATGCAATTAAATACCCTCGCAACCCAAAAGAATAAACACAATAACTTTATTTCCTTCTAAGCTCCAAAATAAGAAAATCAAATACATAACCACGAGAGGATTTCTTTGAATTTGTTCTCCAGGTGGTTTTACCTTCTCGTATTGACACCCTTTCTTTACTGCACGTTAGCAATGAAATCATAAGAAACAATCGTATATCACATTGATTTGGTAGTTGAAATAAGATTTGATTGTACAACATTTCATTAAAATTCCAATTTGTATTCATAGTTTACGAGTGCCTATTACCTTCATGGAAGTGATAATAAAACAACATGTCAAAATGAAATACAAGCACATTGTCACACAATCACACTATGCATTGTCTGAAATATATATAAACATCTATTTAGGAGAAATATATAACAAAATTAAGATTTTATTATTCACGTGTGAAGTGGGGTCATACACCGACCTAATATGTTTAAAGGTATGTGAGGGATAAATATGTATTGCTATCTTATGTGGGATCTATTATAGGTCTATGTTGACCTATCTTAAGATATTTTGAATTTTAAATTATGGTGTGTTGTGTGGATGAATTTTTTTGGAGCTGACAAGTTACATTTTGATTGTTACATCTAATTAGGTTAGCCTAATTGATGTTATACTTGATGTGGATATATAAGTTGGATTATTTTTGGTGTTTTGAGGCAATGAATGTGACATGTATTGTGTGTGATGTGAATTTGAGTAGAGCAATGTGAAATAAAGTTATGAATGTTAAGTTGAAGATCAGAATTATGTGAATGAAGAGCGAGGTAGAGTGTTGAACCAGAATCAGATAAGGATTGTTATTATGCTTAAATGGAACTATAATTCATGCATACATAAGATGCAACTGTAATAGTTCAAATTAGGTTGTGAGACATCATCTCTCTTCTATATTTTTCGAGCTATGGACAGTGAATCCAATTAGACAATGAGTCCACCTGCACTGAGCATTTCTACAAATATACTATAATTGGTTATAATATATTGTGAGCTAACCCTCACTGTAGTTTTTCCCATTTTAGTTTTTCCACGTAAAAATCTTGGTGTTCATGTGTTATAATATGTTGTGAATATTTCATGCTTTCTTTCCTTACTATAGTTGAATATGCATTAGTAATTGGATGTTTGATGTTTTAATGGTTTAAGAGAATACTGATTCACCCCCCCCCTCTCATTATTCTTGGTGTTCAACATTGTTAATAAGTAGGCTAATGGGTACATGAGGAACTATGCTTCAAATCAACAATCAACATGGATTAAGTGGTTGCATCTTGAAAAGTATTGGTATAATACATCATACCATATGTTTATTGGTATCTCCTTTCAAATACTTATCGGGGTATGAAGCATTAAGTTTTTTTATCTAATATTTATAGATAGAAGAGTACCAGTAACATGTGACTTAGTTAAGTAAAGTCAAAAAATACTAAATTCACTTAAAGAACACCTATAAAATCTTAGAAGTAGAAATAAATTATGCAGGTCAACACCATATGGAGAGGGATTTTGAGGTTTAAGAGACATGGTTTATTTAAGGTTGTAACCTTACATGTAGTCTTCCATCAATTGAAGTGGAGCTGAAAATATCAAACCCAAATTCTATGGACCTTACCAAATTTGGAGGAGGATAGTTGAAGTGGCTTATGAGCTAGAACTTCTAGAAAATAGTTGGATCCATAATTTGTTTCATGTTTCATGTCTTAAGAGGACCCTTAGACATATATTATGCCTTAAATTCACCTACCACCCATAGATGATGAGGGAAAGTTGATTTCAATGCCAAAATAAATAATAGATGTCGGGGTAAAGAAATTGAGAAGAGATATCATAAAATATTTGCATTGGAAGAACCTGCCTATCAAATATGCTACATAGGAGGGACCTAAGATACCGAAGCATCCAAATCTACATTGCTTAAGAGAAATAAATCTTGAGAGAAAACTTATAAATTCTCATTTTTCACCTTCCCAAATTGAAGGTAATATCTACCCATTCCCTATTTTCGATGAGTTAAGCTATGAGAAATTAGGAAATAGTTATTTTCACATTTACTTGTGAAGTTGCTCAAAATCTTAAAAAATTTATGTCTAGGATCTAATGAAGGGAAAGAAGCTAAGGGTGGAGTTTTGGTATTTTGTAAAGATTAAAAGTTCATAAACCATACAAAAATGTAACGAGGTTCTAATTGTCCAAAATTTCATATTTTTAACTTCTCAAAACTGTTGTGAAGGAAGATGTCATGAAGCTCAAAATATTTTAATATTTAAAAACTAAAGAGAAGTGTGACAAAGGACAAAATAAGTCACTTGGTTTGTGATGTTAAAATTTTTGTGAGTTCACAAACTCTATGAAAAGTTGATAAGTTTTACAAAGAGATAAAAGTGTGACAAGTTAAATTTAAGGAAGAAAGGAAGGAAATAGAAGGAAACAAGATGCAAGGTATGAAATATAGTTGATGCATATATGATTTGGGCCCTTCATCTAGGTAGGATAATTTACCAACCATTAATATTATGTATATGAATATGGAAGATTGATTCACTAAATATCATTCATTCTACATCCAAAAAACTCTTGCCAACATTATTAAGACTTGTGTTCAAATAAATGAGCCTTACGTTCAAACAATTAGATATCGGGATGAAAATATTTGGTTTCAAGAAGCAATAGAAAAAACCCCTTTATTTTAAAATGGTAATATCATCTATAGGTTGTGAATGTGATTAATAAATTGTAGGTTTGTAGATGTTCAAGTTTATGTGTTATGTAGTTGTTTATAATAGATTTTCAATTTAATATTTCTAATCTATTATTGTTGGTTGTGTTATATTTGTATCATATTTTGATGTATTAGAGACTTAATTATATAAAAAAAGGTTTTAGAGTCTTCCTCTCATGTATTGGTTCTATTTGTAAATTTGGGTAATTATTATTAATACAAAAATTATGAAAAAAATAGGTTATGAAAGTTTTGGCTTAAATTTGTAGATCTAAAAATTATTTATGAAAATTAACTTATGAGATTTATTGAAAAACCTTTATATGCACAATATTAAAAAAATATTTATGATAATATTAGATATGAAAGGGAAAAAATAGCCCTTTCATAACACTCCTACACCAAGAACCACTTTCATCTAGAAGAAACAAATATCTTAGTCAAAGAAGATATCTTCTATTGGAAACATGAGCATGTTGGTATATGGTGTTTTCATTGATGGCAACCAATTTTATAAATGTAGAAGTGTTGGTTCAGAGAAGACTAAGTGTTTTGGCGAATTGACTAAATCCTAGTGTCCATATTCAGTGATTAGAGGAACAGTTTTGTGGTCTGCATTGCTCCGCTATGTAGAATCTTGTCATGTGATTTTGAGGTGTTGATGGTAGGTGTTGAAGGATTCTACATCCAAAGTTTCAGTGTTGTATGCCTTCTACAGTTGAAGATATCGATGACAACATATCAAGCTTAGTAATGGTAGTGTTACAGGTGTAGAGTACATGTTAGAATGCTTTGTATTCCATCACAAATAAATATTATGTTGTGCAGCTTTGAGGAAGTGTTGGAAGGTATTATATGTGTGTGCACTCCAAGTGTCAAGTGATTTGGTGGTCTATGTGTCAAGTTGTGAATGAATAGTTGGTTCATTTAGTAGAACATGCTTCACTAGTGGTGCCAACCTAAAGGTTTTGGGATCGCATGGAGTTGAGTTGTGTATAGAGCGAAATCATGGGAGTGATTATAGGTCATGCAAACCTATTTTGGTGTGTTACATGTTTTTTTCTTTGTAAAGCATGTGTTTGGATTTGTGTGTCGATAGGTTCTTGTGTTGCATGTTTTATCTAATTAGGTCAATCTAATTGATGTTGTGGGTGTTTGTGGTATATATAGAAGGTTGATTTAGTGTTGTGGTGTGTATGTGAGATGAAAATGAAGTGTATTAGATGTAATTAAGAGTGTGTGCGAGATCAGATATAGTGTGAAGTGCAAAAGGTGATAGTGGTGAAGTATGAAGTGTGTAAAGTCAATTTTTTGAGTTTAATTGGAACTATATATTCAACATATTGTAGATGCATTGATAGTATTTCATCCTAGGCAGTGAGAAACCATTTCTTATATTTCTTTCTATTCTGGGTAGTGAGCCCTTGGCAGTGAGCCTTTGGTAGGGAGTCATTCTTTTTGGGCAATGAGTCCTTGGAAAATGAGTCTGCCATTCTATAAATCCATTGTAATCGGTTATAATATATTGTGAGCTAATCCTCAACGTAGTTTTTCTCTTTCAAGGTTTTTCCACATAAATATGGTGTTCTTGTGTCTATTGATGTGATTCATGCTTTAATTATTCCTTCCCATTTCTGCAAGTTTGATGAGATGTTTGAAATGCATATTTAAGTTTATTAAGTTAATGAATTTCAGTGAATATTGATTCACCCCTCTCAGTATTTTAGGTGTACAACAACTTCTTCAAGAGAAAGCTAAAAGGGTTATTTTCTTTATAAATAACCCCACCAACATAAACCATCATGATGGGTGTTACTTAAGGTCCACTTGGAACCCTCTATTAAATTTCGTTCAAATTAACTCATCATCCCTCTGATCTCCCTTCCTATCTTCCCTCTTCTCTCACCCTTTTGTAACTCAATTGACCTTCTCTTCTTTCACAGTATCCTCATTCATGATTTATCCTTCCCCCAATCTTTGTGTGTTGATTCTTATTTTATTCATTTTCTCCTCTATCCCTCATGTCTTCCCCTTGTTCATCTGTCATCCTTCTTACTTTTGGTTTTATTTTAGTTTCCATTTTTGGTCCTCTTATTACTCTTATTTCCATTTTTTTTTTTTTCACTTTCTTATTTCATTTTCATTCCATATATTTAGTTTGTGGCTTCTCCTTCCCCTCATTGCAACCTCGTTCTTTATCATTATTTTTTATTCATTTTTTGTATCATTATTCCTTATTTTATTCAACTCAATAATATTTTTTTATTTTTTTAATTATTAGTGTACTAATTCCTTTTACAATTTTATATATCTTATCAGTTAGATTTTTTCCTAAGAAACCCCATAAACCCAATCCTTTATTACTTCACATTATTATTCTCATTATTAATTATACTGTTTTTATTTTTTTTTATTTTTTATTTTAGAATTTATTGAGTTCCCCTTGGTCTATGTTGTGGTTTATTTGACTCATAGATCTCCCTTAGACATCTTTAATTCCAAGTTGATCCTTTATCTCTCATTTTTAGGGAACCTTCTCTTTAATTTTACTTTATTTATATTCTCTTCCTCATGATTGATCATGAAGTGTGAGCTAAAATATATTTTCATACAAATAATATTATAAACAATATTTTTCTATAAAAATTACATTACAATTTTATCATGGTCTATGGAAATATCATGTTTTAAATAATTCAAAAACCTTTTAATGGAGATAGATTATTGGATAATGAAATCTTCTTTGTTAAAATCTATAGGTATGTATGAAAAGGATGGGAATAATGTAGATAAAAATGTTAAAACTACTATCTATTTTTGTGTTTTAAATTCTATGATGATGCATGTGTTAGAAGAAAAAACTACATATTTTTTGTGGAATAAGATAGGAACCTTATATTACTCTTATAGTTTGGTTAATTTTTTTCTTCAAAAAAAAGTTATACTCTTTGAAAATGAAAGATGAGACTCTATTATTGATCATTTCAATGATCTCAATTTAATTATAAGTTAGTTAATTCTAATTGGATTCAAGTTAGAGGAATATTGTAAGTGCATCCCATTATTTATTCCTTACCTAATTTATTAGAGAATATAATTATGACAATCAATGGAAACTATTGTTTGCCTAAACTTTTGGATAGTGTAGGAGTTTTGTTAAGTGAAGAGATTGGGAGAAATTATATGTATGAATCCATTGGTGATGTCCTATTTGTGATGGGTAGGTCAATGGATAAAGGGGGTAAGAAGAAAGTACAAGATAGGAATTCTAATGGAAATGGTAGGCCTATATCTCCTTATAAACCTAAAGTAAAGTAATATAATTATGGTAGGAGAGATCACATAAATAAGGAATGAAAGTCCAATAAGAAAGATGATACTTTTGATAAACCTTTAGGCAATTATGACATTATTAGTGATACTTTTATATCTACTTATATTGTTGATCATGAATGTTGGTTGATTGACTTGAGTGCATCATTTCACATGACTCTTCATAAGGAGTGTGTTGGAAACATGAGCATGATGATGTTTGGATGTGTATGGTGTTATCATTGATTTTAACCCATCGTAGAAATGCACAAATTTTGGTCGAGAGAAGACCAAATGTTGTGGATAATTGATTGTCTTAGAGTATAATTTTAGTGTTACAATGAACCAGTTTTGTGATTCGCATTGCTCCGCTATGTAATATCTTGTCATGTGGTTTTGACATGTTGATGATGTGTATTGAAGGTTTTCAGACCCAAAGTTTCAAGTTTGTATGTCTTTTGCATTTGAAGATAATTTTGACAGAGTAACGGGCTCTATAATGGTAGTGTTATTGATACAAAGTGCATATTGAAATGCTTCGCATTGCACTGCAGATTAATATTATGCTATGTGGTTTTGGGGAAGTGTTTATATATGTTAGAGGTATGTGTGCTCCAAGTACCAAGTGTTTTGGTGGTTCGTGTGTTGAGTTGTGAATGAATAGTTGGTTCATTTAGTTATTACTTCAATTTTTCTATGTGGTGTTGACTTAAGGATTTTAGGGTCATGCGGAGTTGAAGTATGTAATGAGTGGATTTATGGGAGTGATTATAGGTCTTTTCGACCTATTTTAGTGTTGTACATGTTTTGGTTTATTCTGCAAGGTGTGTGTGTTAAATTTCTAAGCTAATAGGTTATGTGGTACATGGTTCATGCAATTAGGCCGATCTAATTGATGTTTTGGTTGGTTGTGGTATATATGCAAGGTTGATTCATTGTGAAAAATATGAGAAGTGTATGAAAGGTGTAGTGGTGAAGTATAAAATGTGTAAAGTCAGTTTTCATAACTTAATTCAAACTATATCTTTGGCATGTTGTAGATGCATTATTAGCAGTTCATTTTGGCAGTGAGCCACCCTTTCCTCTATCTTTTTCTATTATGGGCAATGAACCCTTGATAGTGAGCCATTCTTTCTTTCTAGACAATGAGTCCTTGGACAGTGATTCCGCCATTTTGTAATCTCCATTGTAACCAGTTATAATATATTGTGATCTAATCCTCACCATGGTTTTTCCCTTTCAAGGGTTTTCCACATAAATCTGGTGTTCTTGTGTTTTGTAATACCCCGCCACGTAACCCTAGAGGAAGTTGCAATTAACTACTCAAACGTACTAATTTTTTTTGTTTTTGTTTAAGTATAATTAACATGCAAGTTCACTACACATTGCGAACAACCTCTAAGGTTACGAGACTGAGGTTAATTTAGAATCTCAACAAAAAACATGAATTGAAACAATAACATTTATTTACTTAAGAAATCAAGAACACAAACATTCCATACATGATAAATTACATCAAAGAATAAGAAATACCATGTGATTTCATCTAACAATAATTAAACAATAAGATTACATCTCTCATTCCCCAAATGAGGTAAATCCAATAAGTAGGATTACAATTACAAATTTCCACCTCAATAACAAATGAGAGGTAATAAATCACAAGATCACCTGAAAAGAATAAAGCATGAAATGAAACTAGATCCCACGAGCTCTCCAACTGGAAATCTCATCAACACAAACAAGAAGAAATCCCAACGAAGGAAGGTGCACGTTCCACCCAACCAAGTGGTACCCGAAGGCCCACCCCCCAAGCTAGGAGATAGTAACAAGGATTCCTAGCCAAGACCGTTTACCTCTAGACACAGGCTAACAAAACTAAACTAAATCAAATCCAAATACAACATTAACACCATGGTTACATTGCTTCCAGAGTTAATTAAACAATTGCATCACTGATACAAACATATTGTTGACTTAGGAGAAGTGTCATCACAATGTTACATGGGTTATCCTGGTAAGTCTTCCTAGGTCTCGGCCCCCATCTAGGTTATCCTAGTAACCTCTAATGACTTCCAGCCCCTCATGCAAACCAATGCGGAATCAGTTATCTCTCGTAAAGACAACATAACAATCTTTCCATTCCAGGCCTTCTCATCCCATCCCAAGTCTATACAAGCCCTTGTGTCCATGAGCGAGGCATAATTAATCTTATTAAGTGTTTGATGCTACCTATTCTTCTAATAAGTTTATTTACGTTATCACTAGATTAGCTAACTTACAATGAGTTATCCTGGCACCACTTTGTGTGTCGACCCTCATTGCAAGCCACTCCTCTAAGACAACACATGGAACAACTCCACAACCCAAGGGTACATAAGTGCGACCTAAGGATATTAAATCCCCATCCACGACATATAGTCAACCCATCCCTGTTCGTGATAACCGTGTAACAAACTGGATATAATTAGACGCACTACCCAAGGCAATCCAACGGTTGACTAACATAATACGACAACCCACATAAACTGAAAACCCCATCTAGAAGACTTATTAACCCCTACCACACAATTTCCCCCAAGTGGAAACGGAAACAGTTTACAATAACAACGAGCAATTAAACAGGAATCAAATCTACTTTGGATTTACTAAATCCACTTCCTATATTAACATTCAGTAATTTATTGCCTTAATAAAACTGAATTAATAACATCTCTTTTAGACAAAAGATGAGATTTAAACTCAATATTTAATTCCCTAATTGCTTTTAAATAAATATAAAATAAACATTTGTTTCTACAATTCAGAACCTATCATTTAAAAATTACTATTGGTTCTTTGCAAAATAAATCATTTTAAAATCAAATAATCACGCTACTAAACACAATGCTTACAAATTCAATATTTGACATTTCAAATAAATTATTTAAAAATAAAATCATTAATTTGACTAAGAACACCATAATTTAATTTCCACAATTACATTTAAATCATGCCATTAATTAAATCAATATTTTAATATATGTATATATTTAAAAACATATATACGTATATCAAAATTAATAACACAACTATATTTATATCTATGTAAAAATTTAATTACTTAATATCATATTAATATAATATAAAACAATATATATATATATATTTTAATATTATATTAATATAATATAGAATAAAATATATATATTTTAATATTAATATAATATAATATAAAATAATATAAATACATATTTTTTTACATAAAAAAAAGAGTCAAACACCATGGTTTTAGGGTGCATTTTTGGGATGCGTGTGTGGGTTTGGAGTGGCCGACTGTGCTATGCACAACCGACCACCATTGCTGGTGGCATGGCTGTGCTTAGCAGAACCGACCACCAATAGTGTGGCAACGGTGCTAGCAGGGGTGTGGGGGTCGTGTTGGGTGCGACTCCCCCACAATGCCTCCCATGGGGGCGCGGTGGGGTGAGCCCCCAACGTCCCTCCCCCAAAAACCCTCTATCATTTTTTTTAATGAAATCCGACTGCGGATTTCAAAATCTGTGAACCTCCACAGGGGGTATTTTTTTAAAAATTTTGACAACATAACCCCCCTCAAAAACAAAATATATAAATAATATATATGTATATATATCAGCATATATATATATATGTATATATGTATAAATTTAAATATTTCCACACCATATTTGCAAAATGAATTGAGAAAATAAAATTGAAATAACCATTTACAGTCAAGAACACTTTTTTTTTTTTTGGAGAAATTTCATTTCCAAATACAAGTTTTAAGTTTTGAGAACAAGATTTAAAATGGGTTTTCTTGCAAACCAAACAAGGGTTTTGAATTTTTTCAAACAGCATAATATAATCTTGAAACTTTCCAAAATGAAAACTAACTTAACAAAAAAAAAAAACTGGTTCCAAAAGCTTGAAAGGTTGCCAATGGAGCTCTGAATTCGTCTTTTGATTCCAGCTCCACCAAGAATCCAACTTTCTTCTTCCAAATCCAAAATTAAAAACAATAAATTCCTTTCTCCTACCTTTCCTTATTTTCAATTCTTCATCCTTTTGAAAAATTCATGAAAATCCAAAATAATAGCCAAAAAAAAGAAAAATCTATTCAACCACCATAATCAATTTTCAAAAACAGAATAGCAAATATCTCTATTTTTCAATTTTTGCATTCAAAAAATTTCTAAAAAAAAGAAATTTAAAACCCTTTTCTTTAATTTTCAATTTCAACCAATATATCAATAAATTTCAAAATGAATAACTTAATTTATTTCAACATAATTAATTTAATTAATCAATAAAATAAATCTAATCCAAGTTTAAATTATTTATTAATTAAATTAAATCACATTTCTAATATAAAACTAGATAAATTTAATCAACAACTTAACTACAAAAGCATATATTTACCTTTATAACATGCAATAAATAATCAAAGTGAATGAACAATATTAAAGCAACTTAAACTAAAACCCGATGACACACTATGACCAGGGTGATGACTTGGCATGGAAAACCTAGCTACTATCTCCCAATCGAATACCGTTGGGCCATGGACATGCTCAAACCTGTGAAACCAGGTGTAGTCGATGTCCTATACCTGTCAACCTACGAACAAAGAGTATAACGAACATGTATATATATCGTAATAAAACACACCGTGAAGAGGAAATCGCAGAATCGCAGGGCGCTCGCAAGCGAGTGGTGCAATCCCGTCCCCTTCACCAATACAGTGTTACTAATTGACAAATCTAACATCAATAATATAATCAAGGCATAAAGCATCATTAATTCAAATATCCACTTAGCTAATCCAAAAAATACCATAATGATAACATCAGAATAAATACCATCACATCAAAATACATCATCACATCATGATACAAATAGCGATCAAATAGTAACCGAGTACCATAGTCAAAGTACTAACAGAAAATAAAGCATAACAAAAGAGAATAATACTGGTCGATCAAAAGAGAAAAATGGAGGGGTATTACATCCTCCCCCCTAGAGTCAGGCTTACTCCTGGAAGCCTGCGAACAAATAGGGATAGAGCTCCCTCATTCTAGTTGCATCTTCCCCAGTGGATGACGTGTCATCCCTAGGATCCCACTGGATCCTAACCTGATCAATATCTCACCCTCAAAGAGCGAGCATTCTGTGCTCCATTACGGCCATGGGCTCCAAAGCCAGTTGCACATCCTCTACCTGTAAAGCATTCCAATCAAGGACACGAGATATGTTTGGATGGTACGGCTAAAGAACTAAAACATGAAATACATTGTGAATACGCGAGAGACTAGGCGGTAAAGCAAGATGGTAAGCAACTAGAACAATCTTCTCAAGTATCTCGAAGGGTCTGAAAAAGCAAGGTGCCAACTTAGAGCCCTTCCCATAATGGATGGGACTCTTTTGTGGACGCACCCGCAAGAAGACTCTATCGCCTTCAGAAAATTGATGATCCGCTCTATGCGCATCCGCATACTTCTTCTGCCTATCCTGTGTTACCACCAAGTGCTCTCTAATCCTATCCACCTACTGCTCCATATCCCATAATGTGCACCACTTGGTTGGGTGGAAAGTGCACCTTACTCCGTTGGGCTTTCTTCTTGTTTGTGTTGACGAGATTTCTAGTTGGAGAGCTCGTGGGATCCAGTTTCATTTCATGCTTTATTCTTTTTAGTTGATCTTGTGATTTATTACCCCTCATTTGTTATCGAGGTGGAAAGTTGTAATTGTAATCCTGCTTATTGGATTTACCTCATTCGGGGAATGAGAGATGTAATCTTATTGTTTAATTATTGTTAGATGAAATCACATGGTATTTCTTATTCTTTGATGTAATTTATCATGTATGGAATTTTTGTGTTCTTAATTTCTTAATTAAATAAATGTTATGGTTTCAATTCATGTTTTTTGTTGAGGTTCTAAATTAACCTCAGTCTCGTAACCTTAGAGGTTGTTCGCAATGTGTAGTGAACTTGCATGTTAATTATACTTAAACAAAAAAAAAAAAATTAGTACGTTTGAGTAGTTAATTGCAACTTCCTCTAGGGTTATGTGGCGGGGTGTTACATGTTCCTTACGTGATGCATGCTTTATATGTTTGTTTCTATTACTACAAGTTTAATGTGATGCTTTGAATAGAAGTTTAAATTGATGAAAATAAATTGTAGTGAATAATGATTCACCCCCTTCTCAGTATTCTAAGTGTTCAACATAGTGGTACTCCAAGTATAATATATTTCCCAAGTGATAACATATCTCTTAAAATAGTCAACCAGGTAAAGGTGATTGTGTCATTTAGGTATGGGCAATTGAAGATAATATGTTATGTTTTCTATATTCTAAGTTTGGCAAGAAAAAAAATTGCATCTAATATGATTGGTTCTAGAATACATTTTACCTTTGATGAGAATATTTAGATGTTGGCTAGAAGGAATGTGATATTGGATATGGTAATCATTCATGGTACTCTCTTTAAGTTGGAGGCATCAATACAATAAGTGTAATTGAGTTTGAATCAAATATATTGTGGCACCAAAAATTGGGTCATATAGGAGAAAAATGTTTTAAAAACTTGATAACTAGGAATATGAAGGAAGATATTTCAAATTATTCTATTAGTTTTTAGTTTTGTGGATATTATTTATTTGGAAAATAGGATAGGGAAAAATTTTCTTGAGCAACTACTAAAGCAAGATAAATTTTGGAAGTGATTTGCAGTGATGTTTTTGGTCCTATATATGTGTACTACATTGGTAAGTTTTGGTGTTATATCTATATTATTAATGATTATTCCAGGCATGCCTCAATATATTTCTTGATAATAAGTCTAATGTTTTTCACAAGTTTAAGGAGTGAAAGGTACTTGTAAATAATTAAAATAGTAAGAAAATAAAATTGTTAAGATTAGATAATGTGGGGAATTTTTCTCTAAGAAATTTGAAGTATTTTATATGCATGGTGGAATTATTGGATAGAGGAAAACATCCTACAAAGTACAATATAATTGGATAGATAATGAATAAAATATTGATAGATTGAACTAGATTCTTACTAAGAAATATTGGTCTAGAATATAAATTTCATATTTAAGTAGTAAGTAATACTTGTTACTTGATAAAGAGGTCTCCCACTTGTGTACTTAAATATACGACACCATATGAAATATGGATAGGTAATATCTTTTTGTTACATATTTGATAATATTTGGATATGAGGCATGTACTAAAGGAAATAAAATTTTAATTACGTTTTAAAGATAAGAAATGCAATTTCACAAGTTATGGTGAAAATGTAAAAGGTTTAAATCTTTAGAATCTTGTAACAGTAAAAAAATGAAATGTAAATTCAAGAGTAACACTAAAATTAGTCTATTCAAGAGATGTTTTTAAAGAACCCATATTTTTAACTAGGGATGAGCAAATGAAAGGAAAGGAGATCCAAGGATACATTTTAAAAATAAAATAGATCAATAAGATGCATTCTTAAATGAATAAGCTAGTGTATAAGACATTATGGATAAAGAGGAATATTATAGAGAAGGATCATTGGGGGAATTTAAAGAAGAAAACTTGTATGATTTGGTGATGTCTCCAACACTCATGAGAAGGTCTACAAGGTAGTAAAAATGGTGAAACAAGATCTATAAAATAAACTCTCCCTACTAGTGAATATAAGTATTTGAATAGTGCAATGAAAGAGGAAATTTTGGTATTAAAGTAGTGTAATTCTTGGGGCTTAGTTGATATAATTGAGGTAAGAAGTTCAATACTAAAAGTATATTAGAAATTTATAAGGCAATACTACTAACAAAAGGGCATTCCTAGATTGAGGGAATATACTTTGGTGACATATTTTATCCTTTAGCTAAGTTAAATTATATTAGAATGTTATTATCTATTTGTTATTGTGTTTGATTTTGAAGTAGAATAGATGGATGCCAAGGATGCATTCATGTATGTAGATTTAGAGGATAAAATATACATGAATTATTCTAAAGAATTTAAGTTCAAGGGAAAGAAGAACTAGTCTATGTACTAAAAAAGTATTTGTATGGTTTGAAGTAGTCATTACATATATGCTATCAAAATTTTGACATATATGTGATGGAACTAAGTTTTGTTAGGAGTAAAATGGATCATTATAGGCATCACAAATAAGTTGGTGATCTCGCATTTTAATTAATATTTTATATGTTAATGATATATTAATCATTAAAAATATTAAGGTAATAATTATTAAAATCAAGGCTTAACTACCTAAGAAAATTTATATGGACTTAAGGGTTGTAAGGTTCATAATAGGAAATAAAATTACTAAATATAGTTCTAGTAAAAATCTATGGTTGGATGAGGACACAAACTTAATTTATCTATAATTAAATAGCTATGAAATGAAATATGATGGGATATAATGATTCTTAGGTATTATAGTTCAAGATGCAAATTTTGCCTACAAATAGTAATATTATGGTAGAACCATGAGTAATTTGTAGAAGAAATCACAACCACCTATTTAATTAAATGTGTTATTGGAATCATGAATGGAAATGTAGGTGCACTTGCAGTAAAATCAAGTTCATGTGACACAATCCATAATACTAGTTATGTTAAAGAGGATGGCTTGAGATACCATAATTAGCTATAAGTGCTTTATTTTTTGTACGTTTTACTACAGGATCAATGCTAGTATTGGTGGTTATACACAAATTTGTACACATTAATTTTTTTTAATAAGAAACTATTTATTCTTAACGTGCACGGTAGCATATAGTCATCTATTATTACTATCCATATGGTGATATCATATTTAGTGAAAGTAATAATAAATAAATTAAAATTAAAATAAAGTACTAATCCAAGAGCAATTGTTTGAAGAACAATATTACCATTGAGATGAAAACAAAGAGCATACACACCAAATATCCAAGAGGAGACACAAAGTTTTGTAAGGGGGAAAAATCAAAGAAAAAACCTCAAATATTATGAAGATGGCATAAAGCCTAAGATGTAATACCCCTCCGTTTTGCTTCTTGTGTGTTTGCTTTATGCTATGTTTGGGATGCAGTTACTATTATACTGGACACACCTGGTTGTTTGTGTTTTGATCGCTACTATTGAGCGACATTGATTATCGTGTCATGTGGATTATCTAACTATTGTTTCACATGCATTATAGATTATTGATGTTAGTAGAGTTAGCTTGAGATATTGTATTACGTGATTTCTGATTATGATGTAATGTCAGTCTTTGATGAGTGTATTGGTGAAGAGGACAGTTTCGCATCACTCGCTTGCGAGCGCCCTGTGAATCCATGATTTCTTCTTCATGGTGTGTATTATATACTGGATATACTATATTATGTTGTTTACTTGGTTTCAGGTTGCAAGTACATGACACCGACTCCACCTGGTTTCACAGGTCTAAGCGTGTCGATTCAACGGTTAAGTTGAAAGGGAGATAGTAACTAGGTAACAAGTGTCAGGTCTACGCCCTAGCCTTAGTGAGTCGTGTTTACTTGGTTTAGTGTTATATGATTTTATTAGATGCATTATTATTTATTTAAATGTTTAGAATTATGTTATTGTTGAAAGTAGAAATTATTTTAATATTAAGTGAAATTTATACTTAGATGAAATATTTATGTTTATGATGAAATTGTATTTAATTAAATTTTAATTTATTTAATTAATTAAATGAATCTTGGAAAAGGTTGAATTTAATTATTAAATAATTAAAATTAATTAATTGAGCTTATTGAAATAAATTTAATTAAATTAAATTAAAAGAATTGAAAGAAAAGTGAAATTGCATTTTAAAATCAATTTGGGGTTTTCAAAAATGGGAAAAGGAAATAAATATCTATTTTCACTTTGCATGCAAAAGGAAATTAGGATTGGACTAGATATTGGAGTTTTAATGTGAATGCATGTTTCAATTTTTGGGAGAGAAGTTTTTGGAAGGATTGGTATTTTCAGAGGAATTTGGGAATTTTTGGAGAAATTGCACAAGTAGGGTTTGAAACAAATTTTGGATTTGGGAATTGGAATTGGTTGCACTTTTGAGGAAAAGCTTGGAGGAGGCTTCTATCAAGAAATGTCATCATCTTCTATAGCATCACATTCCAGGTTTTATACTTCATGTTTATTTCAATTTTAATTTAATGGTTGAGGAAATTTTGATAAATTTACCGTAGGAGACTGTTTAGTAAACAAAACCATAGATCCATTGTTTAAATTCAATTTAAAATTTTCTCAAACATTTAGGATTTATTATGGAAATTTTACTTTGAAAACAAACAGATCTGTATTGCAAATTCAAACCCTGTAGAAAAATTACATTGAAAATCAAACTAAAATTTAGTTTGGTACAAAGTTCTTTGTTTAAATTTTTCTAAAAATTGAAAGAATAGGTTGTGGGAAACTAAGATTACAATTTTTGGAGTTTAGAATGGAAATCTGGAAAAATAAATTAATTTTCCTATTTCTGGTTTTTCTTGTTTAAAAATATTTTTTTTCAATTTGACCAGTTTTAAATTCTGGTAAATATATAAATATATCTACATATTTATATATGATTTGGAATTGTATATTACATATATAAACTTTAGATCTTCAAATATTATTAAACCAATGTTAAAGATTTTAGTATTGAAAATCTGTGTCTCGAAAAACGTGCCTGTGTAAAAATATGTTTTTCCCCTTTTTTCATTTTTTGGGGTTCTGTGTTTTAAAAAAATAAAAA
Source organism: Sequoiadendron giganteum (assembly GCA_007115665.2). Lineage (NCBI taxonomy): Eukaryota > Viridiplantae > Streptophyta > Pinopsida > Cupressales > Cupressaceae > Sequoiadendron > Sequoiadendron giganteum. Next base: position 425,180,202 of record CM021103.1, read on the forward strand.
AATAAAAAATAAAAGAAAAATTACAGTGATATAGAAAGTTGTTAAATTTATAAAAAATAAAAAATAAAAATTTAAAATAAATAAAAATAAATAAATAAAGCATTGGCCGCACCCTTGGTGCAGTGAGAGGGACGCTGTCATGGGACAGCGCACCCACCCTTTGGGGGACACGCTATCACATGATAGTGTCGGCCCCCACGCAACCACTGTGGGTGCGTCCGGCCGGTACATGGTACCGCCGGCGCGCCACAGTACCATGTGACTGGGGTTTGGGGAAAATTGGCCACACTTCTTTCATTTTAATTTTTTTTTTTTTGTTATTTTTTTTTTAGTAAGTTTTATTTTATTATTGTTAATTTTAGATTTAAATTCAGACACCTGTGTGTTCGTTCATCATCTGAGGTAGCTCGAGAATCGTGTCAGAAATATTGGATTTTATATTTAACATGCTTATATTTTGTTATATAAAATATATAAATAAATTTTATATAGTTAATATATGTATTTATTTATATGTTTGATGGTAATTATATTTTAAGGAGAAATGGTTATAGATTTTTCCAGAATTAGATTTTTTTACTCAGACTGGTAATTTTTTTTAACAGAGTTTCTTTTTCCTTATTTGTAAAAGTGCATGCATGATTTTAATTGTAGTGTATTGTTAAATTATGTGAATTGATTTAATTTATTGGAATAATACTTTATATGTATATATATATAAGCATTAGATGATCAGATTAGACATATTAACACATGTGTGTTATAAGACAATAAATTTAACGGAAATCTCTTATTGAAAATGATTGGATATTGTTGCAAAAAGTATTTGTTTTCAAGATGAAATTATTGCGTTTTAGTGAAGATTTAGAAAGATAATATTTATTTTTTGTGAATAGCATTAAGAAGAAATGTGGATTTAATATATCCGAACATAGTGTTTTTCATTACCAATGCAATATTAAATTATTTTCCCTTATTGTAAATGTTTTGGGAATGGGTAATTGTATTTATACATTGTAAAGTCTTCCAGTGAATGTGGGTCATTCTCATGTTAGTTAATGATCGTTTTTCCTTGGGTAGTGTTGTATGAGTTTGTTTTCCTCCAAGTGTTGGAGTGGGATTCTTTATTGTGTCTCCTAGATTAGGAGAGACTGAGTTATTCAATTCTATAACACTTGAGTCACCCTTGGAGTCTAGATTTGAGTAGTGAGTTATCCATTAGAAGAGTGGCTTTTGTTAGGGGCTGCAGCCCAAAGAGGTAAACCGGGTAACCTTCGAAAGTGTTTTTAAGAAGTGATTATTAAAGCGAAGTACTTAGATTACTAGGATACATTCACATTAACCAAGATAAAATTAACCTCACTCACAGACACAAGGGCTTGTTTAGACTTGGGGTGAGTGAGAAGGCCTGGAATGGCAAGGTCAACTAGCTTGTCCATACGAAAGGTAGTTGATTCTGCTTGAGTGAGTATGAGGGCCGGGATTCCATTGAGGTCACCAGGATTACCGGAGCCTATGAAGGATGCCTAGAGGAGATCTCATGACGCACCTTGCGATGACACTCTATCTAGGATAACCTTGATTATATGTTGTGTGTATGGTTTCTTTAGCACACTTGATTTTATTATGTCTGGAAGCAATGTAACCATGTTAGTGTTAGATTTATATTGTGCATATGTATGGTTGAGTCAGTTTGTTCAGTTAGTCAGCCTTTGGTTAGAGGTAGTAGATTTCTTGTCCATGTTGCATTTTTACTATCTCCTAGCATGGGGGGTGGGCCTTCGGGTACCACTAGGTTGGGTGGAACATGCACCAAAGCCATTGGGTCCCCCTTTGTTCTTCATTTTGTGGAAGCGAGACATCTAGTTGGATAGCTTGCGGTTATTGTTATTCTCTTTTTGTACTATTGTAATTCTTCTTGTATCAGTTGTATTTACCCCTCTTGTTGTTATGAGGTGGATCTTGTAATTATTATACTCTTATGTATTTTTTACTCATTCTGGGAATGAGGATTGTAATCTTGTAATGGTTTATGTAATGGAATTATGTGATGGATAATCTATTCATATCTTGTATTTACTTATGTTAGATGTATGTCATTACTTGAGATGTTTATTGCAATGTAATTTAGATGATGTATGTTAATGGGAATTAAGTAATCTCGGTTACGTAGCCTTAGGGGAGGTTGTCAATTATAGGTGAACATGTATGTTTAATTCATTTTTAAAAAAAAATTAGTACGCATTTGTAGTGAATTGAAACTTCCTCTAGGGTTGCGTGGTGGGGCATTACATAAGAAGATTACAAAGAGAATGAGAGAGAGAGATATCTCAAGTATTGAATGCTTCATGTGAAGAATGAGAGAAGCACCTCAAATAAATAAAGGTGAGAAAGGAGTTGCATAAGTAACTCCCATGTCTATGCATTCCACCTTCATTCTATGTGTGTGCAAGGTGTCAAGATCTTCATAAGGAGGAGGCTACACCTAAGCCTTAATATTCACACAAAAAGGAATTATAAAATGGGTCATTCTCACACATGTGTGAGAATACTCAAATAAGACAAAATACTTGTAGGGATTCCTTTGGAATATTTCTACAATTAAATAAATAACATAAATTAATAAATAATCTTTGCCTAAGTAAAGATTAATTTATAACACCCCCCCTTAAGCTTTAATTTGGTATTTTACATCAAACCCTTCAATGGGTTGTAATCCTATATTTTTACAATGAAGGAGAAATTTATCTTTATAAAGAGGTTTGGTGAGAATATATGCAACTTGATCTTCACCTTTACAATACAAAAGAGAAATTTCTTTGTCTTTAATTTTCTCTCTAATGAAGTGATTTTGGATAGCTATATGCTTGGTTATTGCATGAAAGATGTGATTTTTTCCAAAGCGATGGCACTTTGATTATCACAATATAGAGGTGTAGGATATTTTTGAGGTAAACCCAAGTCTTCAAGTAGTCTTCTTAATCATAGTGCTTCTTTGTATGTATTTGTACAACCTTTATATTCTACTTCTATAGAGCAAAGAGAAGTAGATTGTTGCTTCTTAATTTTCCATGAAATTGCACCTAATATAACAAAGAAATAATAACCACAAGTGGATCTCCCAACATTGGTATCACCTCCTAAATCTAAATTACTATAACCTGTTAAAGAAAATTCGTAATTTGCATCATAAAAGAGACCAAGATTAAGAGTACCTTTAACATATCTTAAAATTCTTTTTGCAAATTTAAAATTAATTTGTTGTGGTTTAGACATGTATCTAAAAATTAAACCAACACTATAGGAAATATCAGGTCTAGTAAGAGTTAAGTAATTTAAACTTCCAAATAATTGCCTATATAAAGTAGAATCAACAAATCGAGTTTCCATATCAACCATTAATTTAGTTCCTAATTAACAAGGAGTAGAAACATAATTTGCATAATTCATTTTAAATTTATCTAAGAGATTTTGAGCATATTTATGTTGAGAAAGAAAAATACCTATAGGTGTTTGCCAAATTTGCATACTCAAAAAATTATGTAATAAGCCTAAATAGATTATTGAGTTTAGACTTGATATCACAAATCAAATTGTTAGAACTATAAGTAATAATAAAATCATCAACATATAAAATAATTATCACAATATCATTTTCACTATGTTTAATATATAAATTTGGATCATTTTTGCTTCCAATGAAACCTTGAGATTGAAAGAAAGCATTAATTTTAGAATACCATTGTCTGGGAGATTACTTTAAACCATAAATTATTGAGTTTAGACTTGATATCACAAATCAAATTGTTAGAACTAGAAGTAATAATAAAATCATCAACATATATAAAATAATTATCACATTATCATTTTCACTATGTTTAATATATAAATTTGGATCATTTTTGCTTCCAATGAAACCTTGAGATTGAAAGAAAGCATTAATTTTAGAATACCATTCTCTAGGAGATGACTTTAAACCATAAATTGATTTCTTTAATTTGCATAAAATATTTTCATTACCTTCCTTAATAAAACCCAAAGGTTGAGACATGAATTTCTTCATGTAAATCACCATTTAAGAATGCACTTTTAACATCCATTTGATGAATGGGCCAATACATATGAGAATTAAAATAAAGAACTAATTTAATAGTTGAAATTTAAGTTACTGAAGCAAAAAATTCATTATAATCTAAGCCTTCCACTTGGGAAGCCTCTAGCAACTAATCTAGCTTTAAACTTGCTAACCTCATTATTTGCATTGACCTTAGTTTAATACAACAATTTACATGAAAAAATATTCTTTCCATGAGGTAAAGGAACTAGATCCCAAGTTTTATTAGAAATTAATGTATCATATTCTTCTTGCATAGCCTTTTTTCAATAAGGTTGATCTTTAGCTTGTTCATAAGTTTGAGGATCATTCATATGCTTAAATTTAGACATCAAAGCATAATTGCAATAGTTTTCTTTCCTAGCCTTAGATTGATTTATTATATTTAAAATATCCTCACTTTATTTCATAAAATGTTTAAACCATTTAGGATTTCTTTTAGATGTAGGAGTATCATCACTTGAAGAAGAATCATTAGGAAAAGATTCAACATGATCATATAAACTATCACTTTGACTAGGAGATGCATTAGGAGGGTTTAAAGAAGGAGGATTATCCTCAATGACAATATGTTTATTTTGAGAAGATTCAATGTTATGAACTTTAGAACAATAATGCACACCATTTTCAAAAATACATACATCTCTAGAAACTTTAACTTTCTTAGTAATAGGATTATAAATCCTATAAGCATTAGAATGTTCATCATAACCAACAAAAAAATGGTAAGCAGATTTAGAATCTAATTTTTCTCTTTTTGTTTAGGTTTATGAACATAAGAAATTGAACCAAAAATTCTTAAATTTTTACGATTAAGCTTCCTACCAAACCAAGCCTCTTCAGAAGTTATATCCTTTAAGGCTTTTGTATGAGTCCAATTAATAATATAAGTAGTACAAAACATTATTTCAACCCAAAATTTATTAAATATATTTTAAGCATGTGACAATCATCTAGCCATTTCAACAATAGTTCTACACTTCCTTTCTACTACACCATTTTGTTGAGGTGTATAGGGAATTGTTAGCTCATGTTTAATACCAAATGACTTTAAATAATTATTGAAATCATTATTCACATATTATTTACCATTATTAATTCTAAGAATTTTGAATTTAAAACTAGATTGTCTTTCAACAAATTTATGAAATTCAAAAAAATATCAAGAACTTGATCCTCACTTTAAAGAAAATAGATCCAAGTTCTTATAGAATAATCATCAACAAAATTAAGTGCATACCTTGATCCTTGGATGGATTTACTCTCCATGGGTCCTAAAAGGTCATTATGGACTAGGTGCAACTTATGATGTGCCCTCCATGCTTGACCTTGTGGAAAGGGATCCCTATGTGTCTTACCACTCATGCATCATGTGCATACAATCTTAGATGGAACAATGCTAGGTAATCCTTCTATCATATTAAATTTTTCACCAAGATAATATTGGTAGCATGGATATGACCAAGTCTTTCATGCCAAACATTGAAATTAATGGTACATAGTAAATAATATTTAGAATGAGCAAACTCATAAAATTTGAATAAATTGTCATTGTCTAACTTAGCATTAGCAACAAATTTATGATTTTGTTTTGGGTCAATCACATAGCACATATCTTTGTAAAATTTTATTTTGTAATCCATATAAAGCTTAGTAACTAAAAGAAAATTAATCTTTAATTCAGAAACATATAAAATATCATGTAATTTACCATTAGGAACATTCACATCTCCAATTGCTTCTACTTTACAACTATGATTATTAACAAGTTTAACTGGAATATTAGACATGTCAAGTTGCATGGATTCAACTACTTCTTTATGAGAAGTAACATGCTGAGAAGCACCTGAATCAATAACCCATTCAAGAGGTGTTGAAGAATTATAACTACAAATAAAAACTCTTCTTGATTAATTTGCATTGTTGTTAAACTTATTGTTATTAGATTTTATGTTATTGATTATTTTGCCTCATGGGCTTTTTATCCTTTTGTTTCTTAAAATAAGTGTTAGACCAATTACCATATTTAAAACAATAAGTATAATGAGGCCTTTTAGAAGAAGTATTCTTCCTAAGATCATTAGTATTATCATGATAAGACTTAAGATTATTATATTGTTTATTATAAGGCTTAAAATTTTGCTTATGATTTTTAGACATAAAAGCATGCTCGCTACTTTTAAGATTACCAAATTGAATCAATTTTGCTTCATCTTATTTTAATAAATTTCTAAAAAATGTCATAAGTTGACTAGCTAATGAACGAATAGCTAATTGAGCATGAATATTAGTAATAAATTGTTGAAATTGCTTAGGAAGATATTTTAAAAAATTAGATGAATTATTCTAAGATCTTCAAGAATTACTCCTAAATCTTGCAATTGACTATTTAAAGCATCAAATTTTAACAAAAAATCATCTATAGTTTTGAAATCAATATACTTGAAATCTTCAATTTGATCTTGAAGTTGTATCCTCCTTGACTCATTTGAACTATCATAGATGTTTGGAGGATTTATAATGCTTCATAGGCTTTCACACAATTCCCAATATGAACATAAAGTTTGAGAGACATAGAAATGCCTATGAGGCCAAGAGCTTCCTCATTTTGAAGCTTCCATTTTTATTGAACCTTCTTGGATGCAGATGGATCCGATTTTGACTTTGGATTCATTGCAACATCCAAAAGATGTTTAAATCAATTAAAAAAATATGATTTTTTCATGAATGATAATTAGAGCTATTTAATTTAATATCTAGAATTAAATTTGACATTGCTGAACTTCTCTTTTGGTATTTGTTCTTGATGTCAAAATTATGTTTTAGATTGGCATCTTGGTGAATGATTATCAGTTGCACAGTTTACATTCAGATTGTTGGCACTCTTGTTTATATTTTGTCTTGGCATACTTGGTTTTGGCTTCGACATTGCGATGATGGTTTTGATGGTACTGATCTCTTGACTCCATGTGCAGATTACAAGGCATCTTGTTTACAGGATTATGATTCTATGTTCAAGTGGTATAATTGTAGTCTGACAGGTTTGAAATTTTGAGCTATACTATGTTAAGGTAATCTAAGGGTTTATATGGTATTGGCATGTTCAGATTTTTGTGGTTACATGGCGTTGATAATGTTTTGAACAACATCATAGTTGTGTTTTCTTTTCAACCTCATACAGGTAATGCTTATAGACAACTTGGTTTTTGGAATCATAATTGGAGTTGGCATTTAGGATTAAGAAAACCCTATCGGGTTTCCTTAAACATTTGATATTTGCATGGGAATATGATAAGTTGATATCAATTGGCATCTTTTTTAGGAAAAGGTATTATATGGCTATCATGGAAGAGTCAATAAATTGAACCTCTCTTAGCATGGAATCAAACTTTATAACATAGCAAAAGGCATTGAATAAAAGTATTATTTGAATCGGGTCTTATATTTGATATTTCATTAGGCCTTAAGGCCAACAGCAGGTATGAGGTATTAATTTTTTTTAAACCACTATGAAAATGACATGTTTTTGAATTCTTGGTAATAATGATTGTTATGGTAATCTGCATTTTTTTTAAGTGGTCATGACAAATTATTAAAGACATAATTGTGTCAGCATTTTTACTTGTTTGATCATTAAACATCGATTAAAGTTTACCATTGATGAAGTTGATTGATAGTTTGTATGCATTCCAAAGGTAATGAGATTGTTGGCATGCATTGCATTGGCTCATTCATGGAATTTAGAATACATTATGATTTTTCTTCTTATGTCTTCAGTCCTTTCGAACTTCAAACTTAATCATATCTTGAAAAGTCATCGATTGCTTTTGCAAAGGGAAATTAGGGAATTTTTTTGGTGTATCACAAGCTTGTGGGTTTGGAACCCTAGCTTCGCCACCACCATGGAAATTATCTCTCACTTGTTACTCAATTGTTTTTGCCTTACTGCAACTCAAATGAAATCAAATGGAGCTCTCTGTAAGATCCTTGCCATGGTCGGTGTCTTTGTCAGCCGTTTGTCTTTGGGAGAAGGCTCAAACTTGGAAGAAGTTTTTTTGTTCTTTTTCATTCAGTCAGGTTGGTAAATTATTAATGAAAGATTCTCATGACTCTCTTCATGTATTCATCTTATCATTTAAAGTATGAGGAACCATTACTTCTCATGGCACAAAAACAAAAGACAGTTTTTTGTTCTTTTCTAAAAATGCTGAAATGGGGTATATTGTTCGTGGTCAGAAATATTGCATTTCAGTTACTCAAAGTCTAAAATAGATACCCAGATAGAATATCATTTTCTATTTTTGGTTCTGCTATGAAGGGTTATGTTCTTTGGTTAGTGGGTAATCATGCATTCTGAAAAGTATGTTATTCTTCTTCATGGATTCTATGGTATTTGCTCTTGGTCATTGAATGCACAATCATATGGGTTCAATTACATTTTGTTGCAGTGGTATTCAAATATATTTGATGGTGCATGCATTATATTGTTTCTTTTTTCAGAAAGTATTGCCTGTGTAGGCTCCTTGAGTGGACAGGGTTCAAAGTCTTCTTTCTAAAAATACATTTTCCTTGACCATTCTATCAGAAGCAATCCTCTATGTTGAGTACTTCTCTGAATCACTGTAATACTTGGCAAAAAGATTCGACAGAAGTTGGGTACATTAAAAATTACCTCTGTTGTTTGAATAGGAATGTATATGTTTTTAGGTCGTAATTTTTTCTATTTAATCAAGATATATTTGTAAGAGAAAATAGAGGGAAAGTGAACTATTTTTGAACCATGAAAAATCATTAAGAAAAACACAACTATGGTATTGTCTACACTGAAAGACATGTTTTGATTTTGAGATTGAAAATATGAAGTATAAGTTCAATAACAAGTTGTCTCAAGATGAGATAATGGCTAGAATTCTAGAAGTTCATTCTTGAACTTTAAGGATTGTAGGTATTGTCTGTTAAGAGGCACTTGTGAGAAAAGAGAGACCCTCTGTATCATTGTATTTTAGTAAACAGAGAAGGAGTTGGTGCTCCTTGAAATTGGTGTTTCAAAATGAGGGGTTGGTGCTAAGAAATCAGCCTATAAGACATTGCTAAAAGTGGTTTTTAAAATATAAGCCTAGAAAAGCAATAGTTTAGGAGTTGTTTTTCTACCCCAGGAGGGTTTTCCACTTGGCATATCTTGTGTCACTTTGCTTATCTGTGGTTCCACTGATTTATTTTGTGAATGCTTTTTTATGCTATGTTTCACTGTCATACTTCTCATTTCAGTTATATGTGATTGCATTCAATATATGGATGAGTTAATCATTGATAAATGAGAGCATAAATATGTTTTATTTCAGTTTTTGGAAATTTGTCAAATCTATTCATGACACTGATTCACCCCCCCCTCTCAGTGTCTTTTTCTCACCAACAATTGGTATCAGAGTGTAGGGTCCTCTGATAGGTCTCTCCAAACTAGGATTGATTCTAGCCTTGGAGTCTGTTCAAAATGTCTCAAGCTCATGAAGGCACATCTATGACTAGAGCTCCATTATTTGATGGAACTAATTATGTTTTCTGGAAAATCTGAATGGAGACTTATCTAACTTCTATTGATCTCGATGTGTGGAGCGTAGTGTTAACTGGGTACACTGTATCAACTACATTGCCCACAAATTCTGCTGAAAAGAAAAGATATGAAACTAATGCAAGAGCAAAACATGCTTTGACTAAAGATGTCTTTATCAAAGTCATGCACTACAACTCTGCTAGGGATATATAGATTAAACTTGAAACTATCTATCAAGGAAATGAAAAAGTTAAACAGTCAAAATTCCTCACTCTAAAACACCAATTTGAAGAAATAAAAATGAGGGATGATGAAAAAATAGTTGATTACTTCTTGAGAGTTAATGAAATTTTTAATGCTATGAAAGGTCTGGGAGAAGAAGTAAAATAATTCGATGATGTAACTAAGGTAATTAGAACCTTACTGACTAAATTTGAAGCTAAGGTCTCTACTCTAGAAGAGAAGAAACACTTTGACCATCTTACCCTAGAAAGCCTACAAGGCACTTTGACTGCCTATGAAATGAGAATCAGTAAAAACAACTCCTCTGCAAAAGAAACTACCTTTAATACTAAAAGAAAAGAAAAAGATGAGGCTACTGAATCAGAATTTTTTGATTCTAAAGAATCCCACTTTGTTAGAAAGCTCAAAAAGGGGTCTGGAAAATATAAGGGAAAACTTCCCTTCAAATTTTTTAACTATGGAAAAATAGGCCACTTTGCTGCAAAGTGACCCTATGGTGATTTGAATAGTGACAATGAGAAATCTGAAAAACTACCTAAGAAAAAGGCCCATAGACCTAAACAAAAGTTCAACTTCAAAAAGAAGAAGAGTATGTTCAGCAAAAATGAAACAGACACTGAATTTGAAGATTCTTTAGATGAAGAAGATGAAAATCTTTTCATGGTTGAAATCATTCAGCAAGAAGATACTAAAAACAATGATGTTGAAGATGGAGAAGTAGATCTAGAAGGTGAACTGAAATGTGCTTTAAAAGAGCTATGAAAACTGAAAAACCAAATTCTTGCTCAAAATCTTTCTCAAGAGCAACTCACAAATCAATAAATAGTCTCCTTGAAGACTCAACTTGAAGAAGCCAAGAGAGTTGAGGATTGTCTTCGTATTGGTTTAAATCATAAAGATCAAGAAATTCAAAAACTTGAACATGAAATTGTTGATCTTAGGAAGACCATTGAGAAGTATGAGAGTACTCTAAAACTAAATGACATGCTCAGTAAGCAAAAATTGAACAAGGACAAAACTGGTATTGGGTTCATGAAGGGTGAATGTTCAAATGATGGTGCAAAGAAAAATGATATTGCTGCAAATAATTTTTTTGAATCTAATCATCTTGATTCTAATAAGAATCATGTTTATTCTTTTAGGAATAACACAACATTATATAATCCCAACCCTTTCTTTTATGGGTACTGTTATTTCTACAAAAGGTTTGGCCACAAAGTGAGCTCTTGTAGGTTTATGAATCCTAGAACACCTATATTTGGTCATAAGCAACACCTTGGTTTTGCTAGATAGATCAGATGCTTTAAATGCAATATTTTGGGTCATTCTGCTAAGCAGTGCAAATTTGATCTACAATTTAAATAGCAGAAAACCTAAAAGGTTTGAAAACCTAAAAATTTCAAAAACATAGAGCAAACTATGTTAGTTCAAAAAAAATTTCATTCAAAGAAAAAGGACTTATGGGTCCTGGACAATGGTTGTTCAAACCACATGATTGGTGACAAAGAAAAATTCACAAATCTTGAAGATTATGTAGGTGGATATGTGAAGTTTGGAGACAATTCTGGTATACAAATCAAAGGTAGAGGTTCACTTCTTTTGAATGAGGACACTCCTATCTACAATGTGTATTGCGTAGAAGGTCTAAAGCACAATCTTCTAAGTGTCAGCCAAATTTGTGACATTGGCTATCATGTTTTTTTCACTTCACAGGGATGTGAGATTAAAAATAAGCTTGGAAAGGCTATTACTACTAGAAGAAGGACTAAGGGAAATGTTTACAATCTTATTGACACATATGGTAATGAAAATAATCAAGGTATGTGTTTAATGAGTCAAGTTGAAGAAAGTTGGTTGTGACACAAGAGACTAGGTCAAATTAACTTTGACAATATGGTTAGGATCAACAAAAACCAGAATGTAAGAGGTATGTCTGTCTTAAGAAAACCTAAAAATGCAGTCTGTAAAGAATATCTCAAAGGCAAGCAAACAAAGGTGAGCTTTAAATCTAAATAACATTCTTCTACTAGACCTCTACAATGTGTTCATATAGATTTATGTGGTCCTACAAGGACTAGATCTATTAATGGTGAGAAATATTTCATGTTATCTATTGATGATTACTCTCGTATGGTATGGGTTACTTTTCTCAAGCATAAATCTGAAGCTTTTGAACATTTTAAAGTATTTATAAAAATGGTTGAAAGGGAGTGTCAGATTTAAAATTGAAATGTCTGAGATCTGAAAAAGGTGGTGAATTCACCTCACAATAATTCATTGACTATTGTGAAAGACATGGCATAAAAAAAAAATATGTTGCTGCTAGAACACCTAAACATAATGGGGTTGTCGAGAGAAAGAATAGAACAGTCAAAGAAATGGAAAGGACTATGCTAGATGAAGCAAAACTGCAAAACATGTACTGGAAAGAAGTTGTCCGTACAACTGTTTACATCTTGAATAGAGTATAAATCAAAGTGAAATCCAATTTCACTCCATACAAGTTGTGGTATGGTAAATTTTCCTCAATTAAATACTTTAGAATATTTGGCTGTAAGTGTTTTATCAAGAGAGATGATGATAATTTAGGCAACTTTCAATCTAAGTCTGATTAAGGCATTTTTTTAGGATACTCCACGCATAGCAAAGCCTATAAATGCTTTAATAATAGGTTGAATAAGATTATTGAATCTGTCAATGTCAAATTTCATGAAAATATTCTTTTAGATGTTGAACCTGTGCAGGATGATGAGGAAAAACAATTTGAAATTGAAACAAATTCAAAAGGCTTTGAAACAACAAAGCCTGAAGTAGAATCTACAAGTCCTAAACTAGCTGAAGCAAATTCTAAAAATGTTGAAACAACTCCTGAAATTGTGTAACAAAAACACCTACAAAATCTCTTGCTAGAAACCATCCTAAAGATTTGATTATTCGAGATAAATCTGCAGGAGTTCAAACAAGAAGAAGAACTATTAAATTTGAAGAAAAATCTCACATAGTTGAGCTTACTACTTTCTATTTGATTACACAGTTTGAGCCAAAAAACATTGATGAAGCTCTAACTGATGAATGTTGGCTTAATGCAATGCAGGAAGAAATTGATCAAATTGAGAAATATCATACTTGGGAGTTAGTCCCAAGACCAGATGACAAAAATGTCATAGGGGGAAAATGGATATTCAGAATAAAAACATGATGAAAATGGCCATGTTGTTTGCAACAAGGGTAGGTATGTCTGCAAAGGATATGCTCAGCAAGAAGGTATTGACTTTGGTGAAACCTTTGCACCTGTAGCTGGACTTGAATCTATTAGAATATTCTTGGCTTATTCTATTTTCAAGAACTTTAGTGTATATCAAATGGATGTCAAAACTACTTTTCTAAAGGTTATTTGGATGAAGAAGTTTATATAGAAAAGCCTGAAGGGTTCATTTGCAAAAACAAGCCTAATCATTTTTACAGGCTGAAAAAGGCTCTATATGGCCTAAAACAAGCTCCTAGAGCTTGGTACTCTAGACTGGATAATCATTTGATTTCAAAAGGTTTTATTAGAGGAGGTGTAGACAACAATCTCTATGTTAAGATTGAAGGTTCTGATATTCTGGTTGTTGACATCTATGTTGATGATACTATCTTTGGTTGCAATAATACTGATTTGAGTAAAAAATTCTCTCTGATTATGGAATCTGAGCTCGAAATGTCAATGTTGGGAGAATTAACTTTCTTCTTAGGTCTTCAAATATCTCAACTTGAAACTGATATTTTTCTCTCTCAAACAAAGTATGCAAGAGAGATGCTAAATAAATTTAAAATCGATGAATGTCATCCAGTTAGCACTCCAATGGTTACTGGATGCAAACTCAGTAAGGTTGATGATTCTCCTACTGTAAATCCAACTGAATATAGGTCAATGATTGGCAGCTTGTTATATCTAACAACCTCTAGACCTGACATAATGTAGGAAGTTTGCATGGTTGCAAGATTTCAGTCATCTCCTAAGGAATCTCATATTAATGTTGTGAGAAGGATTCTTAAATATGTTCAGGGCACGCTTGATTATGGACTCTGGTATCCTAGAAGCAATAATTTCTCATTAATTGCATATACTAATGTTGACCTATTTGGTTGTCTGGATGATAGAAAAAGCACCAGTGGTGTTGCTTTCTTTCTTGGTGATCGATTAGTGGCATGACACAACAAAAAACAAGAATTTATTTCACTCTCCACTGCTGAAACAAAATATATTGCTGCCACCTGTTGTTGTACTCAAGTACTCTGGATGTCACAAACTCTATCTGACATGGGTATTGAAGTTCCTAAACATGTTTTGTATTATGTGTGATAATACTAGTGTGATTAATATCTCCAAAAATCTTGTTATGCACTCTCGCACTAAACACATTGCTATTAAATATCACTTTCTTCGTGAAAAGGTGTTGGCTAATGAGGTTTCTATGCAATATGTTCCTACACAAGCACAGGTAGTTGACATCTTCACTAAGCCTTTTGATGTAGACACATAACAATGACCTAGGCCTGTAAGCACTATTTTACCACTTTTCGTCCTAGCATAATTATGGCATTTTAATTATGTTTTTAACCCACCTTCAACTATTAATTAAATAATTCATAATTATTTAATTAATTCACGACCTTTTTATTCTTCCTGATTATTAAATAAATAAATCTTATTTATTTATTTAATGCATCACTAATTATCTAAAGTCTAACCATAATTCAATTAAAGTTCTCAATTTATTTAATTAATCTATGTCATTAATGTCCTCTTGATTATTAAATAAATATATTCTAATTTATTTATTTAATATGTCACTAATTCTCAAATCCTCTTTTAAATTAAATAGATTTATTAATTTATTTAATTAATTAACTACCTCTTCTAAATTAAATAATTATTCCTAATTATTTAATTGCCTTATTTGATATTTCCCTCATTTTAAATAAAACAATTTATTTAAAAATGACTTCACATAGTTAACTGATTCTTCTTTTAGTAATAATCTTAAATCAATTATTTACTATCTCATTAAATCCATATTTTGAATTAATTTTAATTCAAAATGGAAATATTCTTCTACAAATCAAGTAATTGCTAAAATTACCAATTTTCTAAATCTCATCTTCTTATCTTTTGATTTTTACTAATTTTCATCTCACTCGTTACTCAGTTGTTTTTGTCTTACTGCAACTCAAATGACATCGAATGGAGCTCTCTGTAAGATCCATGCCATGGTCGGTGTCTTTGTCAGTCGTTTGTCTTTGGGAGAAGGCTCGAACTTGGAAGAAGTTTTTCTGTTCTTTTTCATTCAGTCGGGTTGGTAAATTCTTAATAACAAATTCTCACGACTCTCTTCAGGTATTCATCTTATCATTTGAAGTATGAGGAACCTTTACTTCTCGTGGCACAAAAACAAAAGACAATTTTTTTTTTCTTTCCTGAAAATGCTCAAATGGGGTATATTGTTCGTGGTCAGAAATACTGCATTTCAGTTACTCAAATTCTAAAATAGATACCTAGATAGAATACCATTTTCTATTTTTGGTTCTATTGTGAAGGGTTATGTTTTTCGGTTAGTGGGTAATCATGCATTCTGAAAAGTATGTCATTCTTCTTCATGGATTATGTGGTATTTGCTCTTGGTCATTGAATGCACAATCATATGGGTTCAATTACATTTCATTGCAATGGTATTCAAATATATTTTGATGGTGCATGCATTATATTGTTTCTTTTTTCAGAATGTATTACTTGTGCAGGCTCCTTGAGTGGACAGGGTTCAAAGTCTTCTTTCTAAAAATACATTTTCCTTGACCATTCTATCAGAAGGAATCCTCTATGTTGAGTACTTCTCTAAATCACTATAATACCTAGAAAAATGATTTGACAAAAGTTGGGTACATTAAAAATTACCTCTATTGTTTGAATAGGAATATATATGTTTTTGGGTTGTAATTTTTTGTATGTAATCAAGATATATTTGTAAGAGAAAACAAAGAGAAAGTGAACTGTTTTTGAACCATGAAAAATGACTGAGAAAAACACAACTATTGTATTGTCTACGCTGAAAGACATGTTTAGATTTTGAGATTGAAAATCTGAAGTATAAGTTCAATAACAATTTGTCTCAAGATGAGATAATAGCTAGAATTCTGGAAGTTCATTCTTGAATTTTGAGGATTGTAGGTATTGTCTGTTAAGAGGCACTTGTGAGAAAAGAGAGACCCTATGTATCATTGTATTTTAAGTAAACAGAGAAGGAGTTGGTGCTCCTTGAAATTGGTGTTTCAAAATGAGGGGTTGGTGCTCAAAAATCAGCCTATAAGGCATTGTTAAAAGTGGTTTTTAAAATATAAGCTTAGAAAAGCAACAATTTAGGAGTTGTTTTTCTACCCCAAGAGGGTTTTCCACTCGGCATATCTTGTGTCATTTTTCTTATCTCTGGTTCCACTGATTTATTGTGTGAATGCTTTGTTATGCTATGTTTCACTGTCATACTTCTTATTTAAGTTATATGTGATTGCATTCAATATATGGATGAGTTAATCATTGATAAATGAGAGCATAAATATGTTTTATTTCAGTTTTTGGAAATTTGTCAAATTTGTTCATGACACTAATTCACCCCCCCTCTCAGTGTCTTGTTCATGACACTGATTAAAAATAAGCTCGGAAAGGCTATTGCTGCTGGAAGAAGGACTAAGGGAAATTTTTACAATCTTCTTGACACATTTGGTAATTAAAATAACGAAGGTATGTGTTTAATGAGTGAAGTTGAAGAAAGTTGGTTGTGGCACAAGAGACTAGGTCACATTAACTTTGATAGTATGGTTAGGATCAACAAAAACCAAAATGTAAGAGGTATGCCTATCTTAAGAAAACCTGAAAATGCAATTTGTAAAGAATGTCTCAAAGGCAAGCAAACAAAGGTGAGCCTTAAATCTAAAGAACATTCTTCTACTAGACCTCTGCAACTTTTTCATACAGATTTATGTGGTCTTACAAGGACTAGATCTATCAATGGTGAGAAATATTTCATGTGATTGTTGATGATTAGTCTCGTATGGTATGGGTTAAAAGCTTTTGAACATTTTAAAGTCTCTAGAAAAATGGTTGAAAGGGAGTCAGATTTAAAATTGAAATGTCTGAGATCTGACAAAGGTGGTGAATTCACCTCACAATAATTCATTGACTATTGTGAAAGACATGGCATAAAAAGACAATATGCTACTTCATGAACACCTCAACGGAATGGGGTTGTTGAGAGAAAGAACTAAATAGTAAAAGAGATGGCAAGGACTATGCTAGATGAAGCAAAACTTCCAAACATGTACTGGAAAGAAGTTGTTCATACAACTGTTTATATCTTGAACATAGTACAAATCAGAGTGAAATCCAATTTCACTCCATATGAACTGTGGTATGGTAAATCTGCCTCAATTAAATACTTCAGAATATTTGGTTGTAAGTGTTTTATCAAGAGAGATGATGATAATTTAGGCAGCTTTCAATCTAAGTTTGATGAAGGCATTTTTTTAGGATACTCCACTCATAGGAAAGCCTATAAATGCTTTAATAATAGGCTAAATAATATTATTGAATCTGTCAATGTCAAATTTCATGAAAATTTATTTTTAGATGTTGAACATATGCAGGATGATGAGGAAGAAGAATTTGAAATTGAAATAAATTTAGAAGGATTTGAAACAACAAATCTTGAAGTAGAATCAACAAGTCCTAAACTAGCTGAAGAAAATTCTAAAAATGCTAAAAAAACTTCTGAAAAATGTGTAGCAAAAACCCTTTCAAAATCGCTTGCTAGAAACCATCCTAAAGATCTGATTATTCGAGATAAATCTATAGGAGTTCAAACAAGAAGAACTATTAAATCTAATGAAAAATCTCACATAGCTGAGCTTACTACTTTATGTTTGATTACATAGTTTGAGCCAAAAAAAATTGATGAAGGTCTAACTGATGAATGTTAGCTTAATGCAATGTAGGAATAAATTGATCAAATTGAGAAAAATCATACTTGGGAGTTAGTCCCAAGACCAGATGACAAAAATGTCATAGGGGGAAAATGGATATTCAGAAACAAACATGATGAAAATGGCCATGTTGTTCGCAACAAGGCTAGGTATGTCTGCAAAGGATATGCTCAATAAGAAGGTATTGAATTTGGTGAAACCTTTGCACCTGTAGCTAGACTTGAATCTATTATAATATTCTTGGCTTATTCTATTTTCAAGAACTTTATTGTATATCAAATGGATGTCAAAACTGCTTTTCTAAATGGTTATTTGGATGAAGAAGTTTATATAGAAAATCCTGAAGGGTTCATTTGTAAAAACAAGCCTAATCATGTTTACAGGATGAAAAAGGCTCTATATGGCCTAAAACAAGCTCCTAGAGCTTGGTACTCTAGACTAGATAATCATTTGATTTCAAAAGGTTTTATTAGAGGAGGTGTAGACAACAATCTCTATGTTAAGATTGAAGGTTCTGATATTCTAGTTGTTGAAATCTATGTTGATGATACTATCTTTGGCTGCAACAATACTACTTTGAGTAAAAAAAGCTCTCAGATTATGGAATCTGAGTTTGAAATGTCAATGTTGGGAGAATTAACTTTCTTCTTAGGTCTTCAAATCTCTCAACTTGAAATTGGTATTTTTCTCTCTCAAACAAAGTATGCAAGAGAGATGCTAAATAAATTTCAAATGGATGAATGTCATCCAGTTAGCACTCCAATGGTTACCGGATGCAAACTCAGCAAGGTTGATGATTCTCCTGCTATAAATCCAACTGACTATAGGTCAATGATTGGTAGCTTGTTATATCTAACAAGCTCTAGACCTGACATAATGCAAGCAGTTTACATGGTTGCAAGATTTCAGTCATCTCCTAAGGAATCTCATATTAATGTTGTGAGAAGGATTCTTAAATATGTTTAGGGCACACTTGATTATGGACTTTGGTATCCTAGAAGTAATAATTTTTCATTAATTGCATATACTGATGCTGACTGGGTTGGTTGTTTGGATGATAGGAAAAGCACCAGTAGTGTTGTTTTCTTTCTTGGTGATTGATTAGTGGCATGGCACAACAAAAAAAAAGAATGTGTTTCTCTCTCCACTACTGAAGCATAATATATTGCTGCCACCTCTTGTTGTTATCAAGTAATCTAGATGACACAAACTCTATCTGACATGGGTATTGAAGTTCCTAAACCTGATTTATTCTGTGTGATAATACTAGTGTGATTAATATCTCCAAAAATCCTATTATGCACTCTCGCACTAAACACATTGCTACTAAATATCACTTTCTTTGTGAAAAGGTGCTAGCTAACGAGGTTTCTATGCAATATGTTCCTACACAATCACATGTAGCTGAAATCTTCACTAAGCCTTTGGCTAAAGAGGTATTTGAAAGACTTCGATCTAGATTGGGAGTTGTCTCTCAATCTCTGCTCTCTTAATACTCTATCTTGGTGTTAGGGGGAGCTTGTTAGCTCTCTTAGCAGCTTATTTTTGCTTCATATGGTTTTATTTTTGCTGCTCCATTGCTATATCTGCAGCTATTTTCTATTCAGCTTCTTCGCATTTCATTGTTTTTTCCCTTTGTCCTTGTGACAAAAAGGGGGAGAATTATGAGCTCTTGGTTCTGGTTCAGTTTTTTGGTTTGAGGGCTCAATTTTTGCCATCAAGGACAAAGGGGGAGTTTGTTGAACTTCTCTTTTGGTATTTCTCCTTGATGTCAAAAATATGTTTTAGATTGGCATCTTGGTGAATGATTATCAGTTGCACAGTTTACATTCAGATGGTTAGCACTCTTGTTTATATTTTGTCTTGGCATACTTGGTTTTGGCTTCGACATTGTGATAATGGTTTTGAAGGTACTGATCTCTTGACTCCATGTGAAGATTACAAGGCATCTTTTTTACAGGATTATGATTGTATGTTCAAGTGGTATAATTCTAGTCTGATAGATTTGACATTTTGAGCTATACTGTGCTAAGGTGATCTAAAGGTTTATATGGTATTGGCATGTTTAGATTTTTGTGGTTACATGGCATTGATAATGTTTTGAACATCATAGTTGTGTTTTATTTTCAGCCTCATACAAGTAATTCTTATAGACAACTTGGTTTTTGGAATCATAATTGGAGTTGGCATTTAATATTAAGAAAATCCTATCGGGTTTCCTTAAACATTTGATATTTGCATGGGACTATGATAAGTTGATATCAATTGGCATCTTTTTTAGGAGAAGGTATTAATATGGTTATCATGGAAAAGTCAATAAATTGAACCTCTCTTAGCATGGAATCAAACTTTATAACATAGCAAAAGACATTGAATAAAAGTCTTATTTGAATCAAGTCTTATATTTGATATTTCATTAGGCCTTAAGACCAACAACATGTATGAGGTATTAATTTTTTAAAAGCCACTATGAAAGTGACATGTTTTTGAATTCTTGGTAACAATGATTGTTAAGGTAATCTACATTTGTTTTAAGTGGTCATAACAAATTATTAAAGACATAATTATGTCGGCATTTTTACTTGTTTACTCATTGAACAACGATTAAAGTTTACCATTAATGAAGTTGATCGATGGTTTGTATGCATTCTGAAGGTAATGAGATTGTTGGCATGCATTGCATTGGCTCATTTGCGGAATTTAGAATTCATTATGAGCTTTCTTCTTATGTCTTTAGTCCTTTCGAACTTCAAACTTTATCATATCTTTGAAAGTCATCGATTGCTTTTGCAAAGGGAAATTAGGGCATTTTTTTGGTGTATCACAAGCTTGTGGGTTTAGAACCCTAGCTTCACCGTCGCCATGGAAATTATCTCTCAGTCGTTAGTTTTTTTTGTCTTACTGCAACTCAAATGACAACAAATGGAGCTCTCTGTAAGATCCATGCAATGGTCGGTGTCTTTGTCAGCCGTTTGTCTTTGGGTGAAGGCTCGAACTTGGAAGAAGTTTTGCTATTTTTTTTTATTCAGCTAGGTTGGTAAATTCTTAATGATAGATTCTCACTACTCTCTTCATGTATTCATCTTATCATTTGAAGTATGAGGAACCGTTACTTCTCATGGCACAAAAGCAAAAGAGTATTTTGTTCTTTTCTAAAAATGCTGAAATGGGGTATATTGTTCGTGGTAAAAGATACTACATTTCAGTTACTCAAAGTCTAAAATAGATACCCAAATAGAATATCATTTTCTATTTTTGGTTCTGTTGTGAAGGGTTGTGTTTTTCGGTTAGTGGGTAATCATGCATTCTGAATAGTATGTCATTCTTCTTCATGGATTCTGTGGTATTTGCTCTTGGTCACTGGGTGCACAATCATATGGGTTTAGTTACATTTCGTTACAGTGGTATTCAAAGATATTTTGATGGTGCATGCATTATATTGTTTCTTTTTTTAGAAAGTATTGCCTATGCAGGCTCCTTGAGTGGACAGGGTTCAAAGTCTTTTTTCTAAAAATACATTTTCCTTGACCATTATGTCAGAAGCAATCCTCTATGTTGAGTACTTCTCTGAATCACTATAATACCTGGCAAAAAGATTCGACATAAGTTGGGTACATTAAAAATTACCTCTGTTGTTTGAATAGGAATATATATATTTTTGGGTTGTAATTTTTTGTATGTAATCAAGATACATTTGTAAGAGAAAACAGAGGGAAAGTGAACTATTTTTGAACCATGAAAAATGACTGAGAAAAATAGTGAGAAAAACGTAGCTATTGTATTGTCTACACTGGAAGACATGTTTTGATTTTGAGATTGAAAATTTGAAGTATAAGTTCAATAACAAGCTATCTCAAGATGAGATAATGGCTAGAATTCTGGAAGTTCATTCTTGAACTTTGAGGATTGTAGGTATTGTCTATTAAGAGGCACTTGTGAGAAAAGAGAGAAACAAAGAGACCCTCTATATCATTGTATTTTCAATAAACAAAGAACGAGTTGGTGCTCCTTGAAATTGGTGTTTCAAAATGAGGGGTTGGTGCTCCTTGAGATGGTGCTCATAAATCAGCCTACAAGGCATTGTTAAAAGTGGTTTTTAAAATATAAGCCTAGAAAAGCAGTAGTTTAGGAGTGGTTTTTCTACCCCAGGAGGGTTTTCCACTTGACATATCTTGTGTCACTTTTCTTATCTGTGGTTCCACTAATTTATTGTTTCAATGTTTTTTTATGCTATGTTTCACTGTCATACTTCTCATTTCAGTTATATTTGATTGAATTCAATATATGGATGAGTTAATCATTGATAAATGAGAGCATAAATATGTTTTATTTCAGTTTTTGGAAATTTGTCAAATCTATTCATGACACTGATTCACCCCCCCCCCCTCTTAGTGTCTTTTTCACTCCAACATACATGATTGTAGAAATAGAACTTTAGAAAATAAATAATAAACTATTATCTGTTGAAAGATAAATAAAGACGTATCTACGTACTAGAGCGAACAATGAAGGGTAGGAATAACTATGGATGGGGAATTTTGAATGTAGCTGAGGATGAAGGCGAGGATGATTAGGATTCTGACTTAGATCATTTTCTTGGTTTGTTGGTTGGTCTTCAAGCTTTGTTTTGTGTTGAAGACTTTCTTTGTTGAGTTACAACTCTAGTTTTTTGACTCTTCCTGGGCTTTTTTGGAGCTTCTTGCTTGGTCGGATATTTGGTGTAGGGAGCTACAAACAACTTTGGTCAAGTTTGACCTAATTTTTTTCTTCCTTTTGAGGCACTCCCCCTAGTTTGTATTTTGTGTCCTTTGGCTTCTGGGGGTACTTGGTCTGTGTTTGTGGACAACTAGAGTTGTTTGGAGGATTTTTTCCTCTCTGGTTCTTGAATCAGCTCTATTGGTTTCCTTTTATGGTGTGTGGGGTCTCCAATTCTTTAGCCCAGTTGCTAGTTTGTGGCCTGTGGAGCCTTCATTTTGGCTTTTATTCTGGCTTGTGGCACCTTGCTATTGATTTTCTAGTTGCATTATGGAGGTCGATTGGCTTGCTATTTAAGCATCCTTGCTTTCTCTATGTGTGGAAGCTTTTGGGGTCATGTTGTTGACCATTTAGCTTGGGCTAGGGTTTCCCTCTTGTGGTGGGGGTCTTTGATCTCCTGTAGTTGTGTTTGTGATTTGCTATTTGTTGCCATGTTATTTTTGGTAGAGTTGGTAGAGTGTCTTTTGGTCCTCCTTGTTGAGGTCTTTGTTCCTCCTCTTGAACCTCATGTGGTTAGTGAAGTTTTTTCTCTTTTGGGGGTTTGGTTCTTTTGTTCTTAAGATTTATTTATGTTAGTTGAATCCTTTTGGTTTCTCTATGGTTTGTGTGTTGGGCCTTGTCTTGATGGAAAGGTTTTTTTTGTGCCTTGGTTGGGTTTCTAAGTTTTTGTTGTAGAGGGGGATTATTTTTGGTTTGTTGGCTGAGCTGTCCCAAATGTCTTATCATGCCCATAATTTTAACATGTGAATATACAACACAACCAACAATTTTTTTTAAACCCATAAAAAACCCACATACACATATTTTGTTTTTAAAGTAAAATACTTAAGTTAATTATCTCTCAAGTGCTTAGGGTGAATAGTAACTCATACTCTACTCTCAATATTCACATAAGTATTGATCACCCACGATGGTTGGACTTATGTTAATCACATGGCCACTAGGATTGACATTGTTTGGGCCTATAATTTAGTACCATTATTAAATCTAATATTATAGCTAATACTGATTATGAATCTTATTAATGTTGTCATTACTATTACCTAACAACATAGCATGACATCCTCCAAACATTAGTATTGAAATTTTTTGTACAATATTTTAAACATTAAGAGATATTTATATTATTAATAATGAGACTATTATTAATTAGTCATCTAATCTATATAAATAACTTATTATTATCCAATCATCCTTTAAAACATAATAAGGGAGTATTATTATTTAAACAAGCATTAAACATTAGCAATGATGGTATCGTCATTCCATCCTTTAAATAATAATGATATTGCTCAATCTTAAATTGATTTTTTAGTAATATTGTTGTTCTTAGTAAAATTAATATATATTTATCAATCCATAAATTAATGTTAAGAATATATCTTTCATTCATTGTTTAATATCCTATTGATCCTTATCCATTGATAAGGAAAAGTAAAGGAATTAAATGTTAACTCATTGTTGCGAAACTCACCATTTAATCATTAATAATATTATTAATTATCACCCAATGCAATTATATTGATAAAATTGTTAGTATTGAATCCGGTCAATGTTTAGACCTTAGTTATGATTTATTAAAAAAAAAAAATACTAAGAACCAACACCATTATTTAACCCTACTTGAAAATTATAATATTATTTTAAGCCCACTAGTCAAGTTAAATTAAAATAATTTTTCAAAATATCGTTTCCCCCTTTCTATGGTTAGAAATTAAATTAACTTGTTATATTTTAAATTTAATTTTACAAGAAGGGATAAAAATTTATTTATAAAAGTTTCTTAAAAAAAATCTAGGTTATCTTTTAAATGAGGGTTCTAAACTACATTGTCCCCACCATGATCAAATTAGAAAGTTAAATTAAATTAATTAGTGAAAAGGCAGATTAGAGAATAAAAGAATGTGCACCAAATCTTGTCCATTGAATTTCTTAAATCTCAACCTTTGAATCTTAGGCATCCACATACTAACCCTAACTCATAAAGATATTGTTTTAACTTATTCTCTCCTCATTTCTTCTCATTTGTTTTCATTTTCTTTCATTTTTCTTGTTTTGAAGGACAAAGATGAAGCTTTAATGGAATTTGATTCATTTGCTTCACCATTTGTTTTTGCAAGTTTTGAAAATACAAAAATTATCTATTTATTTATTTATGTTATCTATCCATGAATACTCTCCTCACTCAGAAATTATCTTCTTCTATTTTCCTTATTCTCATACTTTATTCTAAATTTACAATCAAAAGATTATATGAATATTCTGAGGCAGCTTGAACCAATATAAAATCAAAACCCTTTTTTTTTTCTTTTTTGTTGGCTGTGTTTTTATTCATGGTTCCAACTATTAGTATTTGTTCGGGAGTCTTAACTACATTTTTGTTTGTTTTTACTGCGTGGCTGATGTTTTCTTTTTGGGGGGGTTTTGGGAGGCTACAACCAAAGAAAGCTAACTCCTGGACAAAATTCACCTATGTATATAATATAGGATATGCCCCCCATATGACATGGAGTAAAGAGTCACGATGGAAGAGGTGGGACCCGCGACAGAAAAGGTTGTCAGACGGAAGGAAAGACTTGACGGTCAGACGTCTCATCCCCTATGTCGTTTGTTGTCTCGTCATTGGGAAATTGTGTAGTGCCAATGGGTTTTCAAAATAATTATTCGGTGTGGATGGAGAAAAAGTCAAAAATGTGGGGCATTCGAAACCATTATTAGCAAATATCAAAAAGCCCCGATGAGGTACCATTTTCTCCATTTTTGGACAGTGACGTTTTGGTGGATACTGAGGGAAAGAGTTGCAGGCATGCAAAGCTCCTTCAGGTATGTATATCCACTCTGTGTATGTACCATTTTTCCATTCTTCCATGAACACTGAAGAAACGAACGACCATTTGTTGCAGGGTTTTCATTTTATGATTTTTAGTTGAGGGTTTTAGTTTTTCATCTCCTCCTGTCTGTTGGTTTTGAAATTTTGGGGTTGTCGAATGAAATAGATGACAACCCATCATGGAAATATAAGTGAAATAACCGAATAAGGTTTACAGAGACTACAAACTATTGTGAAAATCACATAAAGCCCAACACATCACCATTGTTCACATTCTTATTTTGAATTTTGTAGGGTTTTCATTGGGAAACTATTTAGTTGAAATGTAGGTCTAATAATTTTTTTTGTATCGAGGGTTGTGAATTTTTTTTTTGTTTCCTCCGCGTATGCTGGTTTTCGAATTTTTCCATTTCCGAATGAAATAAGTGACAACCCATTATAGAAATATGAGTGAAATTATTGAATAATGTTTATACAAAGCAGAATCTGTGGGTTCTACAATGAAATGCTATATTTCAAAAATCATGTAAAACCTAAAATGTCGCCATTGTTCGCATTATTTTTCAGAATGGATAAAAAAGCACAAAACGTGGCATTCGAAATCATAATTTGGAAATAGCAAAAAGCCCACATCACATCCCATTTTTTCCACCATTTTATACACTGTTATTTTGGAAAACACAATGTCTCCTAAAACTCAGACTATTGTAAAACCCATTGTTTCAGGCGTCTAGCGGTCCCCGCACTACGATGTCTCGTCATGTTATGTATGTATCCATTTATGTTCTTATGTATGTTTTTCAATGTGCATAGGTGACTTTTGTCTAGGAGTTAGTTGAAATGCAGGTTTGATAATGATTTTTTTTGTGGAGGGTTTTGAAATTTTTGTTTTGTTTCCTCCCCGTATGCTGGTTTTTGAATTTTTCCATTTTCGAATGAAATAAGTGACAACCCATTGTAGAAATGTGAGTGAAATTACTAAATAATGTTTATACAAAGCAAAAACTGTGGGTTCTGCAATGAAATGTTGTATTTCAAAAATCATGTAAAACCCGGAATGTCACCATTGTTCGCATTATTTTCAGAATGGATAAAAAAGCGCAAAACGTGGCATTCGAAATCATAATTTGGAAATAACAAAAATCCCACATCACATCCCATTTTTTCTGCCATTTTATACACTGTTGTTTTGGAAAACACATTGTCTCCTAAAACTCAGACTATTGTAAAACCCACTGTTTCAGGCATCTGGTGGTCCCTGCACTACGATGTCACGTCATGTTATGTATGTATCCATGCATGTTCTTATGTATGTTTTTCATGCATTTTTCAATGTGCATAGGTGAATTTTGTCTAGGAGTTAGTTGAAATGCAGGTCTGATAATGATTTTTTGTGTGGAGGGTTTTGAATTTTTTGTTTTGTTTCCTCCCCGTATGTTGGTTTTCAAATTTTTCCATTTCCAAATGAAATAAGTGACAACCCATTATAGAAATATGAGTGAAATTACTGAATAATGTTTGTAGAAAGTAGAATCTATGGGTTCTACAATGAAATGCTATATTTTGAAAATCATGTAAAACTCGGAATGTCGCCATAGTTTGCATTATATTTCGGAATGGATAGAAAAGCGCAAAACGTGGCATTTGAAATCATAATTTGGAAATAGAAAAAAGCCCACATCACATCCCATTTTTCCCGCCATTTTATACACTATTGTTTTGGAAAACACACTGTCTCCTAAAACTCCGACTATTGTAAAACCCAATGTTTCAGGCGTCTGGCAGTCCTTGCACTACGATGTCTTGTCATGTTATGTATGTATCCACGTATGTTCTTATGTATGTTTTTCATGCATTTTTTAATGTGCATAGGTGAATTTTGTCTAGGAGTTAGTTGAAATGTAGGTCTGATAATGATTTTTTGTGTGGAGGGTTTTGAAATTTTTGTTTTGTTTCCTCCCCATATGCTAGTTTTCGAATTTTGCCATTTCCTGATGAAATAAGTGACAACCCATTGTAGAAATATGAGTGAAATTACTAAATAATGTTTATAGAAAGCAAAATCTGTGGGTTCTGCAATGAAATGCTATATTTTGAAAATCATGTAAAACGTGAAATATCGCTATTATTCGCATTATTTTTTGGAATGGATAGAAAAGCGCAAAATGTGGAATTCAAAATCATAATTTGGAAATAGAAAAAAGCCCACATCACATCCCATTTTTGTCACCATTTTATACATTGTTGTTTTGGAAAACACAATATCTTCTAAAACTCAGACTATTGTAAAACCCACTGTTTCAGGCATCTGGTGGTCCCCGCACTACGATGTCTCGTCATGTTATGTATGTATCCACATATGTTCTTATGTATGTTTTTCATGCGATTTTCAATGTGTGTAGGTGAATTTTGTCTAGGAGTTAGTTTAAATGCAGGTCTGATAATGATTTTTTGTGTGGAGGGTTTTGAATTTTTTGTTTTGTTTCCTCCCCGTATGTTGGTTTTCAAATTTTTCCATTTCCAAATGAAATAAGTGACAACCCATTATAGAAATATGAGTGAAATTACTAAATAATGTTTGTAGAAAGTAGAATCTATGGGTTCTACAATGAAATGCTATATTTTGAAAATCATGTAAAACTCGGAATGTCGCCATAGTTTGCATTATTTTTCGGAATGGATAGAAAAGCGCAAAACGTGGCATTTGAAATCATAATTTGGAAATAGAAAAAAGCCCACATCACATCCCATTTTTCCCGCCATTTTATACACTATTGTTTTGGAAAACACACTGTCTCCTAAAACTCCGACTATTGTAAAACCCAATGTTTCAGGCGTTTGGCAGTCCCTGCACTACGATGTCTTGTCATGTTATGTATGTATCCACGTATGTTCTTATGTATGTTTTTCATGCATTTTTTAATGTGCATAGGTGAATTTTGCCTAGGAGTTAGTTGAAATGTAGGTCTGATAATGATTTTTTGTGTGGAGGGTTTTGAAATTTTTGTTTTGTTTCCTCCCCATATGCTAGTTTTCGAATTTTGCCATTTCCTAATGAAATAAGTGACAACCCATTATAGAAATATGAGTGAAATTACTGAATAATGTTTATAGAAAGCAAAATCTGTGGGTTCTACAATGAAATGCTATATTTTGAAAATCATGTGAAACGTGAAATATCGCTATTGTTCGCATTATTTTTTGGAATGGATAGAAAAGCGCAAAATGTGGAATTCAAAATCATAATTTGGAAATAGAAAAAAGCCCACATCACATCCCATTTTTGTCACCATTTTATACATTGTTGTTTTGGAAAACACACTGTTTCAGTCATCTGGCGGTCCCCGCACTACGATGTCACGTCATGTTATGTATGTATCTATTTATGTTCTTATGTATGTTTTTCATGTGTTTTTCAATGTGCATAGGTGAATTTTGTCTAGGAGTTAGTTGAAATGCAGTTTTGATAATGTTTTTTGTGTCGAGGGTTTTTAAATTTTTGTTTCATTTCCTCCCCATATGCTAGTTTTCAAATTTTTCCATTTCCGAATGAAATAAGCGACAACCCATTGCAAAAATATGAGTGAAATTACTGAATAATGTTTATAGAAAGCATAATCTATGGATTCTGCAATGAAATGCTATATTTTGAAAATCATGTAAAACCCGAAATGTCACCATTGTTTGCATTGTTTTTCGGAATGGATAAAAAAGCACAAAATGTGGCATTCAAAATCATAATTTGGGAATAGAAAAAAGCCCACATCACATCCCATTTTTGCCGCCATTTTATACACTATTGTTTTGGAAAACACACTGTCTCCTAAAACTCGAACTATTGTAAAACCCACTGTTTCAGGCGTCTAGCGGTCCCCGCACTACGATGTCTCGTCATGTTATGGATGTATCCATGCATGTTCTTATGTATGTTTTTCATGCATTTTTCAATGTGCATAGGTGAATTTTGTCTAGGAGTTAGTTGAAATGCAGGTCTGATAATGTTTTTTATGTCGAGGGTTTTTAAATTTTTGTTTTGTTTCCTCCCCATATGTTGGTTTTTGAATTTTGCCATTTTCGAATGAAATAAGTGACAACCCATTGTAGAAATATGAGTGATTGTGTGGAGAACCTTTTGGGATTTTGATAGAAGGAATGTAACGATAATCTTTTCATTTCATTTGAGCCTGCGGAGAAAGAAAACTCCTGGAAAGAATTCACCAATGTATATAAAATATTATATATAACATTGCATTTCATTTGAGCCTGCAACAAAAGAAAACTCCTGGACAGAATTCACCGATGTATATAACATATTATATATGTTATATCACCCCCCATACCAAATGGACAAAAGACCCATGATGGAAAATGTGGTTGGATGGAAGGAACCCGTGATGGAAAAGGTGGTCGAACGAAAGGAAAGACTTGATGGTCGGATGTCTCATCCCGTCTGTCGTTTCCTGCCCCGTCATTGGGATAACGTTTCAATGCTGACCAGTTTTCAAAATAATTGTTCGGCATGGATGGACAAAAATCTCAAAACATGTCATTGAAAACCATTATTTGCAAATAGCAAAATGAGGTGCCAAGAATGTAATTAAATTGGAAAACAATAGGTATTATGATACTTGCAAGGCACGGTGTTGTTATAGATGGTTTGCAGTGTTGGAAAACATAGTGTCCCATTTCAGTTAGTTCGTTATGAAGAGTTTTATTTCATTACTCCAAGAATGTAATGCAGTCCACTTTCAAATTGTGGAACAACTCTTTGATACAGTCCAAATGTAATTTCGGTTTCTCTATCTGATTTGAACAAATAAAATGCTTGCATTATTTGCAGTGTTAGAAAACACACTGTCTCTTCTCACTTGCAGAGGGTTTTAGAATAGTATATGCATTGCTTGTTTCTTAACACCTAGGGTTTTCCAACATGCATTCTTACTAAACAGAAACAATTTCTTAAAGAGATTTTGTAATATAGACAGTCTCAATGTATTCAAAAGCCCTTTCAAAATTTCTAAGGACTTATAATTTGGGAAAAAATTGCATTTAAATTTTACATGACTGAAAAAAAATTGCACAAAATAATTGCAATTTGGAAAACCCAATGATGGGTTTTAGTTATTTGAATGTCCTTGTTGAAATGTAAAGGGTTGTCTCATGGTGGGTTGCTTGATTCTTAACACCCACAATTTTGCAACATGCAATGTTACAGGACAGTATGAATGTCTTCCAAATCACACATTCGATTGTTGTGTTTAAATTTTGAACCACTGAAGAAAAAAAAGTGCACAAAATAATTGTAAATGGGAAACACGGTGTAGGGTTTCAACTATTTCAATCTCCCTGTTTAAATGTAAAGGGTTGTCTCATCCTAGGTTGCTAGCTTCTTAACACCCATAGTTTTGCAACATGCAATGTTACAAAATAGTATGAATGTCTTCCAAATCACACATTCCATTGTTGTGTTTAAATTTCAGTTGATTGAAAAAAAACTATACAAAATAATTATGAATGGGAAATGTAGTGGTGGGTTTCAGTTATTTCAATCTCCTTGTTTAAATGTAAATGGAAAGTTGAAGGTCTGAGTGCACATGGAGGAGTTGGAGTAGAATACCGATGAAATTGAGGTGAGGGGTAATTTGAAATTTGGGAAACACAATGTGGAGTATTTTAGTTTCTTTGATGTCTTCCAAATCACACATTCCATTGTTGTGTTTAAATTTCAGTTGATTGAAAAAAAAAACTGCACAAAATAATTATGAATGGGAAACACAGTGTTGGGTTTTAGTTATTTGAATCTCCTTGTTTAAATGTAAAGGGTTGTCTCATGGTGGGTTGCTTGCTTCTTAACACCCACGGTTTTACAACATGGAATGTTAAAAAATAGTATGAATGTTTTCAAAATCACACATTCCATTGTTGTGTTTAAATTTTGCAACATTGAAAAAAAAAAGTGCAGAAAAGAATTCTAAATGGGAAACACAGTGTTGGGTTTCAATTATTTGAATCTCCCTATTTAGATGTAAAGGGTCATCTCATGCTAGGTTGCTTGGTTCTTAACACCCACGGTTTTGTAAGATGGAATGCTACAAAATAGTATGAAAGTCTTCCAGATCACACCTTCCATTGTTGTGTTTAAGTTTCAAGTATATAAAAAATTGCATGCTTCATAGCACATTGAATTTTTCAACCTCCACATCACAACATACCCAATCCCTTTCTGTTTGTAAACCAGTATATCTAAGTGTGCACATTGGGTAGTGCATTTTGGAAAACACAATGTGGTTTGAAGCCTGCCTTCATTTTGTTTTGTTTTGTAACAATTCAAGTTGGAAAACCCTTCATGTTAATAAACAAGCAACCCAAATAGTGTTGTAATACCCTCTGCAACACTATTGGATAGTACCTGTCACCTCAATTTGGTCTGATTTCTCCTCCAACTTGTCCTCGTGCACTAAAACATTCAACTTTCCCTTTCAATGTGCAGACTGGAAACAAATAGTATTTTCACCTTTCTTTCTCAAAACAAAAAAGGCCCAATACCTGCAACCGTTGCTAGGAAAACGTGTCAGTGCTGGTGGGTTTTCAAAATAATTTATCGGCATGGACAAAAATCTTAAAACGTGGCATTCAAAACCATTATTTGCAAATATCAAAAAGCCCAGACAACCTCCCATTTTCTCCATTTTTGGATAATGACGTTTTGGTGGATAGAAATGGGAAGAGTTGCAGGTGTTCGGAGCTCCCTAAGGTATGTCTATCCACTCTGTGTATGTGCCATTTTTCCATTCTACCATGAACACTGAAGAAAGGAATGGTTATTTGTTGCTAGAAAATAATATTTTCACCTTTCTTTCTTGAAATAGAAAAGGCCCAATAGTAGGAAACAAATAGTATTTTTACCTTTCTTTCTTGAAACAGAAAAGGCCCACGTCATTCCCTTCCACTTTTTCTGCGCCAGACAAAATAAAATTTTCCACAGAGCTAACTCGCCCACTTTTTTTCTTGGCAATAGGTGGGAAAACCCACCTGATGGCGTCGTTAACTCCCACCTGACCATCACCCAAATGTTTCATTCCATCTGTCGGTTTTGTGTTGATCATCAGTCTGGCGGGCCCTACACTACGATGTCTCGTCATGTTATGTATGTTTCCATGTATGTTGTCATGTATATTTTTCATGCCTTTTTGAACAACTCTTTGCTATAATCGAAATGTCATTTTGCTTTCTTTATCTAATTGGAACAAATAAATTTCTTGCATTATTTGCAGAGTTGGAAAACACACTGTCTCCTCTCAATTGCAGAGGGATTTACAACACTATATGGGTTGCTTGTTTCTTAACACCTTATATCGACACAGTGTGTTTTCCAAATGTGCAGATAATGCGAGCATTTATTTGGTCAAATCAGATGAGAAAAATGAAATGCCATTTTGATCTCATGTTACATGAATAGGTGCTTTTTTTTTATGAGTTAGCTTTCTCTTGATTGGAACAAATGAATTTCTCTCATTATTTGCACAGTTGGAAAACATATTGTCTCCTCTTTGTTGCAGAGGGTTTTACAAAACTATTTGGGTTGCTTGTTTCTTAGAGAGCTGGCTAACTCCTAGACAAAATTCACCTATGTACATCAAAAAATGCATGAAAAACATACATGGATACATACATAACATGACAAGACATCATATTTGTAAAACACACTGTCTCCTCTATGTTGCAGAGGGTTTTACAACACTATTTGGGTTGCTTGTTTCTTAACACCTTATATGGAGACATCGTATTTTCCAACACTGCAAATAGTGCGAGCATTTATTTGGTCGAATCAGATGAGGAAAATGAAATTCCATTTTTATCTCATGTTACATACATAGGTGATTTTTATTTACGAGTTAGCTTTCTTCTGATTCCTGATTGGAACAAATGAATTTATCCAACAAAATGAGCATTCATTACTTAACAGTTCTAGCAGAATGGGAAAATGGCACATATGATTGCTGATATATATACTAGTGTTAGCGATAGGTTAAATTGGAAATTAAATTCCCAATGTATAGTTTAATATGTTTGTTTATTTTCTATGCAAGCTAGCATTTTTTACTCAGCAAAACATATAAATTGTATATTCGGGAAATTTGGAAGAAATAAAATTATTTCTAGCACCAATTATCTTTAATTTTCCAATTTAATCTATCGCTAACACTTGCCTTTCTTCCAGGTGGTTGATATGGGCCAAGAAAGAAAATTGAACAAAAGAAGGGCAGGTGGATTCAAAAGGATGCTTCAAGAGA
Organism: Sequoiadendron giganteum; assembly: GCA_007115665.2. Classification (NCBI taxonomy): domain Eukaryota; kingdom Viridiplantae; phylum Streptophyta; class Pinopsida; order Cupressales; family Cupressaceae; genus Sequoiadendron; species Sequoiadendron giganteum. Next base: position 425,214,002 of record CM021103.1, read on the forward strand.
TGTGAACCTTGTGCAGTAAATACAGGTGATTTTGGTTGTGATAGTTTGAATCAAAACTATAGTGGACACATATTAATTTTAATAAATGTAAGAACATAAATTGAAATTTTATTGTAAACTATATCCTAACAGGGTTAGTATAAAGCAGAATTCCATAGCATATAAACATAAGTTCAACAAGGTTTTGTTGTAAAATGATTTAGTGAAAAAATATTCCTCACAAGGTAAATAAAAATATCACACCTACCAGTTGAACAAGGCTTTCTTTGTTGTAGAGTTTATTTTAGTAAAACATATTTTATAACAGCATAAATAAAAAGCAAAGTTTCCATAGCATTATCTACCAGTTGAACAAAGGTTTCCATAGCTGAGTATCTTTCTTTGCCATAAATTTTATTAAAAAATTACAAGTTACTAAAGAGTATTCAGTCCACTACTAAAGGGATACTAAATTAAATAAAGTTTAGAACATATGAATATTAAACTCATACAAGCAAAGCGGATCCAAATTTAATAGCTTTGGCTAGTTGTCAGTGGAAGGTCCCTACTAGAACAAATACATTTGTCTCTTCATTAAGATGGCAGTTGTCTATGAAGTTTCCTAGCTGTATAAGTCATCATCATCTTTATTATTTGTTGTAGCAAATACATTTGAAGCCCCAACATCAGTACTAGTAGGTTTTTCTAGAGATCGAAACTCAAAACCAAAGCCTCGAGATTGTTGTAGTGTTTGTGCAAAGGCTTGATACTTCCAAATATCAGCATCGCTAACAATTCTTCAGGCATATTTCATAGACTCCTCAAAATGAGCAGCTTTATTTCAGCTACCTCATCACTATTATCCTCATCTATTGCCTCAGGATTCTCGACTATTTTTCATTCATGTTCAATTTCCTGAAAGTGTGGGGGGAGAGGTTATGGTAAAATTGAAATGCATGCTAGTATGATGAATTGAAATAATAAACTACAAGTTGAGGTAAGTTCAATAGGTAGACTACTACTCTATCTTAAAAATTAGTAGCATAACAGTCAAAATAAAAACCATTAGAAATTCATAAACAGATCTAGTTTGCAAAAGATGACACAATTGGAACTCACCTTCTCAATATTTTCTCTAATAGAATAATTGCAAGCCCTCTTACAAATCTCAGTGATATCGGCTCCACTGAATCCTTGGGTATAATGGGCTAGTGCCATTAGGTCTACATCCTTTGATACAGGTGACTTTCTCAAGCAAGATTTCAAGATTTGATAATGTGAGGACTCATTAGGTAAGGGAATATGAAATCAATTGGTCAAGTTGGCCAGACCTGTTTGTAGCACCAATAATAAAAATTATTTTCTTGGTTGTCATACCAGCCATCTCCATTAACAGCTAATTAAGGACCCTGTCTACAGCACCACCAACATCCCCAACACTACTTCCATGCTAGAAACATGCAAACCAATTATGCATCACAAGTTAAAGCCTACTTCAAAAAGGTCAAACAAAATTCCCAGTCATTTATAATCAACCTTAAACTTTTACTTATAAAAAAGAAACACACCTGCGTAGCAATAGAATCAAGCTCATCAAAAAATAGGACACAAGGAGCTAACCCTCTGGCCTTATCAAAAATTTGTCACATTAGCCTCACTCTCTCGAAACCATATTTTTAACAATTCAGGGCCCTTCACACTGATGAAATTGGCTTGGCATTCATTAGCAATGGATTTTGCAAGCAATGTCTTTCCACAACCCGGTGGGCCATAAAATAGCACTCCTTTTGAAGGAGACATTCCAAATTTTTCAAATTTCTCAGGATGCTCCACTGGATATTGAACAGTCTATACCAAAGTCATAATGAATTTTGTTAGTTGATATCTCCTTGAAAAGCAGGTTTTCTGCATTGAAAGAAAATCAAGGCACAAATATTGTGAACCATGTATCTCAACATACCTCTTGAAGCTCCCTCTTGACATTTTCTAACCCTCCAATATCTTCCCAAGTGACATTTGGAACTTAAACAACCTGCCAATGTTTTCTGAATATTCATAAGCAAATTTATCATTATTAAAATCATCAGAAAGAAACAAACTTAGAAAATTAATATTTAGGGGCCCAACTGATCAATAGTTTAAAAATACAATCCCTACTTAATCGATATGAGAAAAATTGAACGTCTAGACATGGTTTGGAAAAACTCATAGTTTCACGAACAATAGATGGGTTACTAGAGCCCAATGCATTCTGGAAGTGCTAATTAGTCATGACCATTGAATTTAGAATCTCAGCATCTATTGTCTCATCTTCTAAGTCAATTACATCCATTTTTTCCCTAATACATTGAAGTGCAATCTCAGTGCACAAAGCTGCAAGATCTGCTCCAACGTATCCATGAGTATCCTTAGCAATCCTTTCGAGATCAACCTATACCAAGAATCCTAAAGATTAATATATACTCTCACCAAGAAAAAAAAAGATTAATAAATGCTCTCAAAATCCAAGCACTGCTTGACATTAGACCTAGAAGTACAAAAAAAAAATTAGGTTCTACAATACGTACATCATCAGAGAGCTTCATATTCTTCGTATGGATATGAAGCACTTCCAACCTGCCTACTTCATCCGGAAATCCAATGTCAATTTCCCTATCAAACCTTCCAAACCTTCTGAGTGTTGGGTCAATACTATTTGGTCGGTTAGTTGCTGCAATCACAATAACTAAGCACGAGACTTAAGTATGTCCATAACTGTAAGAAGTTGAGAAACAATTCTCCTCTCAACTTCACCGTGGGTTTTTTCCCTCTTGAGAGCTATGGAATCAATTTCATCAATAAATATAATGGAAGGTGCATTCTTCTTAGCCTCCTCAAAAGCCTTCTGGAGATTGCTTTTGCTTTCTTCGGTCAACTTTGACATAATTTCAGGTCGATTGATATAGAAAAAGAAGGCACCGGTCTCATTTGCAACTGCCCTAGCAATTAAGGTTTTCTTAGAACCAGGTGGCCCACAAAGTAGAATACCCTTTGGGGGTTTCACACCAATTGATTTGAAGATTTGTGGGTGCCTGAGAGGAAGTTCTACCAATTCACGTATCTAAGCCATTTGTTTTCGTACAGCACCAACATCATCATAACCTATTTCATCTAATCTATCTTCATCCTCCCACTTTATGGGCTCCCCTTCATAGAAAATTTCAGTATCTGGAGGAACAACACTGTATTCCCCAGGGTCTGTCTCAATTACCTTAAACTCCACACTATGCATACCACCTCTTACAAGGAAAAGATCACCTTTTTTCATTGGGTGATAAGCTTCCAAGAAATAGGCTGCAAGTTATAAATCAGTAAAGTATTTTTGCACATAGACTTCACAAAGGAAAAAAGGCTACCACATATTTGAATCTTGTTAACCCTACTTGCAATATATTTGACTGTATATTTGACACTTACAATGAAATGGAATGCAGACAAAAAAACATTTTGAACAATTATCTTCACCCAAGGCACTAACCCTTGCATTGTTAATGTTATTGTATAGATTCGTGATGAATACTTGAAAGCGAATTGAGAAATAAATTTAAATATATCTTCTAGCTATTTAAATTTATTTATAGCTTATACAATGAAGAGGTGCCTTCATTAAAGAACAAAAAATAAAATATTAAAGTCAAAATAAATAATAGTTAATTATTTATAATGGTCGACCTCTCATTGAAAATCGTGCTCTTCTAGAAAGGACGACTTTCTTGAGGCTGACCTCCCCTTTGTGAAAGGGTGTGATTGTATTTATATGTGTGGATCTCTTCTTTATGATAATCATCAAGTTCATTCATAGTTCGTATTATTGAGGAGCCAGCAAGAGGAGAAGTTCACTCAGCAAGTAGATCTTTATCTGAAGCAGTAGATCGATCATAAGGAGAAGCATATTCATTTGTATATTTCATCTTAGAGAGGTGCTACTATTCATTGTATCAAATTGGCATTGCATTGTGCCTAAGTTGTAAGCAGAGTTATGCTCCTGTTTGATCAATATATAAGAGATATATTGATTGGGTTTTTCTCCCTCAGATTAGAGGGTTTTCCCAGGGTATCGTTTGTGTTCTTGTGTCAATTTTTAATAATTTATGTGCACTCATCTAATCTTATAAAACTAACATGCATCAGTATATAAAAACAATAGTCTGGTAAGACTGAAAAAAGAACCCAGAAAATATGAGACCTAAAGGGGAGGGTTTAGATTCAAAGAAAAAAAGTATAGGTTTACAAATTCCCCCAACATGTGCAATTTACATACAAAAAACAAAAAATTAAATATAAAAAAAATCAGTATAGAATGCGTTGCAAAAATATGGAAAAGAAAGAACAAAAAGACTCACGCTTTAAATAGGCATCAAAAAAATTCCCAGTGACGCCCTCAATGGTATCATCAATGGGAAGAATATAGACGTGCTTGTTGTACTTAACATCAGGACATTGGTGAACAGAAACCATGTCTCCCAAACAAACCCTCAGATTCGACCGCATAACCTTGTTCATTCTAATCTTGGGCTCCTCGCAGGTCTCCTCTGCCTGAGCAATATAGATCGTATCCTTCCTCTTCTCTGCAACACAATCCAGAGGAGAGATTGAGGGAAAAGTAAAAAACCTAAGCATCTAAAGTGCAAAACAAAATACGGTAGTGTCTCAAGGGCAAAGGGCAAAGCGAAAAGGAAAATACCTTAATAAGGATTGTGTCTCCATGGAACAATTGCAATTTCTCCATGTTTTCTGGGTGTAGGCAAACAACAGAGTTATCATCATTAATGGCTTCGTCCACAACCAGTCGATTTGCCACCTTCTTTTGCTCTAAAATTGTTGTGCTGAAATCTCTTTTTGTTCCTTTCCTATTACCAACAAAACCACTCATTTATTTAGCAATCCATGAAAATACCTAAGCAGGCGGAGGCAGAGAATGAGAAAGATTCAGTATTGATCTTACGATTCTAATGATTCTCCCTTATGAGCCATCATTGTAGAGGAAATATTGATTGTTTGGAGTGGTGCAAACAATGAATAGATTGAGAAGATTGAAGCAAATTGGGGTTTCAATTACCTTAAACTCTACACTGCAAATAATGTGAGCATTTATTTGGTCGAATTAGATGAGGAAAATGAAATGCCATTTTGATCTCAAGTTACATACTTAGGTGATTTTTGTTTATGAGTTAGCTTTCTCCTGATTGTAACAAATAATTGCTCTCATTATTTGCATAGTTGGAAAACACATTGTCTTCTCTCTGTTGCAGAGGGTTTTACAGCACTATTTGGGTTGCTTCTTTCTTAACACCTTATATCGAGACAGTGTGTTTTCCAACTGTGCAGATAATGTGAGCATTTATTTGGTCGAATCAAATGAGGAAAATGAAATGCCATTTTGATCTCATGTTACATAAATAGGTGTTTTTTGTTTATGAGTTAGCTTTCTCCTTATTGGAACAATTGAATTGCTCTCATTATTTGCATAGTTTGAAAACACACTACCTCCTCTCTGTTGCAGAAGGTTTTACAGCACTATTTGGGTTGCTTCTTTCTTAACACCTTATATCAAGACAACGTGTTTTCCAACTGTGCAGATAATGGGAGCATTTAGTTGGTCGAATCGGATGAGGAAAATGAAATGTCATTTTGATCTCATGTTACATAAATAGGTGCTTTTTGTTTATGAGTTAGCTTGCTTGTTTCTTAACACCTTATATCGAGACAGTGTGTTTTCCAACTGTGCAGATAATGTGAGCATTTATTTGGTCGAATCAGATGAGGAAAATGAAATGCCATTTTGATCTTATGTTACATAAGTAGGTGCTTTTTGTTTATGAGTCAACTTTCTCTTGATTGGAACAATTGAATTGCTCTCATTATTTGCACAGTTAGAAAAAACACTGTCTCCTCTCTGTTGTAGAGGGTTTTATAACACTATTTGGTTTACTTCTTTCTTAACACCTTATATCCAGATAGTGTTTTTTCCAACTGTGTAGATAATGGGAGAATTTAGTTGGTCGAATCAGATGAGGAAAATGAAATGTCATTTTGATCTCATGTTACATAAATAGGTGCTTTTTGTTTATGAGTTAGCTTGCTTGTTTCTTAACACCTTATATCGAGACAGTGTGTTTTCCAACTATGTAGATAATGTGAGCACTTATTTGGTCGAATCAAATGAGGAAAATGAAATGCCTTTTTGATCTCATGCTACATAAATAGGTGCTTTTTGTTTATGAGTTAGATTTCTCCTGATTGGAACAATTGAATTGCTCTCATTATTTGCACAGTTGGAAAACACAATGTCTCCTCTTTGTTGCAGAGGGTTTTACAACACTATTTGGGTTGCTTGTTTCTTAACACCTTATATTAAGACAGTGTGTTTTCCAACTATGCAGATAATGGGAGCATTTAGTTGGTTGAATCAGATGAGGAAAATGAAATATCATTTTTATCTCATGTTACATAAATAGGTGCTTTTTGTTTATGAGTTAGCTTGCTTGTTTCTTAACACCTTATATCGAGACAGTGTGTTTTCCAACTATGCAGATAATGTGAGCATTTATTTGGTTGAATTAGATGACGAAAATGTAATGCCTTTTTGATCTCATGTTACATAAATAGGTGCTTTTTTCTTATGAGTTAGCTTTCTCCTGATTGGAACAATTGAATTGCTCTCATTATTTGCACAGTTGGAAAACACACTGTCTCCTCTTTGTTGCAGAGGGTTTTACAATACTATTTGGGTTGCTTGTTTCTTAAGGAGTCAGCTAACTCTCATGCTTACAATTACACCTATGTACATTGAAAAATGCATGAAAAACATACATGGATACATACATAACATGACAAGATGTCATAGTTGGAAAACACACTATCTCCTCTCTGTTGCAAAGGGTTTTACAATACTATTTGGGTTGATTGTTTCTTAAGGAGTCGACTAACTCCTAGACATAAAATTACACCTATGTACAGTGAAAAATGCATGAAAAACATACATGGATACATACATAACATGAAAAGACATCGTAGTTGGAAAACACACTGTCTCCTCTCTGTTGCAGAGGGTTTTACAATACTATTTGGGTTGCTTGTTTCTTAAGGAGCCGGCTAACTCCTAGACATACAATTACACCTATGTACATCAAAAAATGCATGAAAAAAATACATGGATACATACATAACATGATGAGATGTCGTAGTTGGAAAACACATTGTCTCCTCTCTGTTGTAGAGGGTTTTACAACACTATTTGGGTTGCTTGTTTCTTAACACCTTATATGGAGACATTGTATTTTCCAACACTTCAAATAGTGTGAGCATTTATTTGGTCGAATCAGATGAGGAAAATGAAATTCCATTTCTATCTCATGTTACATACATAGGTGCTTTTTGTTTAGGAGTTAGCTTTCTCTTGATTCCTGATTGGAACAAATGAACTTATCCAATAGAATGAGCGTTCATTGCTTCACAGTTATAGTAGAATGGAAAAATAGTGCATATGATTGCTGATATATATACTAGTGTTAGCGATAGGTTAAATTCCCAATGTACAGTTTAATATGTTTGTTTATTTTTTGTGCAAGCTGGCATTTTGCACTCAGCAGAACATATAAATTGTATATTGGGGAATATGGAAGAAATTAAATTATTTCTAGCACCAGTTGTCTTTAATTTGCCAATTTAATCTATCGCTAACACTTGTCTTTATTCCAGGTGGTTTATATAGGTAAAGAAAGAAAATTGAACAAAACAAGGGTAGGTGAATTGAGAAGGATGCTTCAGGAGATGTGAACCTTTTGCAGTAAATATAGGTGATTTTGGTTGCCATAGCTTGAATCAGAAGTGTAGTGGACAGTTAAATTTCTAAAATTTAATATGCATTTAGAAGTGTCGATTTGTTTGAAATTGTGAAATGTTGGGGTTTTCAATCAGCTGTCATTTTCATGTGATTCTTAAGTGTTTTGCGCTAATTTGAAATCTTTCACCAAAAGAGTTTATATGTGGTTCATAATTTTTTTCATAATAGTTCTTTTTATAATTTCGCTATTTGTCTAGAATATTTAGTAAGTTATAAATGGTTCATTTTTAACAACATCTGATGGAAATTTTGTAGAATGCTATTTCTATATCCTATTTCTTCTCTTTTTCAGTATGTTTTGATCTAACCCCCACACTACAAAAAGATGTGCACATATAACAATTGACTACTTGAAATAGTTCTATGCACTGTATTAAATAGAACTCGTAAATCCAATGGGTAGGAATAACTTAATTGATAATTTGGCCTACATTACTTGGCCCTTAATATTATAGACAAATTGTAAAAGAGCTATTAGAATAACAACATACATGGAAACAAAAAGTGACGAAACGGGAAAACGAGACCAAACGTCCGAGCGATGGTTACGTAGGAGTTAACGACGTCATCGGGTGGGTTTTCCCGCCTATTGTTGGGCGAAAAAGTGGGTGAGTTAGCTTTGTCGACAAGTTTCTTTTGTCTAGCGTGGGAAAAGTGGAAGGGAATGATGTGGGTCTTTTCTATTTCAAGAAAGAAAGGTGAAAATACTATTTGTTTTGTTTCCAGTTTGCATGTTGAAAGGGAAAGCAGAAGGTCTCAGTGCACGTGGATGACTTGGGGGAGAATACCGACCAAATTGAGGTTATGGGTACTATCCAATAGTGTTGCAGAGGGTTTTACAACACTTTTTGGGTTGCTTCTTTCTTAACACCTAGGGTTTTCCAACATGAATTGTTGTGAAACAAAATGAAGTGTGTACTATGAATTACACTATGTGTTGAGGGTATTATTGTCCCCGTTAAATAAGAGATGTGCTATTTGATAAAATAAAACACCATCTATACATTTGTATATTTGCATTACAAGACAAAGGTTGGGTATACCGTATAAGTAAAGGAAGGCTTCAAAACACATTATGTTTTCCAACATGCACTACACAATGTGCACACCTAGATATACTAGTTTAAAAACCAGAAAGGGCTTGGGTATGTTGTGATGTGGAGGTTGAAAAATGTAGTGTTATGAAGCATGCAATTTGTTATATACTTGAAACTTAAACACAACAATGGAAGGTGTGATTTGCAAGACTTTCATACTATTTTGTAACATTCCATCTTGCAAAATTGTGGGTGTTAAGAACCAAGCAACCCAACATGAGATGACCCTTTACATTTAAACAAGGAGATTCAAATAACTGAAACCCAGCACTGTGTTTCCCATTCAAAATTATTTTGTGCAGTTTTTTTCAATCGACTAAAATTTAAACACAACAATGGAATGTGTGATTTTGAAGACATTCATACTATTTTGGAACATTCCATGTTGCAATACCTTGGGTGTTAAGAAGCAAGCGACCCACCATGAGACAACCCTTTACATTTAAACAAGGAGATTCAAATAACTGAAATGGGACAGTGTGTTTTCCAACACTGCAGACCATCTATAACAACACTATGCCTTGCAAGTATCATAACATAATACTTGTAAGGCACGGTGTTGTTATAGATGGTTTGTAGTGTTGGAAAACAAACTATCCCATTTCATTTTTCCAATTAAATTACATTCTTAGCACCTCATTTTACTATTTGGAAATAATGGTTTTCAATGACATTTCTTGGGCTCTTTGTCCATCCATGCCGAACAATTATTTTGAAAACAAGATGACTATTATGATGCATGTGACACACATTTTTGTAGGGAGAATAGCCTACTCCCAATTGAAAAAGGTGATCTCCTTGTGATATGGCTTACACATGATAATTTATTGCCCTTCTTTAGGGATAAGACATATCTGCTTATCATTGCTAGTTGATTTATGGATTTGATTGTCTAAGAATTTTTGCATCAATGTTGCAGATGAGACTCTGTGATTCAACATCATGATGAGTGATATTGTCTTCTTCATCCTTATGTTGGATCATGGAGTGTGATCCTAAACATTGATGTAAGAATTCTTACATAATCGAATCCACAAATCAACTAGCAATAATGAATATGGATTGTGGAAAATTGATATCATTTATGTCTGATTATGTTATCATTTCAAACACATGTTTTTTCAAGGATAATAACTTGATTTTACTATATTTCATAGGGAGATTATCTTTTGCATTGCAATTGGGCGTCGCTATTATCCATAGAAAAATGCATGTCAGAGGCATCATAACATGCAAAAACCCTATGATGGCACAACATAATGTGGAAAATAATTGGTGTCTGGAAAACACTGTGTTTTGTGAGTTCTTTCATTCTACACGTTGAAATCTGAAGGTTTGAGAGCACGGGGTGGACTTGCAAGTGTGGGATATATAAAAGCATCCAAATTCAACTGAGGGATTATTAACGAATTGGGTTGTTACTTGTGAAGGGTTTGTAAATGGTATTTGGTTTGCAGGTATAATAACACCCAGTGTTTTCCAACCTTCAATTACACATTGTTGGCCTTGGCATTCTATGAAAATATTGACCTCTGCATGCCCCATACAAGCGTTAGATAAAATAAATGTCAACATTTCATGACAACTGGGCATCTTTCGAGCTACTTTGCAATATTTGTAAAACAAGCTCTTCTCTCCAGCACACATCACCACCTCTTCCACAATCTCATCCACTTAGCTCTGTGTTGTTGGAAGGTGTCATCCATGTATGATGGAGAGAAGTGCATGCTTTGGAAATTAGACAGGTATGCTTGAATGTTTCCCATTTGTCATGAAATTTTTTTGCGGTGGGGGCGGGAGGGGGGACAACCCTGTGTGTTTTCCATCCCGCAACTTTTTTTGTGCATCTTGTGTTCAAAATATATAACGGTATTGAAATGGAATGTTTGGTGCAAGTAAGGGTTGTTATAAAATATGAAAGTGAACTTTAATATATTGTGTTCTTACAATGTGCATAACAAAAAGTGTTGTCTTTCGAGAAGAATTGAGAAGCGAGGGACAAGCCTCTGGGTTTTCCATCCTCAACTTCTTCTTTTTTTGTGTGCAACTTTTGCTGCAAGCAAGGGCAGTTATAAAATATGAAGGTGACCTTCAATACATTCTCTTCTTATAGTTTGCATAACACTAACTATTGTCATTGAACAAGATTTGAAAAGTGCGGGATAACCCAATGTGTTTTCCATCCTACAAATTTTTTGTCAATCTTCTCTTCCAAACGTATTACGATATTCAAATGGAAACCTTTTCCATCGCGAGTTCCTTCTGTAAACCTTATTCACATATTTTGATTTTTGCAATGCTTTGTGGTCTTTGTAAACCTTATTTAGTTATTTCACTCATATTTACATGATGGGTTTTCATCTATTTTATTCGGCAACCGCAAATTTTCAAAACCAGCAGACGGGAGGAAACAAAATTAAAAAATCCTCAACAAAAAATCACAAAATGAAAACCCCACAATGAATGGCCGTTCGTTTCTTCAGTGTTCATGGCAGAATGGAAAAATGGAACATACACAGAGTGGATATACATACCTGAAGGATCTTCACATGCCTGCAACTCTTGCCCTTGCTATCCACCAAAACGTTGCTGTCCAAAAATGGAGAAAATGGGACCTTGTCTGGGCTTTTTGATATTTGCTAATAATGGTTTCGAATGCCACGTTTTTGGCTTTTTGTCCATCCATGCCGAACAATTATTTTGAAAACCCGCCAATGCTGACATGATTTCCCGACGAAGGGACAACAAATGACAAGGGATGAGACGTTCGGCCCTCAAGTCTTTCCTTCCCATCCAACAACCTTTTCCCTCACCAGTCCCACCTCTTCCGTCGCGACTATTTTCTCCATGCGATATGGGGAGCATATCCTTTGTTATATACATATGTGAATTTTATCCAGGAGTTAAGGAGGGAGCAAGCTAACTCCTGGACAAAATTCACATATGTATATAGCATAGGATATACTGGTTTGAGGCATAAATTCACATATGTATATAACATAGGATATGTCGGTTTCAAACTCCTAGACAAAATTCACCTATGCACATTGAAAAATGCATGAAAAGCATACATAAGAACATACATGGATACATACATAACATGATGAGATGTCGTAGTGCAGGGCCCACCAGATGCCTAAAATAGTGGGTTTTACAATTGTATACATCTAAAAATGGTCTGGAGAATCTGATTAATTAAATACGAATTATTTGATTAATTATCCTAATATCTTCTACTGCTTGAATAAATAGAAATATTTATTTATATAGTTCACGTTCACATTCACATTTAAATTCTTCTAATTCTTCTATTATCTCATCTTAATTAAATAAACAAAAATAAATACTTTGTTTGATTTAATTATCATTTCCCTATTTTATTCTATCACATCAATCTTAAATTAATTAAATAAAGATCAAACACTTTATTGATTAATTATCATATTATTCTATTTTGATTTAATAAACAAATTCCATAGTTTGTTTTATTAAATCATTTATCCCTCTTTTGCTAAATTAAATAAATCAAAAATATTTAAATAAAGGCATAAAGAATATTCCACTATATTTCCTCAAAATCAAATTAGATATCCTATGTCTAATTTATGTCAAAATATGTCAAAATTAATGCTTTGAAACTTCACGGGAAGTTTTGGAGACAAATTGGAGACAAATTGCAAATTTATCTCTCAATCCTCTTCCATCAATCCTTCCTCTTCTCTTGCCCGGTGTTTTCATGGGTAGAGACAATCCCCAAAATCTGCTCCATCTCCTCCATCTCTCACCATTCAATCCTCCAGATTGAATCCAAGCCTCTCTTTGCCATTCTTGTGCATTTCTACAGCCAGGAAATCTATAAATAAAGATTCATTCAACCAAGAAAACGATCCAAATTATCTAACTTATGCACTCTTACTCTGTAGGAATCAAGCATCAAGCATCAAGCATCTAGCATTCTAGTTTTCACATCATGGCTGCCTCCTGTAGCTTCATCCATCAGTTTTCATGTCAATCCATGTCATATTAGTTTCTTTTATCATCTAGAATTATCATATTAGCTTCATATCATTGCATCGACATCATTCTATTCTTTAGATTGTCATTTTAACAATTATAGTGTTATTTAAATCTGAGAGCACAATAGCTTAATAAATCTTTGAAGATAGGAGACAATGAGATTCTTTCATTAGATTATTAGCTTGATTTTTGATACAATGTTTCATCAAGAAGTGTTTTATTCTTTATACCTTATTCACACTTACAATTTGGCACCCACCATGGGGCACTAACCCCATATTTTTATCATTTTTTTCTTAAAAGTGTCGCACACATTCCCAACGTGTTCCGTGAAAAACTATGGCACTTCCATGCTATATTTTGGTGCTTCTGTGATACTATAGCGCATCCGTTAAAAGTTTTAGCACTTTCCACTTTAGTGCTTCCATGAATTGTTTTGGTGCATCGATTGCCCATCTCCCTAAAAATCATATTTAGCGCTTCCGTGAAGAACTTTGGTGCTTCGGTGCTCTATTTCGGCGCTTTCAATTTTAGCGCATCATGTAAAAACTATGGCACTTTCATAGACTGTTTTAGCGCTTTTGTAATTTCGATCTGGATCCAACACGACCACGGCCAGAATTTCATTTTTGATATAGTTAGACTAAAATGAACCAATCCTAGGATAATCATTTGGTTTAAAATTTATCAATCCTAGGGTACCATCACACTTTTGCAATATCAGTTAAAAAGGACACCATAATTTTTGTGAAGCAAGATCTTCACATAGATTAGAAAAATTTGTCTTTTGGGCTTAAAACGAATCATTTATCTGTTGTGCTTGTGTGGTGAATAGGCTTATGCTCTCCCCTTAACTGGGTGATCAAAGTTCCAGACTCATCCTTATTTTCATGCAAATTTACACTTTTGTTAAAACCTTTAGAAGTCTTGTCGTAGTGGGAAAAAGTACTCACCCTACGGGAACGACCTAAGTGGGAACGCCTAAAGCCAAGGATTCCAACCCACTCTAATCAAAATGCAAGTTGTTGATGAAAGTCCAACTTGACGGTAGTAAATAAGCTAACCATCCCCAAAATCTTTGTTCTAAAGATTGGGAGGTCTCCTGAGGGAGTTTATCAATTGCCACACCGCACAGAAGCCCTATCTACGAACCATAGTGTAGTGTCCAGCCGAGTCAGTAACCAGACATTGTAATACTCATGGTGCAAGGGGAGAGAAGAATATGCCCCCAAGACACTCGCGAGATAATTGTCAAGGACCGTTTGCTCAGAGGACGATAAATCCAACTCTGAGTACGCACCTAGAAATGACAAAAACATGGGCACCCTCTAGGGGGTGACACGGCTGTGTGCGTCAGTTACGCAATTTTAAGATGTGGGTTGTTGAGTATAACGATGACCTATTTGACCTTAAGAGTGAGTATGTCTGAATTGTGTACATTTTTCAAAGTAAACCTATGAAAATCAATAAGAACCATTCGTGATTCTTGAATATACACTATCTGTTCAGATTAAAACAATTATTCTACAATTTGCTTACTATGTTTTTCACAAAATCATTAAAAATAAGATAAAATATCATCCAAAAAACTGTAGGTCAAATCAGGTTAGAAAAATTCATGATTCGAGAGTAGAAATCAACCAAGTTTGTCAAGAAAACCATCAAAATCAACAAACCCAAGAGGCCACTTGGTTATCAAAATATTTTGAGAAAAAGGCATTTTTTATATCAAAGTCGAAAGATCTTATTACAACATAGAACTTTCATTCATAGGTACCACGATTTTGCTAGAGGTCATACTCTTGATTACGATGTAGAACAACTTTATTCATGAGCTTTCTTCCAAAGGAGAGCCCTCACACAATATCACAACCATAGTCAACGCATACGTCAATCCTACCTCCCACAACACATGATACAATACACCACAAGGCCAAGTCAAATTTTGCAATAAAGAGTCTTGAACATCAACCCTCTGTTTTAGCGCTTTGGAAATCTGTTTTAGCGCTTCGGGACTCTATTTTAGCGCTTTCATAAAATAGCGCTTCCAAGCACTGTTTTAGCGCTTTCGGTCACTGTTTTAGCACTTTCATCATTTGTTTCAGTGCTTTCGAGCACTATTTTAGCGCTTTCATAAAATAGTGCTTCCATTATCTATTTTAGTGCTTTTAAACTCTATTCTAGCGCTTCCATCACCTATTTTAGCACTTCCAAAATAGAGAGTTTCAAATCATATCGGTTAGTTTGTTTGTCATTTATACATGGATTTTTATCAAAATAGAAGTACCTTTTTATCAGAATCACTGTCTAGAAACCAAAATCAGATAGGTTCATACAAGTTTCCAATCTTTTCAACTGAAACACAGAGCTTGCAAATCATAAAGTGTCAAATCAAAATACAATATTGATTATTACGCTAAAGTTTCGTCATCAGGATATTATCATCCTATTATCATGAAACGAAGCATAGTAATCAGATTTTTAACCTAGTCTTATCAATAAGATATATCATCTTATTCAACTTTGTTAAAAATTCACCTGACATTTCCCAACATAGAAAACCAAATTTTGGAAGAAAGAACAAAACATTGTTATGCCAATCTTCACCAGGTTACAAAAATAGAGGCTCTTAGAAAAGGAACTTGAAACATCAAATACAATGGCCAAAGAAAATCCCTAGAATAGTCTACATGAAAGTGACAAAAATGAAATAACTCCAGAGGACATACAAACAGCCCAAAAGGATTCCAAATTCCATAAATTCATGGAAAAGATCTTAGAACAAGACATGGAGAAATACCTCTTAATGTTGGTTGAATCAGGTGCTAAGCATCCCAAATACTTTGACGCAAATCGCCTAAGAGAAGCACCTAGAACAAGCAAAACCGAAATACCACAACCCACACAAGGTACAGATCTGGTTGTTTCCTTAACATCCCAAATGCACATATTACAACAACAAATACAAGACATGAAAAAAGGGAACACCGAAAGGTATGCAATATAGGACATTTGTCCTTATCCTTTCGACTCAACAGTTGATATGATACCTTTTCCTCGACATTGTGAATTCCCCAAGTACGACAAATACAATGAAAGATCAGATCCGATCGATCATATTCATGAATTCAAAACCATGAGCCTAGAGTTTTCCCAAGAGGAAACTTACCTAATGAGATTATTCCCAAGAAGCTTGGGAGGTTCATGTATGGAATGGTTTTCAAAATTACAACCAGGAATAAGGACTTTTGAAGAACTTGTCAACAGGTTCATCTCTCAATATTCTTTTAACATCCAACATGATGTCACGATAAAGGATCTAAATAACCTGAAACAAAACAAAGGGGAGACATTCTTGTCCTTTCTACAAAGATGGTGACGACTATTCGCTAGATATCCTCGATCCATTCCTGAGGAAGAGAAAATGGAGTTTTTCATTGATAAATTAACAGAGGAGATGAGTTACAAACTTGAATTGCAATGTCCTCCTACGTTTGAAAAGGTGATAGAAAATGGCCTTAAGATTGAAGAAGCGGTAGTCAAAAGAGGGGTTATTAAACATTTCAATGACAAATCAAATAACACAAACTCCTCAAATCAATACCCCAACAGTGATAAACCAAAATTTTGGCAAAAGAACCGAAATACGACTACCAATGAAATGACAAGTGATTTACAAAATGCCAAACCAGTTTTCAACTTGACAGCATCTACTTCAAAAACAAATCAAAACAATGATCAAATCATCAAGTCAAATTTCATTCAAAACAACGAAATCACAAAACCGCAATCATACCAAAAACCATCAAACCGGCGTAGGTTGACACCTTTAGGCCAAACATTGGAATCAGCGATGAAAGAACTAGTCACCAGTGGTCTTATCACCATGTGAGAAACAAGATTCTGGGATCCAAAGGTCAAACCACCATTGTGGAATGACTTAGATTACTACAACTTCCACAACAATAAAGGCCACAAAACTAATGATTGCATGGAGTTAAAACACATAGTTCAAGATTTGATCGACAATAACAAGGTATATAGAGGGACCTCAAAATAATAATGATCATTTAGCCTTCAAGGACCCTTTACCAAACTATGACAAAGGAGCATCATCTTCTACAAAAAACAAAGGTAAAAATATCAATCATATCTATGATAAAATGATCCTTTGTCTTACCGAAGTAGAGAGTGATCATACCATTGGTCAAAACATGGATGAACACTAAACCGACGACACTACCCCTTTGGATTTTCTCCCAAGCATACAATTCCCTAAAAATCAAATAAACGTTATAAAAATCAGAGAACGATAGGACTATCAACCAGCAAATGTAATGATAAGGGGGAAATCCAAGGTAGTGTTAAAGGGAGTTGGGTCTAAAAATGCATATCCACCTCCATCTCATTCTAACATTGTCGATCAACCTCAAAACATTCCAGTGCAAATATCAATACTAGAACTCCTCAAACTATCTCCATCACATAAGGAGGTTCTAGAACAAGCACTAGTTGCCACTACGGTACCGAAAAATCTAGATGTTTTCCAATTCCAAGCTATGGTGGGGCATTTGACTACCCCACATTGTCTATCATTATCTGAGCAAGATGATGTCTCACTCAACCATCCCCATAACACTACACTCCATATCAAAGTCTTGATCCACAATCATCGTGTCAAAAGAGTCTTAATAGATGGGGGACCAGGTTTGAACATTTGCACTCTAAAGTTAATCCATGCACTAGGGTATTCTGATGACGCTATTGATGCCCGAAGTAAAATGACTATAAAAGCATATGATGAGGAAGAGAGATCTTCAAAGGGACTGATTGTGTTACCCATTCAAGTGGGACCAATGATGAAACACATAGCATGTCAAGTACTGGAAAAAGAGTGAACTTACAACATACTCTTAGGACATCCCTGGATCCACGAAATGCAAGCAGTACCTTCCACATATCACCAATGCTTAAAGTTCCCAGTAAATGGATAGGAGGTGTTCGTATCTATCGATTATAATCACCCTCAGGATTGTGACACACTTAGAATCTCTCAAGATACCTTTGTGCCTCACAATCGAGAAGCATCCAGTTCAACATCATCAAATGAGGAAAAATGTCTAAATATCACCACCAAGTGGGTAGAGAAGAAGGATAAAGCAAAAGATACAAGTCTTGTTGACACTCAATTAATAGACAATCCAGATCCCCAAACTTCTTTATCTCAAAAATTTCAAGAGCAGGTCCAACTGACAAACAAGGGAATGGGGGAATATTCTATGGAGCAATCGCTTAATCTTTCACAGTTAATGCCATCTCCAAAGACATATGGCCAACCATCAATGATCAAACATCAAACATCACTACCTATCACATTTCTGGAAGAAAGGTTTGTAAAAGCCGGTACCATAGAGGATGAATCAGACAACAAAGCAATCCTTGATTGGTTATACAAAGATGAAGAACCATCGACATCAGATATCCATATCAAGAATGTCAATATTAATACAGACAAATATGGCAAAGGGAAGGCTATCCTAGAAAAAATGGGTTATGAGGGACAAGGACCTATCGGTAAAAGGAAGGAAGGCATAGTTGAACCTATTCATCCCCTCACTCTCCATTCAAAAGAGAAGATGGGACTGGGATACTCTGAAGAACAAAAATAGGAGATGACGAAGAAGGTTGTAGAAAGGATCCTTCAGGTTAGAGATAGCTCTGAAATAGATTCAAATGAATATGAGTGGGATCTGTGTTCTAATATACCTTACACCGATATTCAAATTGATGTAATACAACAATAGGCACCTACGCATGAGGAGGGACAAAGCTTTGGGTCTAGACCATCTGTATCAAGATCACTAAATATCGATGACTCAAGTGGGGACGAACAGACATCAAGTGAACTAGATGATCTTGAAGAGGGTACCATCATTGATCTCGATATCCCTAATAAAAATTATGATGAAATTTATGTCCTAACCCTTACCCCCATCAACCTAAGTCAATTCGATGACTTCATGCCTTTAATCCATCTTGAACTTATTGACTAGGAACCTGTCAAACCTATGACTATACCCATATTTTCAAATGATGATGTCATCATAAATTTCCTATGTCATGACAAACTTGGTACAAGTTCTATTTGTAATACTCATAACAATGCAACTCGGCAGGAGGGTGTCAAATCTTCCAGTTGCAAAAGTAAAAATAGGGATAATAGACCTAATGGTGAAAACCATTCCATGGCAGCATTAGATCTTGAAAAAGAAAAAAATAAAGAACGCATCTAATGGTGAAAAACTCTCTTAGGCACCGAAAGATGGGAGATTTGACACTCTTTCAGAACATTATCATAAGTGGTCATCAATTCTAGTAGAACCAACACAGTCTATAAACATCGGCACTAAAGAAAAAGCAAAAATATTACATCTGGCAGAATCCATGACAGATCAAGAAAGACCATAATTCATCAAATTCTTTAAGGAAAGAAGCATCAACTTTTCTTGGTCATATTCCGATATGCCAGGCTTGGATCCAAATCTGCTCATGCATCATTTATCTTTGCCTGCAGGAATCAAGCCTGTGAAGCAAAAATTGAGAAAAATGCATCCTCATATCACATTAATGGTAAAGGTCGAGTTAAAGAAATTGTTGGATGCTAGATTCATAAGGTCTATTGACTACGCTAAGTGGATATCAAAAATTGTACCTATCTCAAAATCGGACAATAGCATCAGATATGTATGGATTTTAGGGACCTAAATAAAGCATGTCCAAAGGATGATTTCCCATTACCAAATATAGACATCATTGTGGACTTGACGGCAGGGCATGCCATGTTGTCAATCATGGACAGTTTTTCTAGATATAATCAAATTAAAATAGCTCCAGAAGATCAGGAAAAGACTGTATTTACATGTCCATGGGGAACCTTCTGCTAGAATTTCATGCCATTTGGTCTAAAAAATGCAGGAGCTACCTATCAAAGAGCAATGACAACAATTTTTCATGATATGATGCACACTTTCATGGAGGATTACGTGGATGATATTCTGGAAAAATATTGTACAAGGGAAGGACATCTGCATATCTTGAGCAAAATCTTCACATGGCTAGAGAAATTCAATGTCAAGCTAAACCCCAAGAAGTGTGACTTTGGGGTCACATCAGTGAAACTTTTGGGATACATTGTCTCAGAAAAGGGAATTGAAGTAGATCTAGCGAAAGTTAAGGAAATAATGGATATGTTGCCTCCCAAACATATCAGTCAACTCAGATCACTACAGGGAAGACTCTAATCAATCAGGATATTTATCTCCCAGTTGGCAAACAAAATTCATCCATTCAATCACCTTTTGCATAAAAATGTTGTTTTCAAATGGGATAATGGGTGTGAAACAATGTTTGATCAAATAAAACAATATCTGATGTCACCTCCTATTCTCATGCCGCCAACAGAAGGAAGACCTCTGATACTATACATTGCAACCACATATATCTCTTTAGGAGCATTATTAGCACAAGAGGATAATGAAGGAAAGGAACATGCCATCTACTATATCAAAACATTAAATGGCTATGAAATAAACTACACTTTCATAGAAAAATCTTGCTTGGCAGTGGTATTTGCTACTCAACAGCTGAGACATTATATGCTAACTCATACAATCATTCTAATAGCAAAGATCGACCACTTAAAATATCTACTCAGTAAAGTTGCCTTAACAGGTAGACTGGCCAAGTGGGCCATGCTATTAAGTCAGTTTGATATTCAATATGTGGAGAGAAAATCCATCAAGGGTCAAGTAATTGTTGAACAATTGGCAGAGGATCCTTTACCTAATGATCGACCTATGACAATGGAGTTTCTAGATGTAGACATTCTGACAATGATGCCACAACAATGGATATTATATTTTGATGGATCATACACACAACAAGGATCTAGAGCAGGGATTTTGTTCATCGCTGCCCATTGACACACCATTCTGAAATCATATAGACTGATGTTTCAATGTACAAATAATTTGGCAGAATATGAAGCATTAATCATTGGGGTCAAGATAGCAATTGAATGGAAGATCACAGATCTACAAGTATATGGGGACTCTCAACTAGTCATTTATCAAGTAAATGATGAGTATCAGAAAAAAGATGAAAATTTGATGCCCTACAAACAAATAATAGATGGTCTAAAACAATTTTTTGTCAACATCAAATTTGATCAAATTCCAAGGGCAGAGAACAAAGTTGTGGATGCTATGACCACAATTGCTTCACTCTTACAATTGCCAGAGAAACGTGGTTGTTATGAGTTTATGGTACAACAAGTATCATGTCCTTCTTACAATAATTTAGAATCCAATACCATATGCCATTTAGAGACCATTGAAACCTCCATCTATGAAAAAACCTATGCTTACTTAAAGGACAATATCCTCCTTCTCGATCTTTCGAGGAACCAAAAACGTAATTTTATGTGCCAATCCGCCTGACATATTTTGATCACTAACATCCTTTATCGTCAGGGTCTTGATGGTACCCTACTCTGATGTTTAGAACATGATGAATCTAATACGGCCTTACATGAGGTTCATGAAGGTATTTGTGGCACTCATTCGAGTGGAATAACTCTAGCGAAGAAACTCCTTCGTTTAGGATATTATTGGCCATGCATGGAGAAAGAATCTTATCAGTTTGTAAAGAAATATCAAAAGTATCAGATTCATAGTAATTTGATTCATGCACTAGCTCAAGAACTGCATCCCTTCACATCAACGTGGCCCTTTTGTCAATGGGGACTAGATCTGGTAGGAAAGATAAATCCCTCTTCATCCAATGGACACAAGTTCATAATAATAGCTACAAAATATTTTACAAAATGGATGGAAGCAGTGCCTCATACAACGATCACTGGGAAGCAGATCTCATCATTCATCTTTAATTACATAATATGTCAGTATGGCATCCCTCAATCTATTATCATTGATAATGGACGGCCTTTCAAAAACCAAAATGTTCAAGAATTATGTGAGAAGTTCCATATCCAACATCGTTTCTCAACACCATACTATCCTCAAGGAAATGGCCAAGCAGAGGCCTCTAACAAAACAATTATAAAAATACTCAAGAAGACGATTAATGATGTTGGATGTGATTGGCATGTTCAACTCAATCCTGCATTGTGGGCCTATAGAACTAGTATCAGAACACCAACAGGAGCAACACCATATGCCTTGGTATATGGATCGAAGGCCATAATACCTATTGAAGTAGAGATTCCATCACTCTGTGTATCACTCAGAGGAATCATTTCAGATGAGGATTATAGGGTATCCAAACTTCAAGAACTAGAATTATTAGATGAGCATCATCAGCAAGTTGTCAACCATCTCACGACATATCAACAGAGAATATCAAGGAGTTACAATCATAGGGTTAAACCCAGAGTCTTTCAGGTTGGCGATTTGGTTCTAAAAGAAAACCCTAGAAATCAATAGGACAGGGAAAAAAAAGGGAAATTTGAGCCTAATTGGCTAGGTCCTTTTTTCATCATATCAGTATATGGATCAGGGGCCTATCAACTATTAACGTTAGAAGGATATTTTTTTGATGAACCTATCAACAGTATCCATCTCAGAAATTTCTATACCCGAATTCCTAGTGCACGGGCCATACTTCTAAAAAATGGTTTCCTTGATGAAAACCTGGCAAATAGGCGTATTGGCAACAAAAAATACAAAAAAAATACAAAAAATAGAAAAAGAAAAATGAAAAAAAAGGAAAAATATACAAAACAAAGGGTGTAATCAAAACATATGGTGAAAACCTGGAAACAGGCATCATGTGTGATTCTAAACCAGCTTTCCCATCTATTTTGACACATATCAGGATCATTAGTCTGGAAATCATTACCATTTCATATCATATCATTAGTCTTCCCATCATTGCATCCATTATCAAATCATTTCACATGGTCATGTCTCACTTTAGCTTGGGGGAAACATCTGGATTTCACTGGGGGCAACGAAAACATCGGTCTCGCCAAAATGGGAAAACAATAGTATGACAAGTACACAAAAACAATGATCAAAACGTAGCATCAATTATCATTGGAAAGGCATCAAACATCCGTATCATATTAGAAAATTCCAAAAACAAGTCAAAAAGTCAGTCTAGAAAAGCAAAACCAAAGTCATGAGTTTGTGTCTGTCAAACTACGTGGTCTCTACGTGTGTAACGTAAGCAAGGATAATCTTTGATCAACCCCCGAGACCCCTAGGAAAAGTTAGTAGGTTAGGTCTTTTGTCATAATCTCAAAAAATCACAAAAACAACACAAAATCAGGATGGATGATCTAATCTGAATAATGATTGAAACACTCTAAGTAAAAGATGGATAAATTATACTTTTGATTGATATTATCATTTTTTTTGGAGTAACTCAATGATGTAAATGAACTAGAGAAACACGGAATAAGAATGATATTTTATTGTCTACTGTCTGTAAGTTAATCATATAAATATGTGAATTGTCGAGGGATGTGCTATGCAAATGTATCACCGATGACATTCATAATTCACACATTAAAATGATTAATCACTACTTGTTTACGCAATGAATGCTCAGGTCATCTCGGTTCAATTATACCTAGATGCTTGTGTTCACTTGCAATATCAAAATCATGAAAGTAGTACTCAGGTCATCATTGGTCTAACATATATCATTAACGCTTGTACTCACTTTCAACATCCTAAAAAGCTCTATGATGATACCAAGCACAAAAGTACTGTTAAAATGACAATGGTCTGCATATAGTTGCATGATAAAATTAGATTCCATTCATAATAAATTCTACATATGCAGAGTGATTGTTGCATAAAGGATTCCAATTAATGATTATCTTTTCTACAAATATGATTGAGTATACTTGACATTAAACCAAAAATAATCAAAAACATAATAGGAGCATCATCTCATCATTCATGCATTTAACATCAAATAGTTATACATTTATCATACCATATTTTCCACAAACCATCATTTAAATAAATACATCATGTTTCATTACATCATATCATTCATTACATTATTATCATAGGCATATGATCAATTTTTAGCCCATACATCATTTGTCATCCATAAAATGCATATCACAAAATTTACACCATCCATCCATTATCATCCATCACAAAATCATCCTTTTTTTATCAACATCACATTTAAAATAAAAAGCATTTACCATCCATACATTTCATCATATCATAAATGAATACATCATAGGTCATCATTTAAATTCACATATCCATACATCATAGATCACTATTATCCATACATCATATATCCAAACATCATACATCCATACATCATAGATCATCATTTAGAACATCATACATTATTGTTCATAACATCCATACATCATATATTCTGCATATGCATTCATCTAGAATCATCACATGATACATCATCACATAAAATAAATGCATTCATCATAGAATCATAAACCATCATAAATAGAAATCACTGCATATCATATATATCATTAATGTCAAGTATACAATGAAGTCTGAAATAAGAAGAGAAACATCATCAAAAATGAGCTAACTCGAAGTATACATCATGTCTCAAATGGTGCCTAAGATCTACTGCTACCAGAATGAGTAGGCATAATAGGACCAGTACCACCACCACCCCCAAAAGAACCAGGATCTCTGGGATCTCTTCGTGGAGGCTGTGTCACACCCTCGCTGACTATTTGGATATGTGTTTGACCAAATCTCGATGGGGCATAGCTAACTCTGTGATCAGCAGGTTCTACATCATGATACCTACCCTTGTAGAACTCTGCCTATCGACCAGCCTGTAGAACCTCCCTTATGTAATCTGCAACAAAGGTACCATCAGCTACTCTCTGTAGTATCTCGACAGTCTCCTGTGCCCTCTCGTCAATATATTTGGCACTGTCCCTCTCGGTTGTCAAAGTATCCACCTGAGTTTGAATAGCTGCCAATTGTCCCTGTACCTATGCCAATGCCTGGGCATGAGTCTGTGCCTGAGTCTGCATCTAAGTTTGTGTCTATACAAGAAAACCACGTGCCTACACCAACTGTCCCTGCAGATTCTGTACCTGTGCTTGCAAATTGGCGATCTGCCTCTAATGGTCAACCAAAGGCACTGCCACTGCTTGCCTATTATGAGGCCTACTCGATGATGATTCGACATTGACTGGCCCAGCCCCTCTACCACCTCCACCACCACCATCCCTGTCAGCACTGTTGCTATCCCCATTACTGCTCTCAGTACTGCTACTCGATCGAGTATCATCCCCCTCACCAGCAACATCCTCCTCCATAGGTAAAGGTGTTGGCTCATCAGGAATGGTAATCCGAGGATGTGGATGAAATGCCAAAAAAGCTGCATACTCCTCTGTCACAGGTGCCTCTGCAATATCTCTGCACATATCCCAGGCTGATGGCTGCAGAGTCCTGTACCCCTCTACTAATGTCTCATATGAAAAGCATGGCCCCCAATCTACTAAATCACTCTGTCGTTAGGCATAATGGGCTACCCCCTGAGGCATACACTATACTATACCATACTACCTGTAGACCCGTCGTAATAGAAATCTCTCCAAAACACAAAATGGGTCCTATCAATCAAGTACATGGAGTCACATAGGTATCCAAGCACTGCATCATCCTCATCCCACTACTCATAGTCTAGATAAGGCCGCCAGATGACACTCTCCATGTCATCCAAAATCCATCTCCAATGCTCTAACTTACCCATCTGAGCCTGGGTAAGTCGACCTCTATACCAGAAAATATAGGGTCTGCCTGCAGGTCTGTCAAGAACTGGAAATGGTCAAGAAATGGAAAATGCTCCCATGCCCAAACCTATAATAAAGTCATCCCCGCTAATAAGTTGTGTGCTCTCAGGTACACCATTGAATGTAAATCATGATAGAGGTGGGCTAGCATACACATCCCCCACACATATCTAGTCTCGTGCACGACCATACTCTCAAGAATGCAACCCCAACCCACAGATAATCCCTTTAAACTGTGATCAGGACAAAGGAAACCTCCAATAAATCCAGCTAGCACTTCTGGTAATGAAGCATATGCATCGGCTATCATCTGCCATCGGACAATCGGTCCTGCAATGTGCTGATCCTGAAAGACTCTATGGAGAGGATCTCTCCCACCAGCCTCATGTGAGTCATAGACAACGATCTCTCCCATAAATAGAATCCATAGTATCCGCCACACATCCTTAGGTGTGACTGCCATCTCGCTGGTGGGTAAATGGAAGGTGTTATGGTCACTATGCCACTGCTCGGCCAAAGCAGTATGGAGACCCTGATTAATCCTAATTTGGGGCATATCAAGGAGACTAGAAAGACCACATCAACCTATAACCTGAATCTCATCAAGAGTCAGATGAGGAATAAAATTTGTTGTCCACGGAAACCTCTCTTGCATCTGGAGATTACCCAGACACTCCTATCTTCATAAAAAATTTAAAATCAGTGCACTATGTCAAAAATCAAAAGTCAATCAATTATCAGATCCAAACAAACTTTGGTATGAATTTTTCGATCAAAATTCATGAACAAACATCAACAAAACTCACCTATCATGAGGTTCATCAAAAATTATCTAATCTCACCTATCATGAGGATCATCACAAATAGGATTATTCTCGCCTATCATGAGAGTAAGTCTTATTAATCATCAGAATCAGTCGTCAAGGAATTTGGATAGTCAAATCATACCAAACCAAAGAATGGACATGATCGAAATTGACAAAATCAGAGTTAACTGTGTCAAAATTTGTAAATCTAACATGGATGCGCTAAAATAGGCATCCAAAACGCTAGTTTACCAGAAGCACTATTTTAGCACTTCGATGCACTAAAATAGGCATCCAAAGTGCTACTTTATCAAAAGCGCTATTTCAGCACTTCGATGCACTAAAATAGTCCATCAAAGCGCTACTTTACCAGAAGCGCTATAACAGACCATCGATGCACCATTTTATTCCATCAAAGCGCTAGAACATTCTAAGTGCTAAGACTCAGCGTCGAAGCGCTAAATCTAACTATCTAAGCGCTAAATCATGAAAGCACTAAACTATCTAATGAAAGCATTAGAGAAAATAACGAAAGTGCTACTTTCTCAAAGTGCTAAAATAGTTTACGAAAGTGCCACACCAGAGTGCAAAGCGCTACAGCACGTCATTGATGCAGTAAACTAAAGAAAAAAATGCTAAAGCATAAACAAAGCACAAAAATTGAGAAAATACAAAGTACGAGGTGGATTACGGGTACATACCGGAGGTCCGTAGGTGGTCGACTGTTGGTGACATCACACATGCTCGAAATGATGAGTATGGTAGGGGATAGGCATCTTGCTCCAGCTGGCTCAAAAATCTCTATCACTAGGTGTTGAAAGTTAAAAAGTAGAAGTGGATATGAAAATAACCTTTTGGACCTTATATAGAATTTTCGAAAAGGGATTTTTTTGTGGGTTTTCTTTTATTTTGATTAATTTTATTTTTGAAATTAATTGAAATTCATCCATGCGCTAAATTTTCTTCATCAATGTCGGGAGAAATTATTTCTATTAGAAACCAAGATCGCCTGCATGCAATCACCTATCACATGCAAAAGACATGCAGAACCAAAGAAGATGTTCTGTAAACCTCAAAGTAGAAATGCATTATAGAGAATCAATTATTACAAAGAGATCAATCCTTATGAAGGAGATCAAGAAACCCTAAAAGGGAAACCCTAAATGAAACCCTAGTGTGCACACTTAATAATTAATTAATTATTAATGTGCCTAAGTTTAGCTTAAGCAACTAAAGGAATAAGTGACTTAATTAATTAACCAGTATGATATAATTAATTAAGTGGAATACCTTATTACTCTAACACCCCCCCTTAAGATGAACTTAGGAAGAAGCTAAAACACTAGAAGAATATGCATGCAAGCAAAGATGGGTCCCGACAACTAGGCCAAATCAGGTACCCATTTACAAATGCAAGAAAGAGGTAGAGAAGGAAAACCTAGTGGGAAAAACCCCCTACAATGAGATGACATACTGTAAAGAAGTACCGGAAGAACATTATAGAGTAACACTGGAACTGCAATCTGGCAAGCAAGGAAAGATACTTTTGTTTACAAGAAACCATATCGGAATCATAAAGATGCAACAGTAGACCCGATGCCACAGAATACTCAAAAACTCCAAATGGGAACAACCCTGGAATCTATGAAGTAGCAGTTGATTATTGAATGATGTATTACTGAAAACGAAGTGCAAAGATGCAAGGTGCACTCTCCCAACTGCAAAAACATCCAAGTAATCTCCAAAACACCCATCGGTCCAAATCTAGATTAATGATAAACCTAAGATAGATACAGAAAAAAGTGCATAAACAGCAACATAGAGCTCCTCAATACCTTTCCAACGCCGCAAAGATAGCGAAAATCGAAGATCGTGGTAAAATGTTATGAGCTCGAAAACATAAAATAAATATCTGACTTCAAACAGAAATAAATATAGTAAAATAGAAAAATATTGTAAAATAAATTGTACCACAGAATAGTGCACGGAACCAACTTTCCGACGATATCTCGTTTGCCCAATTTCAATACCGTATGCCCAAGTTATGCCAAAAATAAAAAAACTGCTCCTTGAAGGAAAATTAGGGCTAAGAGGGGGCAAAGAGGTCATATGGCCATTGACGTCAACATTTCCTGAGCATAAATTTGATGGCCATATGGTCGTCACCACAAAAAAATGCCCCCCTACAAAACATTTTAGGCCCCTGGTCACCCATGTGATCGAGGGTGCAGTGCAAGGGCTGGGGCAGAGCCCCTAGTCCTCCATAGGACCGCGGCGGCTGGCGTTGGAGCCCTCAGGGGCTTGCAGATGGCCCCCGGTCGTCCATATGACTGGGGCGAAGCTGCTAAGGGGCCCGCGGGGTTTGGGCAAGCCGACGACATTGCGGTGGAGAAGACCGACAGCGGTGGCAGGTCAGTGGCCGCCTGGTGGGAGCCGTTTGCACTAGAGGCACTGACACACATACCGAAAAACATTTTTTTTAAAAAATTTATGCCTCGTAATGCATGCTAAGAAGGTTGTACGGCCTCCTTGACAAATTTTTTTGCCTCAGAAACCAACTGCTCTAGAATGGATGATTTGACAAGCATTTCTAGGGTTTTGGGGTGCTACGAATGCGATGGTGACATCCGTTTGAGTCCAAAGTGTCCCAAAAAATCGGCTACCCCCAGATCTTGCAAAAAAGATGCCTGTGGAAACCCTTGCACTTGAAACTCACTGAAAGGTCATATCTTCATATCACGAACAGGCAGCTACAGGTCTGGAGCTCTAATACCATGTTAGAAACCAAGATCACCTACATGCAATCACCTGTCATATGAAAAAGACATGCAGAACCAAAGAAGATGTTTTGTAAACCTCAAAGTAAAAATGCATTATAGAGAATCAATTATTACAAAGAGATCAATCCTTATGAAGGAGATCAAGAAACTCTAAAAGGAAAACCCTAAATGAAACCCTAGTGTGCACACTTAATAATTAATCAATTATTAATGTGCCTAAGTTTAGCTTAAGCAGCTAAAGGAATAAGTGACTTAATTAATTAACCAGTATGATATAATTAATTAAGTGGAATAACTTATTACTCTAACAATTTTTTGATCAAATCATCAAATCATCATGAAATTTTCAAAAAAATTCTAAAAAATAATCAAATCATTAATTTATCTCTCGAGGGGGCATATTATTGGCAATCATCTGAAAATCAAAATCTGGGGCATGTGTGGGGCATACTGAATTTTTTTCATCGATACTAGTAGTAGCAGCAAGATTTTCTTCGAAGCAATGCGTAAACACATCACTTCAAAGAGGGGCAAAATGTATACACCTAAAAATGGTCTGGAGAATCTGATTAATTAAATACGAATTATTTGATTAATTATCCTAATATCTTCTACTGTTCGAATAAATAGAAATATTTATTTATATAGTTCACGTTCACATTCACATTTAAATTCTTCTAATTCTTCTATTATCTCATCTTAATTAAATAAACAAAATTAAATACTTTGTTTGATTTAATTATCATTTCCCTATTTTATTATATCACATCAATCTTAAATTAATTAAATAAAGATCAAACACTTTATTGATTAATTATCATATTATTCTATTTTGATTTAATAAACAAATTCCATAGTTTGTTTTATTAAATTATTTATCCCTCTTTTGCTAAATTAAATAAATCAAAAATATTAAATAAAGGCATAAAGAATATTCTACTATATTTCCTCAAAATCAAATTAGCTATCCTATGTCTAATTTATGTCAAAATATGTCAAAATTAATGCTTTGAAACTTCGCGGGAAGTTTTGGAGACAAATTCGAGACAAATTGTAAATTTATCTCTCAATCCTCTTCCATCAATCCTTCCTCTTTTCTTGCCTGGTTTTTTCATGGGTAGAGAAAATCCCCAAAATCTTCTCCATCTCCTCCATCTCTCACCATTCAATCCTCCAGATTGAATCCAAGCCTCTCTTTGCCATCCCTATGCATTTCTACAGCCAGGAAATCTATAAATAAAGCTAACTTATGCACTCTTACTCTGCAGGAATTCAAGCATCAGGCATCAAGCATCCAAGCATCCATCATTCTAGTTCTCACATCATGGCTACCTCCTGTAGCTTCATCCATCAGTTTTCATATCAATCCATGTCATATTAGTTTCTTTTATCATCTAGCATTATCATATTAGCTTCATATCATTGCATCAACATCATTTTGTTCTTTAGATTGTCATTTTAACAGTTATAGTGTTATTTAAATCTAAGAGCACAATAGATTAATAAATATTTGAAGATAGGAGACAATGATACGCTTTCATTAGATTATTAGCTTGATTTTTGATACAATGTTTCATTAAGAAGTGTTTTATTCTTTATACCTTATTCACACTTACAACAATAGTCTGAGTTTTAGGAGACAGTGTGTTTTCCAAAACAACAGTGTATAAAATGGTGGCAAAAATGGGATGTCATGTGGGCTTTTTGCTATTTTTGAATTATGATTTTGAATACCACATTTTGTGCTTTTTTATCCATTCCGAATAACAATGTGAACAATGGCAACATTCTGGGTTTTACATGATTTTTGAAATATAGCATTTCATTGCAGAACCCACAGATTCTGCTTTCTAGAAACATTATTCAATAATTTCACTCATATTTCTACAATCGGTTGTCACTTATTTCATTCAAAAATGGAAAAAAATTGAAAACCAGCATACGGTGAAAAAAAAAACAAAAATTTCAAAACCCTCGACAAAAAAAAAACATTATCAGACCTGCATTTCAACTAACTCCTAGACAAAATTCACCTATGCACATTGAAAAATGCATGAAAAACATACATAAGAACATACATGGATACATACATAACATGATGAGACATCGTAGTGCGGGGCCTGACAGATGCCTAAAACCGGCATATCCTATGTTATATACATATGTGAATTTTGTCCAGGAGTTAGCTTGCTCCCATTATATATAACCTAAATGATCCTAAAGCTTTTAAATAACCATAATTATTTAAGCTTTTGAGAAGCGACGGACAACCCTCTAGGTTTTCCATACTACAATTTTTATTTTTTTTTGTGCAATGTTTGTTGCAAGCAAGGGAAGTTATAAAATATGAAAGTGACCTTGAATACATTCTTTTATTATGATGTGCATAACACTAAGTGTTGTCACTGAACAAGATTTGAAAAGTGTGGGGCAACCTAGTGTGTTTTCCATCATGCAAAAAATTTTGTGCATCTTCTTTTCGAAACGTATTACGATATTCAAATGGAATGTTTGGTGCATGTGATGGGTTGTTATAAAATATGAATGTGAACTTCAATACAGTGTTTTGTTACAGTCTGCATAATAGAAAGTGTTGTCTTTGAAGAAGAATAGAGAAGCGAGGGAAAACTGTGTTCACCTAATTGAGGCGGGGGGGAGTAACCAATAGGGTTGTTTCTTGTAAAGGGTTTTAGAACAGTTTGTGGGTTGCATGGTTTATAACACCCTATTTTTTCCAACCTAAAAATTCGGATAACAGTTTGAGTGTCTTGAAAATCTTTTCTTATTTACATTGTATGAATGTAAAAATGACACCTCCAAAAATTACAACTGTTAGTTATGGTATAAATTGCAATTCAGTATCTTCACGTGATTGACAATAATAATTGGACAAAATAATTGCATGTAAAACATAGTGGGTTACTTGTATAGCATTTTACAATAGTGTGGGTTTTGGATTTCAAATTCTTATTTTCATTAAAAAAAATATATGCTTGATTACTGCAAAATGGTGCAATAAATTTTGGAACTTTAACTGTCCATTACACTTGCAACAATTTTATAGTTTACAGGAAACCAAGGATGTGTGCTATAAAATGGAAATTGGTTCTTGCAGTGGAGAATGTCATTGATGTGGAAAACACACCTAAAAGGTTGTGAAGTAGCACATCTTCTTTAGGGCGGTCACATTCATGAAACGTGCAGGTAAGATTTGGTAATTACAAGATGCAATCAAATGTATAATTTTAATCTCTCATAAGTGGTTATGATGTTGATTGGAAAGTGGGAATGTTTTATTCAGGAGGTAGTAATCGTGGTACAGAGGAAGTCCCCTCGGTTTATGAAAACGGTCAACCCTAAGGTAGCGACGTGTTCGGTAATTGATTGTGAACTTGCAATTTCCCTTCCCTTCCTATGTGTCAATCAGAATGCTTTTTAATTTCAGTTCAAAAATATCATGTCTATTACAAATATTCTGATTTTGGTATATATCGTTCCTTTGATTCAGGAAAATAATCAGGGAGATGATCTCGCTCTTGCCATAGTCCATGACTGGAAGGAAAAGCGTGCAGAGGGAGACCCTAAGGATGGAGAGGGATCCAATGAAGCACGGGGTGATGTGGTGGATGGGAAGGTAGATATAATAACTGAATCATTGCATTGTTTGGTTGTGTGTATATGTTGTGCATTCAATTTGTTTGAATATCAAATATATTAAGCTATTTTCTTTTCCAAATTTTCTATGCAGGTTGTTGAATACAAAAGAGAAATGGTGAATGGTAGATATATATATTATTGTATTGTAGAAGAATGTACGAGAAAGTATTATGATTGGAGAGTGTTCAACATGCATAGGTTTTAGCATCACCACCTTCCTATTCTTGAGGCACCAAAGCATGGCCGAGTTGTATTTGGGAGGAACCAAAACAACCCACTCCTCCCCCTGATAAATTGAAAGAGTACCTTCTAAAGAAGGTGGAAAATACAGAGTACCAAATGAATATATGGTAGTAGCTACAGCAGAAGCATGTTATTAGACATGTCTATCAAAAGTATGGGAAACAAAACTTCCTTCAACTTCCCCAAGAAGGAAAGGATGAGGTGAAGAAGCAAATGGTGTTATACAACAGTCAGGAGATGAAGGAGCAGAGAAGGAAAAGAATATTACAATTGCAGGAGAGAAAGAGACAAGAAGGATTGGTAATGTCGAATTGAACTGTTAAATGTGAATTTTCCTTGCTTCATCTTTTATGTTCGGATGCATACAAGGTTCACTTAATGTTAACTTACATGACATGACAGGGTGATGGTCGAGAAGCGATTTCTTCCCCCCAGTAGATTAGGGTTCATTCGCTAGAGGAAGTTGTGCCCACAAAAGGCGAAGATGATGTTGTTCCTCCCACCCCTACATCTAACATTTAGAATAAGCATCCTACATAGTTGAAAGTTTCAAGGCACCCTCTGAAGAAGAAACAAAAACAAACGATGATCTCAAAATCTTATGTTTACTCTAATGTTTGTTTTGATTATTTGAATGAATTGGTTGCATGCATCTGATTTTGGTGCAACGTTTCAATTCCTCCTATTACACAACAATGATGAATAACAAACTGCTGCCCTTGAGTAGGTTTTTGTGATTTTCGATGGTGAACAATTGCCCATGGAAGCACAAGATGATGTTGTTCCTCCCGACACGTCATTTAACAATGTTGAGAAGAAGAAGAAGAAGAAGAAGAAGAAGGAGAATATGTCATCAAACATGTCAAGGTACCTTGACATGGAGGAACTAGAAGAAATGGTAAATTGCAATTCTTTTATTTAATGATTTTTTTTTATTATTTCAATGAATTGGTTGCATGCAGCTGAATTTGAAATGACCTTTTAATTCCTGCTATTACAGGCTAAGGATAAACAACGAATTGTTGGCCTTGACCTAATTGGTGATGTTGTTGCAATTGAAATGAGAGAGGCTAATACAGATGGACATGTGGATGGGGAGAGCACTGGCCATGAAGTGGGATAGGGTAACACAGATGGTCATCAGGACAAGGAGAACACTGGCTTGAATGTGGAACTAGGTAACAGAGATGGACATGGGGACGGGGAGAGCAGTGGCTTGCAAGTGGGAGAGAGTAATAAGGATGGACCCGGGGAGGAGGAGAGTGCTTTCCTGCAAGGGGGAGGTGGCAATAAAGATGGAAATGGGGATGGGGAGAGGTGCAACATGCCATCTATATCGGTATGAGACCCAACACACTTCCATGGTCTGTTCTTATTTCTTTAAAAATATTTTAATGTGCCTTCAATTATGCTTCATGTCAATGACATTTCCATTGCAGGAAAATCCGGTGGATGAACAGATGATAGAGTTTAACAACATAACTTTTAAGGTCGGTGATCACGTCAACCTTTGGAGGTTGCACAAACAGGTTTCCAAAGGCATTGTACATGTTATCGCCAAAAACACTCACACCCACTGCTTGAAGCACCTAGAAAATTGTGCGAGAGTTAGCATTGTTGAGGCCATTGATGGTCAATGCTATGTGCCTTTTCCCCTGCCTGGCGTAGAGACCATCAGAGAGTGTGTGGGTGGCTTTTTCATATGGCTTCTTTCCGAGATGAAGCATTTTTTTTCAGAGGTACACATAAACGATATGTTGTTGTATATATATCATACTGCGTATATTGTTTCCATGCATATGTTAATTCTCATTAATTGTTTGCTATAGGGTGAAGGTGTTAAACCTGACACAGACAAAGCACAAACTACAAATAAATTTGTTGTTTCACGTCCATCATCTACGAGGGTTCGTGGATCTGGAATCACCCTCCCGAAATACATAAGGACCCTAAGAAATGTGTCATATTTTATGCAGACTTGAACTCAATTGCAAGGAATAGGCAGTGCAAGAATTGATGAGACAGGCTCCGAATACTGATTATGCTTTGTGGGTTTCACTATTTGAATATTAAACAATTGTGGTGTAGAGATACACCATTTTCATATGTTACAACACTATGGTGTTATACATTTCATATGATAATTTTCATGGACTTCTTTAATTATTTTATTATTGTACAATTATGTTGAACATATATACTAATTTCATGTCATTGGAACACATAATTGTTATCCATTTCATATCAGACTTTAAGAAAAATAGTCTTGTTCACTATCTATTCATATGTTTCTAACACAAATTTTACATAACTTTTGTGTTGTCCCCTCTAGCATGTGTTGCCATTAATATCAAAGCAATAAGACAATAAGATGTTCTTGATTGGTAAACAAGTCAGTAGTATTGGTTTGGTAATTCAGTTGATGGTCTCTTCATTTCAATTCTTTGACAATCACTTGACTTGGCATACAAGTGTTTTTCAACTCTAGTACACTGCATATTGTTTCATGTTCACTCATCTTGCATATTGTGATAAGGACCTAAAATTGTGACTATATGTAACGACAATTATATGAGTTGAAATAATTATGAAGACAATTCTCTTTCTATTAAAAAACACATAACACTATTTATGCATGTTGTTGAAGGCATTCAATATCACTGAAGTGTTTTGGTCCTCATGTTCATTTATTTATCATATGTCATTCAGTTTTAAAGTTGTCATAAGATTATGTTATCTTGTAGATATTTCAGATTTTGGGTTTCTATAATGTTCTCAGTCTCTGTGATTTGGTTATGGTCTTTATGTTCATTCATGTTAAAAATCATCAAACATGCTTGATAACTAAATTGCTCTAGAGCTTGCACTTTACATTTTTTTTTTAATGATAAAGTGGTTGGTATGGGAACAATTGATGTCACCATTTATCAAGAAATTTGAGAAATTATTTTTAAAAACAATCCATGAGGTATGGGATTTGAAACCCATCAAGTGTCGGTAATCTAGTTTTGGATTGTGATAATCCAACAAGTGGATAGAATGATATACTAATTTTTGAAATGCACCATTTGTAATGCATATTATATATATAACTACCTAAAAAATATGTTGGGACTCAATCCTAGAAACATAAGAATAAGGACTATCCATGAGTCACTCACAAGATCAAATCAACTTCCGAATGAATAAGTGAAATGCCTCAAGAAAAGAATGCCAAAAATCAGACTAATGTCAACAATTGCAAAGGTGATTACAATAGGCCCATCAAAATATCTCAATCAAGTAATGCAACCTTGATTCTCATTATGTACCTTCAACCATATGGTAATGACAACAATGTGATTGGTAAACTATTCATTTTCATGGTGTACCCTTACCCAAATGCCAATGACAAAGCAAAGCATATATTGGTGGATTAGAAAACCCTATTCATCCTTCTAGAAAACCTTTAAAGTAAGGTTTTAAGTCTCAATATTCTAAAACACCACTCTCTATGAGTTGTTTATCCTCTACAAACTTAGTTGTTCAAACCTCTTCTCCATTTAAGGAGGGTAATTTACTTCTAAAAAAATATTTATCTTGGAGTATTTTCTCCATATAACCTGAATTGGTTCATGTATGATAGTTTGTATATATGACTATTGCAGGATAGAAAACACACTGGGTTGTCCCAGACTTTACAAATCTTGTTCAAAGATAACAGTTAGTGTTATGCACACAGTAAGAAGACAATGTATTGAAGTTGAGCTTCATAATTTTTAACAACCCTTACTTTCAGCAAAACACTCTTCTGCAATATATGCCCATATGTTTCCAACACATTATTCACATAACAGTTGCATCATGGAAAACACAGTGAGTTGTGGATCACTTATTATTTTATGCAGGCTGTGAGAAATGAATGTTTTGAAGTTCACATTGTTGTTTTTTAACAACACTTACTTTGAGAAAAACACTCTTTTTCAATATCTGCTCATATGTTTCCAACAGAAAATTTACATAACAGTAGCATCATGGAAAACATAGTGGGTTGTGGCTCACTTCTTATTTTTTTCGGATTGTAACAAAATAATGTTTTCCACTTCACTTTCTTGTTTTATGACACCCCTTACTTTAAGAAAAACAGTCTTGTTCACTATCTGTTCATATGTTTCCAACACAAATTTTACTTAACTGTTGCAGTATGGAAAACACATTGGGTTGTCCCAGACTTTGCAAATCTTGTTCAAAGACAGTAGTTAGTGTTATGCACACAGTAAGAAGACAATGTATTGAAATTGAGCTTCATAATTTTTAACAACCCTTACTTTCATCAAAACACTCTTCTTCGATATCTGCCCATATATTTCCAACACATTATTCACATAACAGTTGCATCATGGAAAACACAGTAGGTTGTGGATCACTTATTATTTTATGCAGGTTGTGAGAAATGAATGTTTTGAAGTTTACGATGTTGTTTTTTAACAACACTTGCTTTGAGCAAAACACTCTTTTTCAATATCTGCTCATATGTTTCCAATAGAAAATTTACATAACAGTAGCATCAAGGAAAACACAGTGGGTTGTTGCTCACTTCTTATTTTTTCTGAACTGTAACAAAATAATGTTTTCAACTTCACTTTCTTGTTTTATGAAACCCCTTACTTTAAGAAAAATAGTCTTGTTCACTATCTGTTCATATGTTCTCAACAAAAATTTTGCATAACTGTTGCAGGATGGAAAACATAGTGGGTTCTCCCAGACTTTCCAAATCTTGTTCAAATACAACAATTAGTGTTATGCACACCGTAAGAAGACAATGTATTGAAGTTGAGCTACATATTTTATAACTACCCTTGCTTACAGGAAACATTTGATGACATTGCAGGGGTCAAACAACTCAACTTGCTATGCTATTGCAAACAAGTCAGATGACTAAACTGGAAAACTCCACCTTTTAGCCAAGAAAAAATGACTGACAGAAACCAATCCTTGACTTAAACATCTCCATATGTGAACTTTCAAAATATACTATCCTTAATTGACCTAATTAGGTTTCCTTTAATCATTCAATTTGTCAAACAACAACAAAAGACTCTCACACACTCTTAACTTAGTTCCATGGCATGTAAAATACTCTGTTTGAATGAATCTTCAATCTCTTTTTAGCCTTTCAAGGAAGGAAATTCCAAACACTCCACATACTATTCAATCTATGCCTTTTGAGAATTATGTCCTGAAAGGACAATCAATTAATGGTCTCCAAATAGTCATAAATTCACCAATCCCTATCTTGGAATGGAGTCACCTATGCCCAAAAACCTCTGCAAAACAAAATTACACAACAAGGACTGATATTCCACAAACAAAACTCATCAAGTCACGAATGTATAAAGACATTTAGAAATTTAGAAATTCCATTTCAGTATTCCATTTCAATATCCTTATACATTTCCAAGAGAAGATGCACAAGAAAAGTTGAAGAATGGAAAATGCAGACTATAACAAAATAGTGTATTCAAGTTCACCAACAAATTTTATAAGAACAATGCGCATCACACAATGAAATTTAAAAACATTTCGAGTCAATATTATACAATCTGAAGAAAATTACAATGCACATTTAATACTGGTAACACTGAGGACTATGTCAACCATTTACGAACAGGTATAATCTTTGTGTTCTCAGCATCTGGAAGCATTTTTCACTCTGATTTTCAAGGTGGAATTGATAGCATACAATGTTGGCACCCCATAATTCTCATGTAGCAGCTTGAAGGAGGGCCTAACATGGTGGATCTCAAACCTGACAATGTGGTTGAATTTGAACACAGCCAGCAACCATTCCTCCACAAGACCTTTGCGATTACTAATTAAAGATTCCCCCTTGATGAATCTCATAAACCTAATGCTCAGCTGATCTGTAAGATTGTGCCTGTGTATTGATGAGCCCAGAATATGGTTATAATTTGGATGTCATGTTATAAGTTTTAAAAACCCTTGCTCTCTTTTATGGATGTTTTAAACTCTATGGTTATGAACTTTTAATGTTAATGGGTAGTATTCAATGACAAGCAATCTTTTACTCTTGCAGCATAAATATCTTAGTCTATCTATGATCATTACCCTGTTTTGACTTCCCAATTGACTGATACATATATGTAGTTTTTGAATAAGTAAGATGAATTGAATGCATGTGATTAATGAGGAATGTCATGCTATTATGAGTGCATGCCTTCTTTTTCCTCTATTGCCATGTGTTCTACAGGTTGTTGAAGCTGGTATGAACGAGTCAATGCACAGCAGAACATGGCCTCGCGGAAAAAGTTGTTTCCAGCGCACCATCGAAGGAGTCATTTCAAGCGAGGATTCTTTGTCCGAGTCTTTGGGAAGAAACCAAATGAATCATCAATCTAGGAGGAGTGGAGTTCTAAATTTCCTCTGAGACTGTTGAGCAGATAGACTTGCATTTATGAAGTTTGTTCCTCCATCTCAAGCGACATTTATACCCGCGTCTTTCTCTGTTAGTTGGTTAGTTAGTTAGTTGTTTCTCTTTAAATAAAGGCTCCTCCTGCATGAGTGAACAGGTTGATTAAGAAGAGATTAGACTAGAGAGTAGAGATAGAACAGAGTGTAATGATTTTACTGTTATAATGAAAGACAGAGCTTTGTATTAAGCTTTCTTACAAGCAAACAATTATGTATGTGATTCTGAGTTATGAATAAGAAACTGATGAAGTTTTGAGTTCCATTCTTGCATAGTTGGTTGATGCTTGCTAAGGGGGCCCACTTAGTAAGTATCTGTAGTTAGCTATTTGCTTTCTATTATTTATCTGTTAGAATTTCATTCCAGTAAGTTTAGTGCAAACTCACTCTTAAATTGTTCCTGCAGCA
Organism: Sequoiadendron giganteum; assembly: GCA_007115665.2. Lineage (NCBI taxonomy): Eukaryota > Viridiplantae > Streptophyta > Pinopsida > Cupressales > Cupressaceae > Sequoiadendron > Sequoiadendron giganteum. The sequence continues at coordinate 425,254,174 of CM021103.1, forward strand.
TAAGGAATCCATCCCTGTCTGTTCCTGCAGCATAAGGCCAGTTCATGGTTTGTTTCCCAGTAATTGTTATTGTGATTCCTGCTTTAGTTAGGGAATGCTTAAGTTAGTAATACTTTATTTCATGTCCCTGCATTAGAGTTAGAATTCTTTTCAAGCATTTACTTCTAGAAAGTTATGGCTAAAACCGGTTCTTAGTGCACATACAGTGCCGCTCCATTTCAAGTATACGTTCCCTGGTTTGACAAGTAAATGAACGACCATGAGAAGATGTTAGTCACCTGCTGGAATGTCCAATTCCCAAGTTAGGATTTTCCATGACTTCTATATCCTTTTGTGGACGTGACCATTTTTGGCGCCGTTGTCGGGGATGGTGTCAAGCTGAGAACCTGTTCTAACCATTTTTAGCAATAGTTTTAGTGTTCAAAATTTTAGAAATTCTTCAATTCAATTAAATCTATTACATGCATAGAAGAAGAGACGCTCTAGGAAGATTCCTACCAAATCCTCTATTCACCAACAATGATTCTAAACCGACTTACAATTTATTTGAGGAAAGAGGTGACCAAGATATCAATCCATTTGCTAAAGACCCACTTGCTGAATTTCCCTTTGACCTTGCCAATGAGGAACCTCCAGAAAATCCATTTGCTTTGATACTTCATCAAGCCATTATGGCATAAAATCCACCTAATGTTCCTCCTGCTTTTGAATTCCCTATCATAACCCAGCAAGACAATGATAACCTCAAGAATATCCCTTCTTCATTACTTCCCAAGTTCTATGGGCTAGTTACTGAGGACCCAGACACTTTCTTGTTTGAGTTCAACATCCTCTGTCGGAGTTATGATTACACCACAAATGCTCACAAGTTGAAGTTGTTTCCTGCTACTATGAAGGAGGGAGCTCTAAGATGGTTCATGAGTTTGGGGAGAGACACTATCGATAGTTGGGTAGTTATGCAAACAAAGTTTCTTGAGAAATATAAGGAATATTGCAAAAGTGGTAGTAAAGGTGATGATATATTCTGAATTCAGCAGAAAGAGGACGAAAGCCTAGAAGACTACATCTCAAGGTTCTTATTTTCCTTGAAAAATAATTCAGACCATACTCTTAATGAAGAATCTCAGAAATTGTTGTTTCTGAGGGGAATCCAGGATTCCTGTATTGATGCTCTGGATTTAATGGGAGGAGGAGATATAACCCAGGTGCCTTGGGATGATATTAAGAAAATATGTCACAACTACTCTCAAGCAAATGTTAAGAAGGGAAGAGGTCATCAAGCCACAGTGGGAAAGTCTTCTGCTAATGGAGTTTCACGAATGGAGATTTCACACTTGTTGTCTGATTTCAAGCAAGATATCATTAATAATATGGCTACATAGTTGGATACTATGCAAGCTCAGAAGAAGCATGAGGAAGCTGAAGCAATCTTGGCCAAGTTCTTTCCACATTGCTGACAGAGGAAGCATGACCGTAGATGTAAGACGGTGGCTAATATGGAGGCTAAGCAATTACCTACTGACTTTAGGCCAGTTGAAGGTGATGATGACCAAGTATTCTATGTTGCACAAAGGCGCCCATGGACTCAAAGACAAGGTATGCCTCAAGACCTTTTGACTTTTGGTAATCCTTACTCTAATAATAATAACCAATGGCAACCTACATATGGCCCATCACCACCTTGGAATACCTCTCAATCACAATGGCCTAGCTATCAGAGTCCACAATGGAAATCTCCTCAAGGAGGTTGGCAGCAACCACAAGGACAATGGACTCCACTCCAAGGTAACTGGCAGCAGAATCCTTAGTGGAGAAGCCCTCAACAATGGCAGAACCAACCCCTAGGATTCTTTCAACCACAACAACCACAACCTTCGGCTCTCCTACCACCTCCTGCAACATCTCCTGCAAATATTGGTCCTCCAAAACAAACGCCTATGTCTGCTCAACCATTGCCAAATCCTAATAATAAGCAACCGCAACAGCAGCCTATGTATTTTGCAGAGGCCAATCATTATCCAGCTTACGCCTTGCATATTAATGATATCCATTTAAGATTTGGAACAACACTTCCTGCTCCACAGCCGCCAGTAATTACTGAGATTCCAGATTCTGTTTCTGAACAACCTGTTGATCCTGCAGCCAATATACCCATGTCAGATACTGCTTCTACAAAGCATGTCCTACAGCATCAAGCCAAACCACCTTTTCCTTAAAGATTGCAAGAAACTACACCCAAGCCGTTGGAAGAGCCTACCTTTGATATTTTGGATCAGCTAAAGAATGTACACATCCAAATCCCACTCTTCCAAGCCATAAAAGATGTCCCACTTTATGGAAAAGCCATTAAGAAAGCCTGTTTGAAGAAACCAGGAAGAAAGAAAAAAGATCCAGAAACTATCCATGTTCTTGGGAGGCTAGCGGATATTATGTTAGGAAAGGTAGTTATGCCAAAATATGCTAACCCTGGTAGTCCTGTGGTACAAATCAATATTAATGGCCAGTTGGTAAAAAATGTTTTGATTGACCTTGGTGCAGTCATTAATGTAATGACCAAGCATACTATGAAGTATTTGAATATCCTTACCATTAGGTCTACACCTACCATCCTGTAGCTTGCTGATAGTTCCACTATAACACCTGATGGTATGGTAGAAGATATAATTGTCAACCTTGAGTCTTGGGAGTACCCAGCAGATTTCACCATATTGTCCACCAAGGCAACTTTGGGGGGATATCCTATTATCCTAGGTAGACCATGGTTAGCCATAGTTTATGCTTTTATAGGATGCCGTTCTAGAGATATAACGATCTCTGATGGTCAGTCAACAAAGAAATTGGCCTTATACCCACCTGCCCAGCCTCAGCCAAACCTGTCTAAACCAATTTGGTCAGACTTAGGAGAAGAAACAAAAGATGTTAACTCATTGGCCTAGCTAATGATGTTGCAAACTAATCTGTTTTCCCAACTTCAAAGTGAGGATGACCTGCTTTTCCAAATGTTGCAATCCAAATCTGATATGAGTAGCCCATCTGTACCCAATAACTGCCCTCAATAATCTTTCCTGCAGCAACTGAGCCCTGAGAGCTTGCCATTTAAAGTCCCTACAATTTTTCAACATTTGCTTCCTCGAGAAATACAGACACCACCTTTATTAGTAAACTCCATGAATGATCTTACCAAGCAAATTGAGCTATCCCCAGGCCACTGTCTAAATATCAATAGTAAGTTGCCGCAACCTCAACAAAATACCCTAGTCACAATGTATCAAGATCAACACAAAGCTTTTGCATGGGACTATGGGGATATGAAGGGAATAGATCCTCAGCTCTGTACTCATAGGATCTACATTAAGGAGGATTGTTCACCTATTAGGCAGCCTCAAAGAAGGATAAACCCAGCACTCAGGGAAATAGTAAAAAATGAGCTCCAAAAATTGTTTGACGCTGGTTTCATCTACCCTATTTCAGATAGTCAATGGGTATCTCCGCTGGTAATTGTTCCTAAAAAAAATGGAAAATGGAGAGTTTGTGTAGACTACAGGGAGTTGAATACTGCAACTAAAAAGGATCACTTTCCACTGCCGTTTGTTGACCAAGTGCTGGACTCATTGTCTGGTAAGAAGTATTTCTCCTTTTTGGATGGATATAGTAGGTACAATCAAATCAAGATTGCCCCTGTTGACCAGGATAAAACAACGTTTACCTATCCATGGGGAACTTTTGCTTACTTTGTCCTTCCTTTTGGTCTATGCAATGCTCCCGCCAGATTTCAAAGAGCAATCATTAGTATCTTTGCTGAAATTTTCAATGACTCCATGGAGATTTACATGGATGACTTCACCACTTATGGAATAACCTATGAAGAAGCATTAGTAAATTTAGAAAAGGTGTTGAAACAATGTAAGGAGCATAATTTATCCTTGAATAGTGAAAAATGTTTCATGATGATGCAAGAAGACATCGTTTTAGGCCATCACATCTCTTAGATTGGAATCCAAGTAGATCTTGCAAAAATTGAAGTTATTCTAACCTTGCCAACACTTATGAAACAGAAAGATGTTAGGAGCTTCTTAGGACATGCTAGATATTGTAGGAGATTTATAAAGGATTTCAGCAAAATAGTCAGTCCATTGTATGCCTTATCAACTAAGGACTCTGAATTTCACTGGACTGAGGCCTGTGACAAGTCTTTCCTATAGCTGAAGGACCTACTTACTAAAGCACCTGTTCTTCAAGGACCAAAGTGGAGTCTACCCTTTCACATACATACAGATGCATCTGATTATGCCATAGGGGCTGTGTTAGGACAAAAGGAGAATTCCATTGAGCATGTTATTTATTTCATCAGCAAGAATCTACAAGGCCCAGAATTGAATTACACTATCACAGAGAAGGAGTTGCTAGCAATAGTGTATGCTCTGAATAAGTTTAGGCATTATGTAACTGGCTACCAAGTATTTGTTCACACTGACCATGCAGCAATACGGTACCTTATGAATAAACCTGTCATTTCTGGAAGGTTAGCAAGGTGGCTACTGTTGTTGCAGGAGTTTGATATCACAGTTATTGACAAGCTAGGCAGGGCAAATGTGGTGGCTGATTTCCTATCAAGAATTCAAACAGCTACATCTACCATGTAATACCCCTCCGTTTTGTTTCTCGTTTCATGTTGTTTTATGCTTTGCTGGGATTGCAGCTACTTTGATACTGGACACACTTTTATTATGATGCTTTGATCGCTACTCTTGAGCGACAACTTTTTATTGTGTGATGTGATTATCTGATTTTATTTCACATGCTTTGATGAATTAATGATGTCAGTAGAATTATCATGTGATTATTTATGTGAATATTTTCATGACGTTAGTGTCAGTCTTTGATGAGTGTATTGGTGAAGGAGGGTTCTCATCACTCGCTTGCGAGCGCCCTGCGAATCTGAGATTTCTTCTTCACAGTGTGAATTATATACTGCATATATTATGTTGATTATTTGATTACAGGTTGCAGGTACATGACATCGACTCCACCTGGTTCCACAAGTTTGAGCGTGTCGATCCAATGGTTAAGTTGAATGGGAGATAGTAGCTTGGTAACATGTGTCAGGTCTACACCCTAGCCTTAGTGTGTCGTCCGTTTTGATGATTGAGTCATGTTGTATCTTATTGGATGTTATGTTATGTTTTGAAAAGTGATGTCCCTTTTAAAATAGCTCTTTTGAAAAAATTGCATTCGCTGGAAGAGATAATTATTTTATATTATTTTAATATTATGCTCATTGGTTAGATTTAAATTGATTATTGAAATTAAACTTAAATTATTTATTTAATTAAATTTAAATCTCAAGGGATTAAATTTAATTAATAAATAATTGTAAGTAGGTTTATTAAAGTTGAATTATTTAATTTATTAAATTTAAATCTCAAGGGATTGAATTTAATTATTAAATAATTGAAAGTGTGTTAGTTTAGTTAAAGTACTTATTTAATTAGATTTAAATCTCAAGGGATTAAATTTAATTAATAAATAATTGTGAGTAAGTTAATTAAAGTTAAATTGGTTATTTAATTAAATTTAAATCTCAAGTGATTGAATTTAGGTATTAGATAATTTAATAATAATTAAGTAAGTGTATTTGAATTGTAAAATTAAATTAAATCAAAAAGAGAATTTTGAGAAATTGAAATTTTACTTTAAAGTCAAATTAGGGCCTTTTCAAATAAAAGAGAAAATGAAATTAACTTGTAAATTTAATTCTTGCATTTGAAAGTGAATTAGGGTTACATTAGGTTATTTTGGAAATTTTGAGGAATTGTTGTTTTATAAGTTTAGGGCAGAAAAATTTGGGGATTCTTCTTCCTTCATTTTTTGACAGGCATGAAATTTGTTGGAGAGATTTTGATGAAAGTTTAGGGAATTATTTTCTAGTTGAGGAATTAAATTGAAAGGGGAGAAAAATTCTGTGAAGAAGGTGGAGCTATTGGATAGAAGCTTGCTAGAAATTCTTTGCATTTGGGAGAAGAAATTGTGAAGGGTTCAAAGGAAATTCTGCATCAAGGAACTTGGTGGCTGCAAATAACCAGGTTTTCTTTTATTTCTTTGTCTTATTGTTCCTAGTTAAACCTATTTTGTTTAAATGATAAGAAATTAGCAAATGAGAGATTTTTCTTGAAACCCTAGGTTAAACTTCAATGGTTTGATATTCAGATTTGTTTTTAAAATGCAAACCCTTTTAGAAAAATTGTGGAAAAACCCTAGATCATTGTATCAATCTTCTTGTGTTTAGAATTTTTGAAAACACCAAGAAAAGGGAATGGTTTCATTTACTATTCAGAATTTACCCTTTGTTTTGAAAGTTTTCAATGTTTGCAAAATTTATTTTCCGGTTGTTAACTTATTTTCTTCAATTTCACTAGAAGAGGAAATTCTGGAAAAAAAAATTATATATATGTTAATATACATTACATATACCATATTATGAATATGATATATATAATTTATATAAACACATATATAAAATTTTATTTTAATTCCTGTATTAATGTTGTTTTTGGGCCGCCGTACGGACCCGTGTACTCTTCGTACGAATTGTTATTTTGCATTTTGAAAAAAATAAATTTTTAAATTTTATAAAGTGGGGGGGGTTCGGCCCCCACTGTGTTTTTTTGTTTGTATTTACCAGTGGGTACTGCGTACCCACTGGGCAGTGCGCCACCCGCATGGGGGATGCACTGTCCAATGGGACTACGACCCCCATGGTACCGCTGGCCACTGTACGTATAGTACAGTCAGCGCAGGCGCTGCGGACTGTGCGCAGGGTACGAGGTACCCTGTCACATCCGCCAGTGTTTGTTTTTTTATTTTTATTTTTATTTTTTGTTTATTTATGTTTTATTTAAATTTCGTTTTATGAAATTTTTTTATTTATGTTTTTTTTCAATTTCGTTTTTTAATTTTTAATTTTTATTTTATTTTATTTATTTTCAATTTTAATTTTAATATGGTTTAACTTTGTATTTATATGATATTTATTTATTTATATATATTATATATATATATATTCTTTTTATATTATATATTTAAATATATATGATATTTAATATATATGTATATTTTTATGAATATAATTAATGTTTTATAGTAAATTAGTTAACCTTATTAGAATGATATTTTTTTTATATAGTGGAATTATTGAATCAATGGGAAGGGGAGATATTTTCTTTTTATAACAAATATTAGTTTATGCATGAGTTTTCGTTGTGGAGATTATAGTTAAATATATTGTTAAACATAGAGACATCCTCCAACTAAACAAATAATTATAGTGAAATTATTACTCTCATGTTTTGATTCAGTTGAAAAGTTTTAGTTTTGATGAAGAATTATTGTTCAAATATAAAGTATAGAATGGAATAGTTCCTCTTTTGTGAGAAACATTAGATTAGGAACATGATTTTAGAATAACCAAAAGTAGTATTTTTCATTGCCAAGGCATGAGTCCTTGATGTATCTTTTATTGAATATTCTGTGAATGATTGTTGAGTAGTTGTGTTGTAAAGTCTTCCAGTTAAACGTGGGTCATTCCCTTGTTAAAATATTGTTTTGATTTCCCTTGGGTAGTGTTACAATTATCTTGTATCCTCCTAGTACTGGAGTGGATTTCTTTGTGTTGCCTCCTAGGATTGGAGAGAGTTTATTGGTTCAATTCTGTGACACTTGAGTAACCCTTGGAGTTAGATTGTGTAGTGTGTTATCCAATTAGAAGAGTGGCTTTTTGTTAGGGGTCGGAGCCCAAAGAGGTAAACCGGATAACCTTCAAAAGTATTTTTAATAAGTGATAACTAAAATAATGTACTTAGATGACTTGGATGTAGTTCACATTAACCAAGATAAATTAACCTCACTCACAGGCACAAGGGTTTGTTTAGACTTGGGGTGAGTGAGAAGGCCTGGAATGGCAAGATCACTACCTTGTCCTTATGAGAGGTAGTTGATTCCGCTTGAGCTAGTATGAGTGTCGGGATTTGGTTGAGGCCACCAGGATTTTCAGAGCCTATGAAGAATGCCCAGAGGATATCTCATGACGAACCTTACGATGACACTCTATCTAGGATAACACCGTGTTTTTGTTGTGCGTATGTTTTCTTTACCACACTTGATTATACTATGTCTGGAAGCAATGTAACCATGATTAGAGTTTTGACTTTATTGTGCATAGGTGTGGTTGAGTCAGTTTGTATCAGTATGAGTCTACCTTTGGTTTGAGGTGGTAGGTTTCTCGTCCATGTTACTTGGTTACTATCTCCTAGCATGGGGGGTGGTCCTTCGGGTACCACATGGTTGGGTGGAACATGCACCATAACCGTTGGGTCCCCTTGATCTTCAGTACTTGGTGGCGAGACTTCTTGATGGACATCTCACTTGTCTTACTTTTGGATTCTTGTATTTTGTATCTCATAATGTAATGATATTGTTTTACCCCTCTTGTGTATGAGGTGGACCTTGTAATATTCAGACTTATGTATTTGTACTCATTCCGAGAATGAGGATTGTAATAGGTCCTTTGTAATTGATTTATGTAAATGAATGCTTTATCATATCTCGTTTCTTTCTATGATGTTGAATGTTATTACTTATGTTATTTACTTTCAATGTATTCTGGTTGATGTATGTTATTGGGGTTTTAAGTAATCTCAGTTATGTAACCCTAGGGGATGTTGTCAATTTAGTTGAACATGTGGGTTTAATTCACTTCTTTTAAAATAAAAAAATGTACGCTTGTTTAGTGAATTGAAACTTCCTCTAGGGTTGCGTGGTGGGGCATTACATGCCACATTATAGGTAATTGATGATACTTTTCCTAATGAACATCTATTTATATCGCAGCTCACACTCCATGGTATGCAGATATTGCAAACTACTTAGCAGCTAACAGGATTCCAGCTCACTTCTCCCCAAAAGACAGAAAGCTACTGATTGAGAAGAGTTTCAACTTTTCCTAGATAGCAGATTATTTGTTCTATACTGGACCAGATCAAGTCATGCGTAGGTGTGTGAGGGAAGATGAGACATATGACATAATGCATGCTTGTCATGACGAGCCATGTGGTGGACATTTTGCATCTAAAAGAACAACAATGAAGGTGCTTAATACAGGGTATTATTGGCTCACTTTACACAAAGATGCTATAGAATATACTAGGAAATGTGACAGATGCCAACGAATGGGGCGACCAACAAAGACTGATGAAATGCCTCTGCATCCTCAAGTGGTGGTCACCCCCTTTAACAAGTGGGGTATGGATTTTGTTGGTCCTATAGACCCGCCATCCAATGGAAAGTCCTACATTTTGGTGTGCACTGACTATGTAACCAAATGGGTGGAGGTAAAGGCAATGACACATGCCAAGGACAACAAAGTTGTTGAATTCCTATATGAATAAATTTTTACTAGATTTAGAGTTCCAAGGGAACTCATCATTGATCAGGGAGCTCAATTCACATCAACATTGATCACAGCATTGATGAATGATTATAAGATCAGACACAAAAAATCAAGCCCATATCACCCTCAAGCCAATGGCCAGGCGGAGGTTACTAACAGAGAGTTGGAAGCAATCCTCACCAAAATAGTGCAGTTACATAAGAAGGATTGGAGCAGCTATCTTCCGGAAGCAGTTTGGGCCTACAAGACAACCTGGAAAACCACTACAGGGTTCACACCTTTTGAGCTACTTTATGGAAAGACTGCTATGTTTCCAATCGAATTTGAACATAAAACCTTAAGGACTGCTCTACAGCTACAAATTGATCTTTCTGAAGTGCAAAAGGAATGCCTCCTCCAGTTGAATGCATTAGATGAGATGCGGAAAGCTGCCTTGCAGCATACTGAAGCAGTACAACAAAGGAAGAAGTGGCACGATCACCATATCAAGACAAAGCGATTCTCTGTCGGTGATTGGGCCCTACTCTACAACACCAAGTATAAAGAGAATCAAGGTAAGCTTACAACAAGGTGGCTTGGTCCATATGAAATTGAGAATATATTTGATAATGGTTCGGTACAGTTGGTGACAATCGATCCTGTCCGCTTCAAACTGTTGGTTAATGGACACCGTCTTCGGTTGTACCATAAATTGACTTCAAAAGAAGAATTCATGCAGCAGTTTCTTTCCCATGCGGCCAGTGATCTTCATGCAGCAAAGGGCTTCGGTCTTCTTCCTGCAGCATCTCTTTGAATTAAGATAAACGTCCATAGTAATGGTTTTCTTTTTATGAAAGCCACTTTCTCCATCACCATCGTTCACTCATTCCATTCTTCTTTTCTATGTCACCCATCCACGTCATCCATCTATCGTACCACATTCATTTATGGGTTTTTTCTTTTCGAGCCGTCATTTTCGGTTGTGTTGTGAGATCTACCAACATCCGTGGGCATTTATTAAAAGGTACACAATATTCCTTCTATTCGTCACATCATTCATTAATCTTATTTATTCATTTATTCCATTATGTCTATCAGTTATTCCTATCATTACTCCCCATGCCTCGCCTATCCTTTCCCACATGTGTGGACACATGTCAAATCTTAAGTAGGGGGTGGGGATAATTTGAAACAAATTCTTTCCTTTTGCTATTGCCACATTTAGTAAAGACAATTTTTATCGTACATGCCGCCAAATGAATGCATGCTTTTCCTAGATCAGCAAGTTAACTACTTAATTAAGTAGTTCCTAGAAATCATTGCATGCAATTGTCTTTTCTATTATTTCTGGTAAAGTAAAAGGTAAAGAAGCCGGAAAGGAGAAGCAAAACAGAGAAAGAGTTTTTCAAATATTCAGAAGAAGTTGAGATTCTGGGTTTTTAGCAGAAACATTTGAGAATATGGGTGGTCAGCTTGTACGACATGAACCAGTGGCTCATAAAGCCTTAAGACAGGACCCTCAGATAGTGTAGGCATTTAGCATGTGCGGATGGTTGAATTACTTTTTGAGCATCAATTCCTTTGATCACAAAGTTGCTAGTGAATTCTTAAGAACTCTTTCTAAGGGGGAGGCTACTGTATGGGGCTTAGCAGTAGTAGTCACTGAGGAACGAATTGCTGAGATAACAGGGCTTCCTGCAATTGGAGAAAATTTTCCTTCAGGAAGGGATGCCATCTCTTCCAAGGCAGAATTCACATTGCCAACTAATGGGCCCTTGGAGGTTTCAAAGCAAGGGTGCAAAAGGGTGTCACTACCTTATCCCTACTCGGAATATGCCTCCTTTATAATCAGGTACTTAACTTGTGAATGACGCTTTTCTTATTTGCACTCCTACCATTTTAAGCTGTTAAGCCATATAAGGCACGGGTTAGCTATCAATGTCCCAAAATTTTTGTTAAATCTTTTAGAGCGCAGTGCTTGTGAAACTAAGAAAGGAAAAGACAACTCAATCTCCCATCATGCCCTCATTAAACTACTAACTAAACGTTCCCTAAGGGACGTTTCACCCCTTTCCTGGCAAAAATTTGTTGCCCAAAAAGGGTTGCAGCCTCCTGAACCTCCAAGAACATTGCCTGCATGACCCAAGAAAAAGAGAAAATGAGTAGAGTCTTCAAGTAGAGAAGTTGAACAAGAATCCCCAGCTTTTCCTGCAGCACCTAGTCCTACAGCCATTATAACTGAGCCCTCTACCCAAGTTAAAACCAGGTCTGCTACAAGGAGTGAAAAAGGGAAAACCAAGATAGCCGAACCATCTAGCGCTGGGCATACCCTAGGAGGAAACCCTCAAACCAAGAAGCAAAAATGAGCTACCCGACTTTTTCCTGCAGCAACACCCGATGCCACCACAGTTTCATCATCCTCTCCTACTGATTCTCAAACCCCCAAGCAAGTTGGGAAGAGAAAAGTTGCCAATGAATCTCCTTCATCAATTGCATTACCTAGGAGAACCTCAACAAGAAAACGATGTCAAACTACCCCACCCTCTTCTACCCAACCTGAAATAATTGTCATTTTTGAGGAATCCGAGGAACTCATTCATGAAAATTCTCAGAGTATATCTAAGAATTTCCCACTCGGCACCTCAGAAATTCCTGATGATATACAAGAAGAAATAGGGGAAGTTGGGGAAGGACAGCGATATTGTAATAATGAGGGGAGAATGTCGAGTCTTGATGACTTGGTTGAGGCAGCTAAAAGAATTTCTGAGGAAGCACAGTCCCCTGTTGACCAGCAACAAGGGTTTGTCCTACAGCAAGAACAAGAGCAATTTGAGCAGCCTGAGACATCCCATGCAATTCCATTACCTTTTGAAACATGCCAGGCATTAGTTGTATATAAAAGACCACTGCTAACCGAATGCTTAGAACACCTTCAAGAAACCTGGAGTCCTATGACACTTCAAACTTTGATTTTTCGCCTTCTGGCCAAAACTCAAATGCAGCAGAGTCTGTGGGAGGAAGAAAAGAAGAAGTTAAAGAAAAAGATTGAAAATCAGAAATAGGAAATCCAGGAGGTGAAGGAAAAGATGAATGAAATGATGAAGGTGGCAGGGCAAATCATGGAATGTAGGCCACCACCTAGAATATATGCAATGTGCCTCAAAGAGCAGTTTCTGTGGTTTCAGTTGATGAGGATTTCTAAAAACCTTGACCCTGTTCCTAATGCTGCTAAAGAATTTTATGATGCTTATCAAGTAGCACCTGACTGGCTAAGGAATTCCATGTGTGATTTTTATTTACATGGTTTATTAATTCCTTCTGAAACTGAGTGGAATCCACTTCTGTTTATAGGTGACATACATTTGAGATCACTGATGTCATGGGCATCAAATGAAATTAATTATGGGAAGCAATTTGAGGACTATGAGGAGACTGACCGAAGAGAACCTCTTCCCCTGAGATCAGAAAGCACAGACCCCCAAGCATTTGTGAGGGCCTGGTTTTTTGTTGCATATGGTTTTTATGACCCTGCAGCAAGGGTAAGGATCTTTGATCTTAGGAAATAGGTTTATGACGAGTTCAAAAGCCAACCATATTCGTTCTGGAAGCTTTCAGCTTCCAGAAGCAAAATAAGATGGGAAAAGCTAATAGTTGGTTTAAAGAAGTATAAGCCTCATAGTCCCTTAAATTTAAGAGCAGCTGTCATGAGGTCCAAAAGATATATGCAGATAGGTCTTCAGAAAATGTTTGAATTATGGTTGCCACTGACATTTAGACCTCCTACCTTAATATGGCCACTGTATCCTTATCAGACCACGGATATCAATAAAGACACAGAAGCCCGAAGATATGAAAGATGGCAAAACTGCAGGGGTTTCTACTTCAGGTTTGGGACTGCACTACAGGGCCATGTGACTCCTACGGATTTCAGGGACACAACCAGAAAGATTAATGCTGGAGGACCAGCATTAGATAAAGTAGGGGGCAAATGATGAGCCCAAAATATGGTTATAATTTGGATGTCATGTTATAAGTTTTTAAAACCCTTGCTCTCTTTTATGGATGTTGTAAACTCTATGGTTATGAACTTTTAATGTTAATGGGTAGTATTCAATGACAAGCAATCTTATACTCTTGCAGCATAAATACCTTAGTCTATCTATGATCATTACCCTGTTTTGACTTCCCAATTGATTGATACATATATGTAGTTTTTGGATAAGTAAGATGAATTGAATGCGTGTGATTAATGAGGATGTCGTGCTATTATGAGTGCATGCCTTCTTTTTCCTCTGTTGCCATGTGTTCTATAGGTTGTTGAAGCTGGTATGAATGAGTCAATGCATAGCAGAACACGGCCTCGCAGAAAAAGCCGTTTCCAGCGCACCATCAAAGGAGTCGTTTCAAGCGAGGATTCTTTGTCTGAGTCTTTGGGAAGAAACCGAATGAATCATCAATATAGGAGGAGTGGAGTTCTATATTTCCTCTGAGGCTGTTGAGCAGATAGACTTGTATTTATGAAGTCTGTTCCTCCACCTCAGGCGACATTTATACCTACGTCTTTCTTTGTTAGTTGGTTAGTTAGTTTGCTATTTCTCTTTAAATAAAGGTTCCTCCTACGCGAGTGAACGGGTTGATTAAGAAGAGATTAGACCAGAGAGTAGAGATAGAACAGAGTGTAATGAGTTTACTATTATAATGAAAGACAGAGCTTTGTATTAAGCTTTCTTACAAGCAAACAATTATGTATGTGATTCTGAGTTATGAATAAGAAACTGATGAAGTTTTGAGTTCCATTCTTGCATAGTTGGTTGATGCTTGCTAAGGGGGCCCACTTAGTAAGTATTTGTAGTTAGCTATTTGCTTTCTATTATTTATCTGTTAGAATTTCATTCTAGTAAGTTTAGTGCAAACTCATTCTTAAACTGTTCCTGCAGCATAAGGAATCCATCCCTGTGTCTGTTCCTACAGCATAACGCCAGTTCATGGTTTGTTTCCCAGTAATTGTTATTGTGATTCTTGCTTTAGTTAGGGAATGCTTAAGTTAGTAAGACTTTATTTCATGTCCCTACATCAGAGTTAGAATTCCTTTCAAGCATTTACTTCTAGAAAGTTATGGCTAAAACCAGTTCTTAGTGCACATACAGTGCCGCTCCATTTCAAGTATGCGTTCCCTGCTTTGACAAGTAATTGAACGACCATGAGAAGATGTTAGTCACCTACTAGAATGTCCAATTCCCAAGTTAGGATTTGTCGTGACTTCTATATCCTTTTGTGGGCGCGACCATGTATGACAACTGTTGGTCTAATGCACACCTTCCATATGCATCCAGCTAGGAAAAGGTCTCAAATTTCTCGGTAAACAGACATCGGCCAATCACATAAATTGACAATCTCTATTTTTAGATTTTAATATTGAACGTCCATGCCCATATGTGCCCATACACCAGAGACATTGTTGAAGAAGTGAGCATAATTATCATAGTGCAAATTTGTGCGGTTTGGCCCTTTTCTATTAATTCTCCTTAACATATTTTCCCACAACCTGTACAGGGGGTTGAGTTCCTCAATTTGTGCAAGAATATTGCATGGTAGATACGGGTGGTAGTTGGTCAACCAACTAGCCACCCATGCTTAACAACTGTGGGACATCTTTTATAGAACTGCAGCAGGAGGTTGTAAAATTCCTGAAATGAAAGACAAAACAACTTTTTTAGAAGGTAGACCTGCATTCTCTAATTAGAAAGACATTGTCAATGCAATGGAAACAGTGAAAAAATAAGCGAGCAAAGTGGAAGATATAGATAGTGTATGCACTAAAGAGATTGTACCTATTGTTTTGAACTGAACGAGGCAGCAAGTGCAGTATCTCCAATGGGCATATGGCAACACACGAGTCGAACAGTGGGAAGAACAATGCCTGAAAGGAAAGAAAAAAAAAAATTCAGCACATACAACAACATTCTCTAATTAGAAACACATGAAATAGTTGCTAAAAAAAATTGAAAGCAAAAGAAAACTTTTCATAACTAAGTAACTGTGTATGGACGGTGTCTTTTCCAACATGGAAAATAATTTGAGCATTCTCTTTGTTGCAATCACATGAGTTGAACTAATGAATTGTAGAAAATATATTTTTGTTACGAACACAAAATGCACATCACAGTTGCAGATGGAAAACACAGTGGGTTGTGCCTGACATTTTTATTTTCTGCAAACTTTAACAAAACAAGGTCTCGAAGTTCACCTTCTTGTTTTGCGGCAACCCTTTCTTTCACAAAACATTCCATTTTAATATGTCTTCATATGTTCCAAACACAAAATGCACATAACAGTTGCACAATGGAAAACACACTCAAATTTGTCAACTTAACTATCTGAAACTCTTAACAACCCCTGCAAATAATCACAGTTGTAGGATGGAAAACACAGTGGGTTGTGCCTGACATTTTTATTTTCTGCATACTGTAACAAAACAAGGTCTCGAAGTTCACCTTCTTGTTTTGTGGCAACCCTTTCTTTCACAAAACATTCCATTTTAATATTTCTTCATATGTTCCAAACACAAAATGCACATAACAGTTGCACGATGGAAAACACACTCAATTTTTTCAACTTAACTATCTGAAACTCTTAACAACCCCTGCAAATAATCACAGTTGTAGGATGGAAAACATAGTGGGTCGTTCCTGACATTTTTATTTTCTGCAGACTGTAACAAAACAAGGTCTTGAAGTTCAACTTCTTGTTTTGTGGCAACCCTTTCTTTCACAAAACATTCCATTGTAATATGTCTTCATATGTTCCAAACACAAAATGCACATAACAGTTGCACGATGGAAAACACACTCAAATTTGTCAACTTAACTATTTGAAACTCCTAAAAACCCCTGCAAATAATCATCATTATAGAGACCCATTTTAGTCCCCCTCAACATAGTTGAAATCCACATATGGCTCTTTTGGAACAACTTGCACAAAAACAAGAAATAACATTGTCGACAAGGCCAATTATGCCAAATTTCAACAAACACACCACTCAAATCATACAACCAGCCCAGGAAACCAATGGGCAGGTCTCACCAGCCCTCAAAACCACCAAATCTACACTTGGTTTGCAAAGACTTTCTATCCCAAATGCCTATTCATGAAACCCTTGTTTCAAGCAATTAACATGAGGGTAACTTGGAAAACAATATTCTACTCTTTTTGAAACCTTTAAACCAACTCAAACACCTTTATTTAGGCTTGTACATGCTTAAAAGAACAAGGGATATCACTGCCCTCACCTTTTTGATGAAACCCTAACCGTAAACCTCATTTGTCATTCTCTTTTCCACTCACATTCTATAGGGGCAGCAACTCAAACCACCTAATTTTTTCTCCCTTCAAAAAACCATCTTCCCAGCAACAAAACCTAACCTATCAGAATCATTCCTCGAGCGATGGAGATCACATCACTGATTACATCCATTGCATCGCACATCTTTCATAAGGAAACTTTTAGGTGAAATATGGTGGGTTTAGTAAGTGAATGTCTATCAAACTTGGGGGCAGAAAAGTTTAAGGTAAGATTAAGTTTTTGCAGGCTTAATTAGTCATGCTTGAAGAATGTTTTAGGCTTAATTATTATGTTTGTAAAATAGGCCTATTTTGGGGTCCACGACAGTGAAGAAGAGCTTGTTTGAAGTGTTTGTTCCATAAGGTATTTTTTGTTCCAGAAACCCATTTGTGCCAATTTTTACATATCACAAATTGAGATGCTATTGTTTTGAAAAGAATGCTTGAAAACATGACTCTACCACTGGAAATGCACTCAATTAGCCCAAATTTACAAAGGAGCAGGTCTTAAATCATCATCAAAACACCTAATGACTTGAAACAATCCTTTACAACTCTCATAACTTAGGAATCATCTACTTTTACAAATACAAAGGCTCAAGCCAACGCTGATCTACTAAACCCTTACTTTATGCACAAAAAAAGCTCTATCAAATGAGGCTTTAATAGAATATTGTATTCCAAACCTTCCCATGCTCTACCACCATATGAAACATGTTTACAAATTTCTGCCCATGCTTTAGGAACAAACTTTCAGCCCCTTTGAATGCACTTTCCTCAGTTACCAACTTGTATGCATCCTTTTTCATTGGAAATCTTTTTATTTTCTAAAGATCAACAACCAAACATTGAATGGTTCGCTTCCCCTGCATGATTCAACAGATACACTTCTTAAATTACATAACGTCATACCAAAAATTGGACTTATGTAAGCAAAGTTATTAAATTTGAACCATACCTTCCATTGGGTTTACACCCGCAAAAGACAGTCACCGACGAGGACTCCTTTCCCAAGATTGGAATGTTGAAGTGAAAAAAAAAATCCATAAAAGAAACCATAAAGTTTATGACATGGTACAAGCACATACTGGAAAAAAGGAATCTACAATACCATTTCCTATTACAATAAATAAATTGAAATGGGTTTTCTCATACTCACCCGTATTAGATGTTGTATCCTCTACCACATCCATAGTAGTTGCACCTAAAGTCTCACATTGCATATTGACATTCAAATTCAAACTATTTTTCACGGAAAACGGAAAGGAGTCATCCAAAGGGGTTCAGTGATCTGACTTTTGTGCGGAATGCTTTGTACGTTGGGTTGGACGTCGACAATGATCCCTAGTTGCACTAACCATGGATGCATGCAAATGGTGGTAGTTGCAGCTTGATCATGATCCAAAATGAATTCAAATGGAAATGCATTTGATTGTCGTAGGTCCTCTACAAACCTGTCCACACATTTTTCATATGACTGCACCTATTGTAGAGATTGTGGCGGTGTACTCATCACTTTATTCCAAAGAGACATTGTCACCACATGTTCATCATATACATGATTCATAGAAGGAGCTTGCACAGGGGTCAGAACATTAGGATTGTTTTCTTTTACGACCCCCTCTGACAATGTCTCGTTCAAATCTATGCATGTATCAATTGGTTGACCTCCCTCGTCTAAATGAGCACACAAAATAAATTTGTATTAGGCTATAGAATATGCAAAACACAATTGACTCCAATAAAGTAATGCAATTCGAATTGAAATTCACTTACCGTCGATCACCCCTTCAACGACAGATGATCTTATAATCAAGTGAGCAACCTTGACGACATGTTTGCAAGTGTTCCCCTGCAAACTCCAAGGGTGGTCACAAACAAAAAGGTGCTCCCCAAATTTCTGAACAAGGTAGTGCATTGACCTACTTTGACTTTTCACTCAGTACCGTCCAGGATATGTTTCATTGGGAATATAGTCATCGTTTGGAATTGCCTTGGCCTACTCCACACTAGATCGCATATTTAAATAATTTTTGTTCATCAAAAAACCATAATGCTGCAACTTTTCCTTTTGCCTATAGAATGGTTCCATTTTATACACAAGTGTGTAATACAAATATTCCATTCTCCTATTGCATTTTTTTGAACGATCACACAAGTACCGAGTTTTTAGTATGCAATGGTATGACTCAATGGTTACATTCGTATCTTGGTTGGCATGTGGGAATAGTCTGCAATTTTTCGCCCACATGGCTCCAAAAAAAACATCCAATAGTCAAGTAAGCCACAACGTATTAGATGTGACATCAAAGAATTTGAATGGTGTGAATCATGCGAGGTGACAAAAATTTTCAACTCACCAATTCGGTCTTCTCCTTCACACCAAGTCTTCTTGAAGTACTCTAAGAATCGGGGTTAAGCATTGAACTCCAAAAAGAAAGAGTTCAATAGTTGAGTGACACAATCTCTGGTGTCAACGATTGCCATCATGATCGTGCCAAGACTGCAGAAGATGTCCATTGCCCTTTCCTTGGTTGCATACTTATATACATTCTTTATCCAAGCCCTTTTGACATGCCAAAGGCATAGAAGCACACGATATTGAAAGACAACCCTAATAGACAATACAAACGATATTGTTTACCGCTCAACTACATGAGAAAATGGCATTGCAAATGAATAGCAAATGAGAAAGGTACAAAAATGAAGAAAGGGATGCACATATTGTATGGCTTGGATCTCTGTAGTCGCATCCTCGGTCAAAAATGAATTGATTCTCCAGTCAAGCCTGGCTCTTCTTCCATGTTCGAGCAATATGCATAGCCACACAAAGATGTCCTCAATCTTGTTTTGTGAGGAGACTACCCATGCAACCGACACACCACTTTGTTGCTCATCAAAAACGAGGAGATTATACAATTGGTACTGTAGAGAGAACAACTCGGCGTGAGCATTGTGAAGTTTACAGCCAAGAAGATCATTGAAAACATGATGAACTATTTGTCAATGTTTGTAAGGCCTCGCCTCATATTTATAATTTGCAAATGTGGAATCCATCGAGATGACTGAATTGTGCGAGTAGCTAACCATCCTATCCAGCATCCATGGAGTCTGAACCCCGATAACAAAAAGCATATTGTTCCCATCAGGTCGTTGAAAGTAGAAGAAGTTGTCAAAGTCCTGTCCACTCCACAATAGGATACTTGTTGAATCAACTTTTTGTTTTTGTGCGTGATTAGAATGCACCTTTTGCCAGGCATTCATTACATCCTTTCTTGTAAGGAATTGATCTCTATTGGACATCATGCCACATAACATAGGATCATTGATGTGTCTATCCATTATTGCATTGACACTGACGTCCTTGAGCAAAAGGCTTTCAATATAGATTTTGTACTTCATGGATAGATTAGCGGCAAACATAGAACGCTTCTCTCCACTTGTGTCATGAATGCCATGGAAAAATTCACCATTTTTATCTACGTGGAACATTTCTTTGTAGATAATATAGGCAACATCGGGTTTTCCTTCCATAACCTTTACCATGAAGTGGTATTGACAACCTCGCATTTGTATAAATGTCTTATGTCATTTCTTATTTGGTGGAGGCTGGTATCTCTTTTCTTTAGGACCATATTGACACCAGTAGTTGCAAGAAAGGTATCATCTCATCATGTTCAACCAAGAGACAGTAAAATATCATTCGACCATAGAAATGAATGTGGATATATACAAACCTCTTATACACAATTATTTTTCTATAAGTTTTGTCGTAGACGGGACACAAGGTGGTAGGTTCTCTTATTTTCTTGTCCACAGATTTGGTTTCTACACCTTCAATGGACGTTTCACCGTGAATGAACTGATCAAGTCTCGTAAGAGGAATTGTTGCAACAAGGTTAGGGAACTTATCCTTGTTGACAGAAATAGCATCCCATTCCAAATCGGAAGACAAAAAAGGAAAGCCTCCATTTTGTAGATCTTGCACCTGCAATTCATCTAGCTTCTTCCATTTCAAACCTCTCCCCATTCTAGGAAATCACAACATTGGACGAATACTTAAAATTAGTGTGGATTGTGTGAAGAAAAAGAAAAAAATCATTCATTAAGCATAGATAAAATGTGTGTGCATTGCTTTCACCCACGGGAAACCAATAGGACATTCCGGCTTCAACCGAGGAAAATTAAAGGTGATAGATTCAATCAAGCTACACATAAAATATAACACAAACGCATGCTGGAAATCGGACAATCCAACAACCCAACACTATGTTTTCTGAATCACAATTATTTTTTGCACTTTTCTTTCAATCATGCGAAATTCAAACACAACAATGGAATGTGTGGTTTGGAAGACATTCATACTGTCTTGTAACATTCCATGTTGCAAAACCATAGGTGTTAAGAATCAAGAAACCTACCATGAGACAACCCTTGACATTTGAACATGGAGATTCAAATAATTGAAACCCAACACTGTGTTTTCCAAATCACAATAATTTTTTGCACTTTTCTTTCAATCATGTGAAATTCAAACACAACAATGGAATGTGTGATTTTGAATACATTCATACGGTTTTGTAACATTCCATGTTTCAAACCCGTAGGTGTTAAGAAGCAAGCAACCCACCATGACAAAACCCTTCACATTTAAACATGGACATTCAAATAACTGAAACCCAACACTGTGTTCTTCAAATCACTTTTTTTTTTTCCAATTGATTTTGTCAATCATGCGAAAGTTAAACACAACAATGGAATGTGTGAATTGGAAGAAATTCATACTGTTTTGTAACATTCCATGTTGTAAAGCCGTGGGTGTTAAGAAGCAAGCAACCGAACATGAGACGACCCTTTACAATTAAATAGGGAGATTGAAATAACTGAAACCCAGCATTGTGTTTCCCATTCATAATTATTTTGTGTAGTTTTTTTTTTCAATCGACTGAAATTTAAACACAACAATGGAATGTGTGATTTGGAAGATAGTCATACTGTATTGTAACATTCCATATTGCAAAACCATGGGTTTTAAGAAGCAAGCAATCCACCATGAAACAACCCTCTACATTTAAACAAGGAGATTCAAATAACTGAAACCTAGCACTACGTTTCCCATTCAAAATTATTTTGTGCAATTTTCTTATCAATCGACTGAAATTTAAACAGAACAATGGAATGTGTGATTTGGAAGATAGTCATACTATATTATAACATTCCATATTGCAAAACCATGGGTTTTTAGAAGCAATCAACCCACCATGAGACAACCCTCTACATTTAAACAAGGAGATTCAAATAACCGAAACCCAGCACTATGTTTCCCATTCACAATTATTTTGTGCAGTTTTTTTTCAATCAACTGAAATTTAAACACAACAATGGAATGTGTGATTTGGAAGACATTCATATTATTTTATAACATTCCATGTTGCAAAATCGTGGGTGTTAAGAAGCAAGAAACCCACCATGAGACAACCATTTAAGAAACAAGCAACCAACCATGAGACAAGGAAAGATAAACAATAGACTAATTTCACAAGATGATTTTTTTTAGAATTCACAGATTCAACAAATAAAACATCAACCCAATTCGACTCAGCAAATATCATATTGAAGAACGATCACAGAAGCACAAAGACATTTGTGATCAAGAAAATATTAACAAACTCAAAGATTAAATCTTATTTCCTTTTTTCTCAATACAAAATATGGGTTCAAAGGCTCCATGGCTGCGTAACAAAATTGTCTGAAAATAGAAAATGCCCTTCTCTACCCTTTTCCTCTCTTTCTTTCCTCCCATTTTCTTTCCTCCAATAATTTTTCGTAATCCTCCTTAAAAATGGCCAAGGTTGCAATAATTCATTAAGAAATGGACACTGTTTCCATTACACCCTAGGATTTCGGTCACTATTCATAATTAAAAAAAATTCATGCATGTAAAGTAAAGATTCAGTTTCTATCGAAAGAAACCATTTTTTTTTGACAACTGCATAAAGAAACCAAGTTCACTAAACAACTGGAGGAGTCAGAGCCCAAAAAATCTCCACAATAATTTCATTAAGCAAATTATTAAATCCGGCTCACTCTTCCTCTCTATCTAAGACAAAGATCACCCTCCAATATTCGACGTAGCTAGAGTTTTCCTTCCATGCAAGCGAACGTAGCTCAGAAACAATGTCGAGTTGTTCCTCCTCGAGCCACATTAAATTAGGCTGAATGACTGGTACTGGCTGGATTTCCCATTCCGCAACTTCACCAAGAAGCACCATGTCGAAGAAAACCTAGGATCAAAATTCTGCCACCTTTGCAAAACCATGGGTGTTAAGAAGCAAGCAACCAACCATAAGAAAACCCTTTACATTTCAAGTGGATGATTAAAATAACTAAAACCCAGCACTGTGTTTCCCATTCATAATTATTTTGTGCAATTTTTTTTTCAATGGTACAAAATTTAAACACAACAATGGAATGTGTGATTTGGAAGACATTCATATTGTTTTGTAACATTCCATGTTAAAAAACCATGGGTGTTAAGAAGCAAGCAACCAACCATAAAACAACCCTTTACATTTAAATAAGGAGATTCAAATAACGGAAACCCAACATTGTGTTTCCCATTCAAAATTATTTTGTGCATTTTTCTTATCAATCGACTGAAATTTAAACACAACAATGGAATGTGTGATTTGGAAGATAGTCATATTGTATTGTAACATTCCATATTTCAAAACCATAGGTTTTAAGAAGCAAGCAACCCACCATGATACAACCCTCTATATTTAAACAAGGAGACTCAAATAACTGAAACCCGGCACTGCGTTTCCCATTCACAATTATTTTGTGTAGTTTTTTTACTGAAACCCAGCATTGTGTTTCCCATTCAGAATTATTTGGAGACTTGCAAAAGAGAATAACAATTGAACTAATATAGTGGAGGTTAAATACTTCAATGGGTTACTTGTTATTGATTTTCCAAATTTGGATAACTTATATAATGTCTTACTTATATGAATTAAAGAAAAATTATAGATAACTCATAAGAAATAGACCAATTTGAAATGTAGGAAATGGGTTGAAGGCTAGATTTCAGTATGATTCTTTGTTGGGAAACACTCTCCGTAATTTTTTAATCCCTTGTTTAGCTATCAAGAATGGTCTTTCTTCTTTATTTTGATAGTGTGTGGCTAATTACTAGGAATATGGTACTTAATGTAGAAATTTGATTAATTTATTTACTCCTCTCAATCATCTCAATCAAGAGGTTATTAGCTACCTTATAGAGAAGTTAAAGAGTTCTATATAGTCTAGTTTAATAGGAAAAAATAAACCATTTGGTTGGGTTCTTCCATATGGAAGTGTACTATTGCATCTACTTAAATATCCTTTAACATGATATACATGTTGAGGTGTTTGAAAAGAAGAAGATTTTGAACAAGAATATATTACATAAATTCAATGACATCTAGCAGGTTGCTTGTTAGAGTAAATTATTGATTATTGATAATCTTAAAAATAGAGCCATTACTATAGGATTAAAAAAAAAAAATGAATTTCATGAATTTTTTACCAAGTTAAGGTGGTTAGACATACGAGTTTTTATATTTTTTTAAAGTTGTAATAAAAAAATCATAATTAATTATTTACTTGGAAAAAAAATACAAAAAAATATGCATCACATCAGGACATGACTCCTCTTCTTATATCTAAAATATTATAAAAATATATTATCATTTTACTGTGGTAAGGGTGGTCAAATAGACACCTACTTCTTATTTTTTCCCTGAAATTTAAGTACTACTGCATTGAAATTTCAAATTTTCACCAAACAGATTTTTTTTAAAAATAAATAAACCTAGTATTTTAGAAACTAAATTCAATTTGCTAAAAATTTTATTCTTACATATTTTTGAAATAATATAGATAACTTATTCAAATTTTTACGTCAAATTTCCTAATTCTGATTTTTCTGAATTTTATTACCATTTAAGGGCCTATTTTTTCCATGATGATCCTGCACATACCCCTATCTAAATATCAAGTTTTCACTCTTAATGATGAATGGAGATTCCCTCGGTATTTTAAACTACCTCAATTACCTTTCTCCCCCTCTTGGAATATCTTAAAAATTATTAAAAGCTATAAGAAAATTCACTCCATAAATGAGGAAACAATTGATCATCTCTACCATGGAGGTAGTGGAAAAACTATTTCTTTAGACAATATGAGTTGTTTTATGGAAAACATCGCATTGGTATGATGGAAAATCTTTTCCTAGTAAAATTACTTGTGGAATAATTATGAGAAGTGGGGTTGATTGCAATTATGTGATCTTGGGAAAATTATTGAATGACTTGATAATAATTGAAGTTTATCAAAATATTTATTTGGGTTACTCCTTTAGATTTATCACAATCTACAACTTGGAGGTCAATGATATCACCATTTTTCTCTTCATTTGTAAAGGATACTACCTATCAATCTGTCATGCCCATAATTTTTACTAGAAAAATCCAACATTTTTTTTTTTTTTTGCAACACATTACTTAGGTTAATTATCATGTCGAAGTGTTGGGGTGAATGCTAACTCAAGCTTTTAATAATTAATTAACATGAAAGCTATAACTCTAATAGCCAACACAAACTCAAACGGTTTGTTCATTAACCCTATCACTGCTTGAGAGTTCATACACTATTCTTAATATTGCTAGTAAGACGATTATTAAATTTAATAGTATCCTTGAATCCTAAAGATGTGATAAATTATTATTATTCTATTTATTCCCTAACCTATTATTTATTTATTTGCTTATTTATCTTTTGAGTATTAAAAAAAATACATACCTTTTATATACATATATATTCTATTGACTTTAAAGAATATTTTTAAAATGACAATAATAACTTACCACTTAATATATTGCTTCCATATATTTCATTTTTAAAAAAAAAACCAAAAAAAAAAATTATTTCTTCTACAAAAATTAGTAATTCTTCTTCCTTACTATTATTTTCTTTACTCATACCTTTATTTTAATTAACTTGCTCTCTTTTCTTTTTTTTTCTTTAGTAACCAAAAAAAGGAATATATTCTCATTCCTTTATTTAAGGAATCTTAAATCCTAAAGAATACGTGAAATGGTAAGGTAGGCAAGTTATCATTTTGTTTTATTTTTAAGCCTCACTGCTACCGGAAGCACAAATGATTAAGACACGGTGCTATTCACGGTAGTGCGCAATAGGCTATCTATACCAACGTTTTTTTTTTTTTTTTAATGTTTCAAGAAAAGATCATTGTTATATATATATTTATATAATCAAATTTAGGTCGACGAATTCTTAAGTGTTCAATTGTTCATACTAAATATTAGTGCTATTGCTGCTATGGTATGTAATGCGTTGGATCAAGACCAATACATCATAGTGGAAAACTATTTCATCAAATATATATTACACTTTTATTTTATGAATGTTACTTTATTTATCCTCCCCAATGAGCTATCCTTGAAAAGCATGGATAAGAGTTCATATTTAAATGAGACAGATTTTCCTTGAATTATTTTCAACGGAGAAAAAGTTTTTAGTTCGTTTCTTTAAAAAAAAACTTCTAAGTGCATAAATGTAAAAGATAGCCACCTCCTTAAATCAGGCGGATATTATTATAACTTAAAGGACTGGTAATAAATTTATTATTGATATGGCTACGGAAGGGGGTTAATGATATTAATTTTAAACTTCATATATATTCGCCAGTATTAACATTTCCTCATAGGGCCAGTTACTCGCTATTGATAGAGACGTTACAGCGATAAACATACTGGTAGGAGTTGCATCGATGCAGAGGATATTAACTGCATAATTAAATTCCTCCCTCCACACCGATAGTATTATATAAATGTATATATATTTCCTTTCATTCAACAAGTGGTTGTTGCTATATAGCATTTGTAAAACGTGATAATATTTATCCAAACAAGGGGTGCCAGGATAGTACGAATCTGCATTACATTGATGACCCTGGCAGAAATTAGACTGGGATGTTGCGTAGCATTTCAACCAAATAGAAGGGATGAATGTCAGTGGTGGAAGCTTCAAGGGGTCGTACGGAGTAAAGACAACGATCGACAAAAAAAGAACGGGCGCCCATGGAGGAGCTCGAGGTCAGCAGAAATAAATGCTTGACAGTCCGCCGAAAATAATTACAACGCTGTCAAATCAAAGCTTTGTTTGCGCGCCCATGAAGCATCCATACTTTTCGATTTATTCAACTTATAAGAGATTTGATAGGCGTGCCTGAATTACAGACGTGGACCTTTGCTAGACATGAATGCACGGTGACTCTTGGGAAGGTGGAACAGGCGATGAACATCATGCAATTTGCAATAGTCCATTGTTGACACCAGACGGACGTTTCAATTTATACAACAATATATCTATAGCTGCTAAAATATTACCATGCTGAAAATTATTATTATATGGACATGAGACCACTTTACACTCCATATGAATTTTAATTTCCTATTATCTATAATGCATGTTAAGATGTTACCGTATCTAATGGGTGACCTGAATAGAATGACTCATGAGTGCAATGACGGGTTAGGAGGAGAATAAGTAAATAGTTCATAGTTTCCTCTTCTGGAGCAGGACGATTTCTATTCTTATCGACAGCCTTCCTTAATCCAGCCATACCATGACTTGACCTTTTTATATATATATATATATAAATTTTGGTATGATTGAACATGTCATTGAACAAGGCAGTAATTGCTAAGGTATTGATTAGTTGGCAAAGCTAGGCCCAATGCACGGTGATAAGAAACCACTGGCTTATACTGTAAAGAAAATTTAATGAGCGTCATTGTCCCTAGCATACAATTCTAACGTATACGCCATCCTTCATAGCAGTGTGGGAGGACGAAGGAAGGGTTTAGCGAAGCTGACTTCTTGTAGATGAACAATCAATTTGCTTTATTATTATTATTATTATTATTCTTTTGGGACCTGTTTCTATTTTATACTGCTCCCACAGCCTCAAACCTTATTTCCAGTATTTCTTTCATTGTTTCATGCATAGATGTATTTGTATATATATAAACTGTATACATGTAAACCAAAAGTAGTTATTGTAGCTCTTTTATTTCAACTGAGATAAGGTTATCCTATCGTAAGTTCACATTCTATGACCATATTCATCTTGAATGTAAATAGATTTCCTTGAACAAGAGTATTTGAAATGCATATTTTTTTTTATAGTATACAACTATCATGAAATAGGTTAAATAGATTTACTCCATCATTATTACAAATAATATATTCTTCCTACTGTATTTTAAGCTAACAACTTGATATATATAAAAAATAGATTCGTTTCTTGCTTCCCTAATGATAGAAGAAAATAACCATTTTCATCCAAATATGTGTTGTCTATTTATAAATACAAGGGAACATATAAGCATGCATCTAAAACTGGTTAATACACTTCATGTATCTTAAGGAAGGTATTTTACTACAAACTCACAAGGTTCCCATATTTTCTTCATTGTAACAACACAAAACTTTCAATACCACACTTATTCTTTAAGCATATAATGGGCAACGCACGAAGGAATAAGGCTCTCTCTTTCTCCATTTTCTTTCATGTTACAACAATCACTAGTTTTACATATTACAAATAAATTTAAAGAAATACAATGAAGGACATTCAACTAATTAAGTCTTGCTCTCCACCCTACCATAATGGTGTCATGGAGCCTCGTGGGCTCTAGCCATACCCCTGAGCAAGGAATTCTTTTTACCTCCACGAAGATAAATGGAGTCTTTTCTCATTTTTACAAAAGGGATAAAACTAATATAGCACAAATTTCATACATCTAGGTTATCTACTTTCTACCTTCAACCATGATCCATACAATATATATATTTTATAACCAATAACAAGGTTAAGTGGAAATAGGAAGAACTTATCTCTTTTCTTTAGGTGAAGGGATTGATCTCTTTCACTCATCTTTCCTCTCCAATCCAAGCCTTCTTGATCACTATCTTCCCAAAGAGGTGGACTCCTCTCCTCTTCTCATTCTTTCTACCATCTCTACTAAAGTTCTCCAAGAGGAGAAGTGGGCAATGCCAAAATCTTCCATCTTCTTCATATAGGAATCCTCCAAACTTACACTCTTTCCCACAAGTGCTCACACATGTGTGATTGTGCCAATTCCAAGAACTTTTGGGGAGTAGGAGGTTGAGAGTGACAAGTCACTCTTCCCAAGCCCCAACACTTTTTGAATTCATCACATTCATGAATGTGGACTTTTGAGGGGTCTTTTCACACTCCAAGGACAAGTTCACATGTCAAAAAGGTTCTAAACCCATAGGTATAGGTTCTAGGGGTCTATTATTGTTCAAAAACTAAGGAAATTGGCTCAATAATCCCTTTTTAAAACCCACACAAGAATCCATACGAATTTTGATCCTAACCAAGGGTTCCAACCCCAACCAAACTCACATAACATGTCCTACAATTAGATTCTACTCAAACATAATCACCCAATCAATAATAAAACCTCAAAGCCTTCTAAGTCCAATAGGGCTACACTTAGAACTTCCCAAAGATGTATTTGATTTGATTCCAATATTTATCCATCCTCCTATTTGCATATTTGATTCCTGCACATTACCAACGTCAGCATGATTAGATCATATATCTCTTCATATTATTAGCTAATCCATTTCACATAATTTTCATTCATGAACTATTTTACTCATTAATACATCAAATGAACCTAACGATTCAATTTTCATTATAATCAAAGGAAATACACACATACTCCAATACAAGAATATAGTCAATGAGATAGTCACTCCATCATTTTGTTTACCACCTTAGTAATTCATATTAAACTCCTATAACATTAATGATGAACCATTTACCAAAATTTAATATGCCAAATAACCTAGCTCTTTCAAGTTATATCCAAAAATTCACATTTGCATCTATCATAATTAAATCAATGTTAATGCCCATGAATCCTAAAAAGAGTTTAATCATTAATTTCATCATAATTATCATCTAACTACTTGTTTGAGTGAAATAAAACGGGGGTTATGAAACGGGGTCTTACATTCACGGTAGCATAAATAAAATGTCAAAATGAAAAGCAAGAATATTATAAAATAATCACACTATTTGTCATCCATAATGCATCTTACCATCTGTTTAGGATCACATAAAACATATTAGAACTTTACTAATCACATGTAAGGTGGGGCCTTACACAATCAATCTCCTTATTGATCCCTCTTTGGGAATCAACTTCTTTCATTTTTCCAATGAGACTTAATAATTTCATCATTTTCTACTTGTTTATGGACTAGTACATTTGGAAGATTATCATGGGAGATGAGAGACTATGAATAGAGGCTTATTATTGTCAATAATACAATAAAAAAATTACTATTTGGCAATCCTTGCGAAGGGTGAGCTAAATCCATTTATATAATACATAGATAGTTACGATCCATTAGTTCATAGAGATTTCATTGTACAATGGAAGAGTGAGAAGGTTATTGTGAGGGATCTGAAATTTTAAGACTCTAAAGAGTTCAACATTGTAGTTGCTAGCATGTCTAAGAAAAGAGCCAAGACCCATCAAGCGAGCAAATGTGAAAGAAAAGAAAACATTGAAACTTTAGTAAAAGGCTTTGAGAAGCTCATTAAATGATAATTAAGATATCTCAAGGAGGCTCTTCCTTAAAATGAATTCAACTTCTTTCTCATTAAATATTTTACCCTAAATGAGAAGTATAAATTATCTATCTTTTGTTAAATAACTTTCCCTTTGTAAACAATATAAGGCATAATTACCTAGTATGCTTTGCTTTTTAGCTTTCATTATATAGAGAAATAAGTCATGAATGAGATTCTAGGTAAGAAAAAATGGTCCATTACACCAAGTTTTTATAATTTAACTTTATAATTGTGATAAATCCAATTCCTTTCTTCTCAAATCCAACCATAGGGTGGTTGTTAATGAAAAAGTGCTCTTATTTTATAAGAATCAAGTCTCTTTTATGTGGGAAAAGATTCTCTAACCTCGAAAAAATGTGATCATTAAAATTTCTCCCTGTAGTTCCCATATTTTTAAATCTTACAAGAGGTCTAGTCTTGGTGAGGAAACTACAAATGATCCCATTAAATCTTCACTATTCCTAGTGTTATCTTCTTTAAACTTATTAGACCTATAGGTAGAGCTAGTATTAGTAGAAGTCCTACCCCCTCTAATCTTAGTGTTGAGGTGATCCATCTAATGTTTCCCCTATTGATATCATTTCCCCTCCCTCTAATACAAAAGGAAAATACCTAGATATCATTGGTTCTTCAATTGAGTTTATTGATAACCCTAAATTTAAGAATATATAAACAACTACTAAAAGGAATAATAATTATATCAAGGAGACTATGGCCTAAAATGAAATCACTCAATGATGGTTTTAATCTTCAACATAGATTCCTAAAGTGGTTCAAGAATGAAGTTGAGAATGAAATTAAGGATGGAGAAAATTCATAAATAGGTGAATATGGATGTTACTAAAATTGAGATTAAAGTGAGATTGTTTGATAAGGATTGTACAAATACACTGTTTGGATTAAGATTATATTTATATTGTAATCATATTTCTATCTCATGCATCTCGAACACTCTTAGAATGTGAATTTGGATTCCTATAGTGTATAATTATAGAGGTATCTTCTATTTATATTCTAATAGTAACCTTGGCATAATTTTTCATATTACATTTGACTTTAGACTCATTTAAAGTATTTTCCCTTTCTTAAGTACTAGAAGAAGAAGTTGAAAACCTTGTCATAAAAATGGGTCCCACATGTGTTAGTGGCTCCAAAATAGAGAACTATATTTAGGGATTTAATCCATAAGATAGTTATGGGTCGAACATGTCTTTGCAGTTTTATTTTGTATTTAGGGTCTCATTGATTGAGCCCATATGACGTCCATGTGATTGATGTACAAGGTGGGTATTGGATTTTTTCATCTACTAAGGCCTTGGTCTATTATTTTGGTGAAAAAATTTATGGCTTTTGTCTCTTTTCTTATGTATTAGTAGTATAAGATAGTAGTTTAATATCATTTTTTGCAGTTTTTTTTTTCAATGGTGTGAAATTTAAACACAATAATGGAATGTGTGATTTTGAAGACATTCAAGAAACTGAAATACTCCACATTGTGTTTCCTAAATTTCAAATTAAAAGATCTTGTAAAACCCTCTACATTTAAACAAGGAGATTCAAATAACTGAAACCCAACACTGTGTTTCCCATTCAAAATTATTTTGTACAGTTTTTTTATTGAAACCCGACACTCTATTTCCCATTTAGAATTATTTTTTGCAGTTTTTTTTTCAATGGTGTGAAATTTAAACACAATAATGGAATGTGTGATTTTGAAGACATTCAAGAAACTGAAATACTCCACATTGTGTTTCCCAAATTTCAAATTAAAAGATCTTGTAAAACCCTCTACATTTAAACAAGGAGATTCAAATAACTGAAACTCAGCATTGTGTTTCCCATTCAGAATTATTTTGTATAGTTTTTTTATTGAAACCCAACACTATGTTTCCCATTCAAAATTATTTTTTGCAGTTTTTTTTTCAATGTTGCAAAATTTAAACACAACAATGGAATGTGTCATTTTGAAGACATTCAAGAAACTGAAATACTCCACATTGTGTTTCCCAAATTTCAAATTAAAAGATCTTGTAAAACCCTCTGCTTGCAATAGAATTACCCCTCACCTCGATTTGGTCTGTATTCTCCTCCAAATCCTCCACGTGCACTCCACACTTCAGCTTATTTGGTTGGTATTCTCCTCGAAGTCATCCACGTGAATTCAGACCTTCAGCTTTCCCTTTCAACGTGCAAACAGGAAACAAAACAAATAGTATTTTCACCTTGCTTTCTCGAAACAAAAAAGGCCCACGTCATTCCCTTCCACTTTTCTTGTGCCAGACAAAAGAAACTTTTTGATGAAGCTAACCCGTCCATTTTTTCACCCAGCAACGGGAGGGAAAATGCACCTAACAACACCATTAACTCCTACTTGACCATCGCTCGGAGGTTTCGTCTTATCTGCCGGTTCCAAGCGTCTAGCGAGCCCCACACTATGATATCTCATCATGTTATGTATGTAACCATGCATGTTTTTCATGCATTTTTCAATGTACATAGGTGAATTTTGTCTAGGAGTTAGTTGTCTCCGCTATGGCCTGCCCCATTGGGGGTGCCATG
This sequence comes from Sequoiadendron giganteum, assembly GCA_007115665.2. NCBI lineage: Eukaryota > Viridiplantae > Streptophyta > Pinopsida > Cupressales > Cupressaceae > Sequoiadendron > Sequoiadendron giganteum. The sequence goes on from CM021103.1 coordinate 425,287,242, forward strand.
ACTCACCACAAGTGAGTCTGCGGCTCCCCCTTTGGGGGTTGTCGCATCTCCCTGCGGGTCAGGCTCCCCTTCGAGCAGGGGGTTGTAGCAGGGTTTGAACCATGGTCGTGTCCTTGCCACTTCTCTTTTTTTATTATTATTTTTTTTTAATTTTTTTATTTTTAAATTAATTTTAAATATAAATTTTTTTTTTTAAATTACTTTATTATATTTTAATATTTACCCTCATTTTAATATATACATTTTTTCTATTTTGTTTTAAGTTTTCACACAATAATATTAAATATTTTTTGTTTATTTTATATTTTTAGATTGTTGTTATTTAAGTTGATTTCAAACAAAATCTTTAGAAATATTTATAAGAAATTGATGTATTTAATGTAGAATATGAAATCACATACTCAATATTTTATATTTTATTGTATACTACATATATTTACAATGCATGTAAATATATGCATACCCATACATATATTTTGAATGATTAGATACATATACCCATTATTTGTCTACGGTATATTAGCATTCAATCTACATAAGCTATAGAGTATATTATTATTTTATGAGATAAATACTGTAATAAATTTTGTCTTATTTACACATGAGTATTTATGTTTCTTTTCTACAAATATTTTGTATCAATGCTTAAATACAAATTGTTAAGGTATTTAGCTTACTACATCATGCTAAGCAACCGTATATTATTTTTTTTGTATGAACAAAATATAATCTGATTTATATGTGAAATCTAAGCAACAAATATACCATTATACATATAGATTTGAATGTTAGTTGAGAAGGGAAGAAATACCCTCTAATATGCTTGGGTTTAATCATTTTAGTAAAGAAATGAAAAACACAACTGAAATCAAGCTTACTTTGCTAAGTTTTGGGAAAAGTACCACTCTTACATGAGTGAATGTTTATTTGTTTATTTTATTTTATTTCTGCAACAAAACTTTCATGACAGATTTATGGAATATAAATACCTTTTTTTATTTTTGAGTATTAAAATTTACGTTTACTATAGACTACTTTCATCAAGGAGGATCATTGGCTTTAACTCTACCCCATTTACATTGCATAATAATTAACCAAGCACTTCAAGCTACCCAACTCATTTGTCATGTTTATGAGCACATCTGAAAACAATTTCAAGAAGACTTTCCAATGGAAGAGAGCAAGCTCTCCACCCAACCTTCTTGGCATCATCAAGCCATTACTAGGCTCTAGCCAACCCCCGAGCAAGAAGGGATCACCAAACCCATGATTCAAATAAAATAATCCAAACTCAAATAGTAGGAAACAAAACCAAAACAAGTTGCATAAAAACCTCATACAAATAAAGTGACAAATACCCATTTAAACATTGAATCACCCACAACCTTTTAAAGATGAAAACCCCCATTTCAATAAAGGAAACTCCACAATTTTCAAACATTTTCAGCAAGGCAAGAACTTCCAACAAATTAACAAAATCACATCCAAAATGTTAACAAGATCAAGAAAACACATCCAACTATCCATGGCACAATAGGGTCAAGGACTTAGCTCTTTTATTGCTCACTCCACATGTTGATTCCTCCTAAACCTTCTCCAAAGCTCTTCCACTTTTCAACCCCTACCAAAAAGAATGACCTGGTCTTTCCCCCTCCTCTTTTTCTTGACCCCCAATGATGAATAAAACTAGCATATATATATTATTATTAATATATATAAAAAAATCCAAGAGATATCCTTCTTGAGGCGTCTATTGATTAAAAAATAGACTCCTCAAGAAGGATATCTCTCAGCTTTTTTTATATATATTATTAATAATATATATGCTAGTAGCATTAGTACGACATGGATGACAAAATTATTAGGATTTTGGATCTAGGTTGTTGAGCTATCCAAAATGTTTTTTATAGGCCTGTAGTTGCCTCAATGGGCCCACAAGAACCATTGGTTTCTAACCAAGACAGGAACCCATAGATGAAATATGGATTTGTTTGGAATATTCAAGGGGTGCACCTGAGTGCTTAATTGAACAACATGATTCTACAATGGTTTCTTGGTGGTGGTTGGGAGTGCTAAGCAATCTTGGGAGCCAATTTCATGTTGCATACCCATGTTATATTATGTCCATATGCACATAAAGTTTGATTAAGGACAACTATTATAAATCAAAAAAATTGGATTGTTTCAACTCCATATAAAAGAATGTGTTTCCCTTGAATTTTAGATGTTTTGCCTAGATTTTTAAATACCATTTTTTTGGAAGGTTGCATTTGAAAATTACATCAAGAAAAAGCCTTGATTATACATCTCTAGTCTGACTTTATGAACCAAGTTGTGTATCTACCATTGTAAGATCCTAATTTGCATGTCAGTGATTTAAGATGGTGAATGGTTAGTGATAAATATTTGAACTATTTTATATGTAGAATATTTCTCACATTTGAGGTTTTCTTTATTTCTCTTTAATTATCTATATTACTATTTTCTCTATCCAATCGGACTTTGTTTTGGTTCATTAAATGTTTTCACAAAAGTTTTGAATCTAGAATGCAATCCCTGCCCAAAGAGACATTAGTGTTTCCAGCAATAAGTATTTAAATTAACACCCTCCCTAAATAGTACTAAACCGTGACCCACTTTATGGTTATTCTCGCTACACGTCTATCCTTTTGACTATCTGTCCAGTTTTAGTTACTTTCTCATGCTTGTACTTTTTTTGAGATATATACAAATTTCTCCTCTCTATAGTCATATTTACTGCTTAAGAATTTGCATTTGTTTTGTCAAAGTTAAATGTTTGGCTCGGTTTGGAAATTATTCTAGATGCCCCCATTATTATCTGTATGTTTATCACTGTTTTGTTTCTCAAATGAATTTCATTTTCCTGAATTTCAGTTTTAAAACCCAAAGGTATGTAGTATTTTGGACAGTCATAATTACATAGCAGTATATTATATTAGTTATAGATAGTATTCAGATCAATTGAATATTCAGGTCAATTATATAGCAATATATTATATTAATTAAATTGATAAAACAAATCAAAACAAAATTTTAAATATTAATAATTTACATAATTTTAAAAATATTTTAACTATTTTAAATTAAAATAAAAATTAACCACTTCCAAGAAGAAAAAACGAGACAGCTTCTCATGGAATATGATTATTGCAACGAGCAGAAGGCATGGGTATCCCCACCAGGCAGTCACAGTGTTTCAACAAATGCAACGATCAGGCATTTAACCCGATCAGTTCACATTTGCTAGCGTAGTCTCGGCCTACGCCAAAATGGGAGTTGACGAACAGGGTATGGGTATCCATCAACGAATAATGGAAGGGGAATTTTTGTCAGAGATTATAATTGGAAATGCTTTGGTAGACATGTATGCAAATTTTGGAAGCATAAAAAATCTCGTCAACTGTTTGACAGAATATGCACAAAAGAGATGTGTTCTCATGGATTTATGTGGTTGCAGGATATGCACATAATAGATTTGTTGAAAAAGCTCTAGAAACTTTCAAGCAAATGCGATTGGCAGGTGTAAAGCCAAATTCCACAACCTTTGCCTGCCTGTGCCAAAATGGGAGCTTTGGAACAGGGCATAGAGACATGTACGCAAAATGTGGAAGCATTGACAATGCACATGAACTGTTTGACAAAATGCCTCCAAGAAATGTGGTTTCATGAAATGCCATGATTGTGGGATATGCACATAACTTGTATACAGGTGCAATGAACTCTACCCATTCTCCACAAACTCCAAAACAACTTTAGCAACATTCTTAATTGTTAAAGCTCCACGATAATGCCCGTTTATTTTACCTGGTCATTCTATCTTTTGCATTTTGATGTCGACATCTGAACTCTTTAGGTACGCTCTTTTGTTGCCTGAATCAACCAAATTCATGGTGTTTAAGTTGAAGAGAACAAGTAAACAGATGATGAGAAAGAAGAGAGCTATAGGAAGCATGGTTATAAGAAAGATCAAGAAAACTAACATTCTCATCGCTTTCCACATATTTGTTTGTATGCATTTTAAATGCGAGACAAATTTGTTGGATTAGTGTCATTTGAATTGTACAATCTATTCAACACGAAAGTGTTGCATGAGTACCTACAACATTATATTGCATTCAAGTCACATGAAGAGACAATCATCTCAAAGTTTGTATCTATTCTGAAAATTTGTTTACCTGATAATATCACCTTCTTTTTGGGACAACCCTTTCTCTGCAAACACTTTGTTAGCTCAATCACGTTGGCTAACAAATGAAAACACAACCAGGGTGGTATGTATTGGAATAAGATGGTAGTCAACATCCTTTTCTAAATAAAGCTCTTTGAAACCATGGCAAGTGACTTACCTCAAGATTATGCACAAAAACTGTTTTCCAAATAATACGGATGTGGGTTTCTTTCCTTCTCCATTCACAAAGGAAAATGCAGAGTCTCCCAAGCTTCCAATTCGAGACAAAATCTATAGGCGCACAAAATTGAATAGAAATTCAAAAATTGAAATTGAATTTAAAACGGTCACTGAAACAATACAAGATTGAAGGCAGAATAGTAGAAACAAACTTCATTTAAACTATGAAAGAGATTTGTTCTGCTGAGGGCCATGATCGCAGTAAGGAAAACAACAGCAATGATTTTATGTGGGAAGAGTTCATAAAGATAATAAATTGGATCATAAAGATCCAATGTTACCTCATCCCTCTCCCTCTTCTTATCATCATCTGAAATTTGAATAACGTGCTTAAGGAGAGTATATGTAATGGTTCTTGTTGTGACACAATAACTGCTAGTACCAATGATTTGAAACGCATGCCAGCAATGATGGTTTGAAACGGATCCCAACAACAATTCACATGCAAGGTGGTGGAATGGTTTTGTATAATCAATGGCGGTTACCTTCGTGCCTCCTCATCTTCGATTACTGCCAGTTGCACGTCAATTTCAAGTTGAGGAGTTTTTGTTTACACAAATTGGTGGCACGATAGGAAACCTCTCGCCTTAATAAAATAAAATCAAAATCTTAGACTCAAATCCTGTCACTTTTTAAAATGAGAAATAAAAATGGTCCAAAACTCATATTTTATGTAATTTATGGGCTTCAAAAGGTGTCCAACCCTTAGGTACATAGTTTAGGCTTCCAAAAACATTAGTATAAGTAAAATTTATCATTAAAAAAAAACACTTTTTAACCCACTTGAAAATATGTCCTTTCATTGAACAAAACATAAAATGGCTTTTGTCTCTAACACACTATTTTCCAAAGATAATTGAGTGACAAAAGTAACAATAACCCCAATATTGGAAGACAATTTGAATATAAAGCTATCACGTTAACATCAACAAAAAAATAATAAAATTAACAATAGCCCCAATATTGGAAGACAACTTAAAATATAAATCTATCACATTAACATCAACAAAACGAACAACTTCAACAAATGAAGTTGTTTTAACAAGGTTTTGGTGTCTCTCCCTTCTCCCCCATTGGCTCTAAATTTCATGTACAAAAATTCCCAACATTAGTAACTATTATCCAAATATGCATACAATTAGCCATCCTCATAATTTAAACAACTTTTATTACTCACTCTAAGCTCACTTCCTAACTTAATTGGTAGAAATAATTTCACATAATTAGTTTAATCTCATCAAGTAAAAGAAAATCATGACCATCGGTTTAACACTCCTTAATTTTACCTTTAGAAAAATTTCTCTTTAACAAGAAAGAATAGATATTAAATACATAACTTATCGCCTGTACCTACTTGAAGTTAATTCACTTGTTCGACTAATGTTACCTTGAATTGTATCCACACATTCTCGATGAAAAATTCCTTCCATTGTAATAAAAGCTCTAAAAACCTCCAAAACCTAGCATAAATAACATCTTCATCAAACATTCCACTCATTAGTACCTTTGTTTTAAACTAAGGTTTAATACAAGATTAGTTTTCACATTTTTACTTAACTAATTCCATTACATCTAGTTTCTTGAAAATAGTTTATTTACAAAAAAAAATCACCCATCATCATAATCTTGGTTAAGCAATCACAATTTCATATCCCATACTAATAATTAAATAGCTTACAACAATCATTTTCTCAGACTTAAATAATTTGTATCCCTTAGTATAGCTCATAGCATTCATTAACATCATCATGATTTGAGACATGTAATAAATGTAATGACTATTAATCTCGTATATAATCAATCCCTAGAAAGGGCCATGCAAGGTTTACTTTAACAAAATAACCATGTTTGCTACATAAGTTTAAGTAGAGAATAATGAATCCATATGACTCCAATACAGTAACCACTATGAAACTAATTTATTCAACCCATAAAAAAGGGAATATGCCAAAGAGTACCAAAATGTTAATAGTCACATAGGGGTTGGTCTTACATTTCTATTCTAAAGGCTCAAGTGGATGCTTTCTTTATACTATTGGTTGGGTTGCTATTTTCATCTTGTGTCAAGTACCAAGAATATGTGGTGTCAAAGGATGTTTTGTTAATCCTTTCTACTGTTGTTGTTTTCTACAATGTTTTACAATTGGTGTCTTCTTTTGAGGTGGAGACTGCTCTTATTGAGGAGGAGCCCTCTCCTATTGAGGTGGAGATGGAGGTTGTAGAGGTGGTGGAAAGATATTTCCTCTCTTATGAGCTCTTATTGAGGTGGAGCTTGTGTGTGTAGGAGAGCGGTGGCTTTGATAAGAAGGGTTTTCATTTTATCCTCTCTTATAGAGGGGAGTTCTCCCCTATTGAGGTAGAGCTTGAGTTGGTGGATTGGGTGGGATGGTGCTGCAAGATGGCTGATGCTTCTCAATGTTCGGCAATGTCCTCTAACTTTATTTTTCCTTATTGCTCTCTTATTGAGGTAGGGAGTTTGGGAAAAATGAATGTTTTTGAAGGGAGCTTTGGCAGCCCTTGTTGTTTTGACTCAATGTTGAGTGGATGGTTTGTTGTGGATTGGATGCTACAGGTTGTGTTTAGTTCCTGGTTGACTCAGACCGTTTCTCTAAGATGATTGGGTTTAAGGTCCCTATGAAAACCTAGTTGTAAAGGGTTTTCAACCCTCTTCAAAGCTAAACCTTTGTAGTATGTTTTATTTTGTGTATCTTATGGTTGGCTACTACTGTTAGGCTATTGATTGTTTGTGTTCCTATTAGTTTGCAACTTTCGTTTGTTTGTATGGGGTTTATGGTCCCCTTAAAACATATTTGTAAGGGGTTTAAGGTCCCCTCAAAACCTATTTTTTCGAAGACATTTAAATAGCTTTTAAGAGAGTTTGCAAAATATGGCGACAAAACAAAGCTTCTTAATATATATTTTTTTTATTCTTGCTTTTGAAAAAAAAAACTTGTTAATGTATAATGCATTTTTTTTTAAATATGGAACTATAGGTTAAAAAGAAAAATCAATATTAAAATTTAAATATATTATTGCAAATTTATTATGTAAAAAAAAAATTGATTTGATATTTGAAAAAAATTATACAAATTGTTATGACCTAAAATTTCTTCTAAAAATGTATGCTATATATAATAAAAAAATTGCATTTTATTGTAAAATTATTTTTTAAAAGTGTATTTGTGAAAAATTTGAACAGTAATTTGAACCCCTTACTTGGGGTTTCAAAAAATAAATTTTAAATTAAATGTATAGAAAATTTATAGATGCATGCAAATTATAGAGATTTAACTCAACATATTGTACAAATTTATAAAAATATATTTTATATTTTAAATTACAAAAAAAACTTAGAAAACTTAGTTTCCTACACAATAAAAGAGTTAGAAAAGAAATGAAATTTTTAAGCAAATTAGCTCTTCTCTTCTTCTCTCTAAAAATGTGCCTCCAAGATGAGTGCTTCAAAGAGAGATGATAAACCTTGAACAATGTTTACTCATACATGGATTAGTAACACCTTGCTCTAATACCATGAAAGTAATAATAAATGAAATGAAATGAAAATAAAGGAAAGAACTAATCCAAGAGTAATTGTTTGAAGAACAATATTATCATCAAGACGAAAACCAAGAGCTCGTACACCAAATATTTAAGAGGAGACAAGATTTTTTAAGGGGAAAAAATCAAACAAAAAACCCTCAATATTAGGAAGATGGCATAAAGTCTAAGAAGATTACAAAGAGAATGAGAGAGAGAGCGCACTCAAGCATTGGATGCTTCATGTGAAGAATGAGAGAAACACCTCAAATAAATAAAGGTGACAAATGGGTTTCATAAGTAACTTCCATGTCTATGCATGCCACCTTTCATACTATGTGTGTGCAAGGTCTCAAGATCCTCATAAGGAGGAGGCTACACCTAAGCCTTAATATTCCTCCAAAAAGAAATTATAAAAATGAGTCTCATACATAAGAATTCCTCAAATAAGATAAAAGACTTGTAAGAATTCCTTTGGAATATTCCTACAAGTATTGAAATAATATAAATTAATAAATAATATTCACCTAAGTAAAGATTAATTTCTAACAGATATAATAACATCATAGTACAAATATTATACAATTGCATGACTCATAGTATTTCACAACTTGGTTGGATAATTATACAATTGGTATTACATGATTACTTCAATAGTTATCTACTCATGTGAATAAGCCAAGCTTAGGGAGTTAATTAGTTAGTTGTTTGGTTGTGTGTGATCATAGGTGCTAAATAATTTGTATTATTGTAGAAGAAGGGTATTTTTAAAACTATAGATTAACTGATATTTTATCAAGAGACTTGAATTAAATCGATATATTGTAAATAGTATAGCTCAATAAATTTCTTTTGGTGTTGGATTTCTTCGCATAAGGGTTTCCCACATAAATCTAGTGTCTCATTCATTCTAGTGGTCTTGTATTCTATTCCAAGTAATTCCTATTATATGTTGGTAATTTTATATAATACATATGTATAATTATCTTTGAACACATTATTTAAGTTTTTCCTATATCCTAGTATATTAGTCGATAGTAATAGGGTTCATTAATCCTAACATCTTGATAGAGTTTGTATTTTTAAGTAGTTGAGAAATTTTCAATAAAGAATCAAATAGAGCCCCTTTGTCACAAATTTAAAACTTGATATTAGTTGATAGGAATAGGTTGAAAGAATAAAATTTGGAAATCTTAGGTTATTTAGTGTTATGGAAATGAACCAAACTACAAACTAGGATTACACTTTGTTTATTTACAATGTTCTACTTGAAATATTGGTTACTAACTAGTATGTAATATTAAATTAAATAATAAATTTCCCAATATTATATTTACATTCAAATAGAACAAGTGCTAGGGTTGAGAAACATTAACTAATGATTGACAAAGAAAGATATAGGAAAATACATCCCTGGAGTATCTAGAATATGGATATTATTAGATGACTAGAGAGAATTTTTTGAAACTAGAAACCTAGAAATTTCTAACTCTAGAAGATCAATAGGGATTTTTATGTTAGGTCTAGACACCTTTCCAAGATAGTAGCACTAATCATGAGTGTGCTTGTAGGTTAAGGTAAATTTTATAATACTCCACTACCATCCATGGGTGATCATTCCCTTTTTAAACACCCTTGAAATACTTTGAAATTAAGTATGCTATATTTCCCTCTATAGACACAAAATAAATTCACAATAATCAATGATGGGTGCTCATATAGGTTTACATAGATAGCCTTGTAAACACTCTCCTATAAGTCAATTCATTAATTAAAATGGTAGGCTAATTTGTAATAGAATTTTGATATTTTTATAACCTATTCACCCTTGTAACTTTTCCTTCTCTTCCCATGTCACTTTTTGAAGTTCCTTAAATTTAATATTTTTTATCTTTGAATATCTACATACTTAGAGGGTGGAAAGGAAAGAGTATTTCTATTTAAGATACCTTCAGTGAAACCCTTAGGTGGTGTGTTCCAAACTTTAACTTAGCCTTGATAAAAATATTAGTGTGTGATTCCTATATGGGGTGTGTAAGGTTTTGTAACCACCAATAAACCCATGAGGATTTTTATGTACTTGTTAGTGTGTTCTTTTAGAATGGAGGAGATGTGAGATGAAAATGTCATTTATATTTTTGGAAGAAGCATTTAAAGGGGTTGATCTTGCAACAAGGGTTGAGAGGGGATTCAAAAAATAGAGGATTTGGATTTGGGAATCCCTGTGATGGAGTGGGATCCAAATAAAAATCATAGAGTGAAAGGAAAGGATGGGGATGGGGTATGTGCAGGATCATGATGGGCCAAAAAGTGGCGATGTCTAAGTGATATGATGGCCCATGTGGCTGACGACTCTTTTTTACCCAAAATTGATGAAATGAAAAGGGTTTTTAATGGAGATTCTCATATTTCCACCAATATAAATTATTCTTTAATTTGAATTTAATAAATAATTATTATTCATTTTCTAATTGAATTACGACTAAAGTCCTAATTGATAGGCTGATTGAAAAACATCTATAACTTTCAAACGGTATCACATTTTTTGAATCCAAAAAATGCATCACATTCTATGCTTCACATACTATATTATTAAAATAAATAAAATTGAATTCCATGAATTTTTGACCAAGTTAAGGTGGTTATATATACGAGTTTTTATATTTTTAAAAATTTGTAATAAAAAAATCATAATTAATTATTTACTTGGAAAAAAATTACAAAAAAATATGCATCACATTGGGAAATGAGTCCCCTACTTATATCTAAAATATTATAAAAAAATAGTATAATTTTATTGTCGTTAGGGTGGTCAAACAGACACCTACTTCTTATTTTTTCCCTAAAATTTAAGTACTGCTGCATTGAAATTTCAAATTTTCACCAAATAGATTTTAAAATAAAAAATAAACCTAGTAGTTTAGAAACTACATTCAATTTGCTACAGATTCTATTCTTACATGTTTTTTAAATAATATAGATAACTTATTCAAATTTTTATGTCAAGTTGCCTAACTCTGATTTTTTGAATTTTATTGTCACTTAAGGGCTTGTTTTTTCCATGATAATCCTGCATACCGATGACCAAGGGTGATTCAAGAATGGAGAATATTAATATTTTAGGTATGAAAGAGAGTGGATTGATGGTGAAGATTTATAAATTTAGTATGAAGGTATGTGTATATTGAATAAGATGCATGTTAATTATGCTTTCAAAATTAGCTAATAGTATTTTCACATTTTAGGGTCAATTTTATTGCTAGAAATTTTTTAGGATGGCTCTAGGGTCAAGTCAAAATCAAAGGTTAAAATATTGGGATTTTAAATATAACCTAGACACTGGCATTATATCTTGACACCCCTTCAAGAAATTTATATTTTATGTTGCAGTACAAGGATGGGGGATCTTTTCAGATAACCCATCCAAGCAACAATACTGCCACATAAAATCTCATAACATAATTTTTCAAGCAAATGCAATTGAATTTTTAATGGAACAAATTCACACTTTAACAATTCTTCTTCAAATCTTCATTCAAATTGAAAATCCATTACAAAATTTATTTATACAATAAAAACTCAAAGCAAAAATAATTCAAATCGGTCTCAAACACCCTCAAATCACCTCTAAATCCTTTGAAACACCTAGGTTGTTGCTGGTATCTTCCTCCATAACCTCTCCCTGCAACTTCATTGTTGCAACCCTCATCAAAATTTCTCTTTCTCTACTCTTGGGCATTGGATTATCATACCTGGAGCTACCAAATAAAAATTAAAATCACTCCAATATGTCTTCAAAACTTTCTCCAACCCACTACCTATATTTTGAAAAAAAAAGATGCTTGCATGAATACTACTCCCTTCTACAAGTAACCTATCCTACAACAAGTCCCATGCCCAATTAATTTTTTAGATGTACATGAACGTTAAAATTATCTTCCATTCCATTATTTATTATTCTAGAATTTAATTTTTCTAACTTCAATGTTGAATTTTTAAATTTCCAATTTTTGGCTTTTTGAGCACATTAAATGTGCACCAAATTACAAATTTTTTGAGCCAATAAATAAGATAATAATTACAACAATTTGGCCCCATTTTCACCCAAAAATAATATGAAAATACTTAGTCAATTTAGTAAATCAAATTTTCCAAGCTTTGAGAGTGACCAAACCAGGTGCCTGAAAATTGCCTACATCAAGGAATCACACAGAAAAAACAAAATAAAATAAAATATATTTTTTAGGATGTAAGATTGCCTAGAACCCCTAGATGCTCCTCCATAAAACACCCAAGGTAAGTGAAATGTTCCATGAGCTAAAACTCATGAACATTTAAAAATCATGATGAAGGGTACTCCCTTTACCGACACAATCTCACAGTAACAAACACAGAAATAACAACCAATATGCAGGAAGAAAACATAGATATTTTATTATTTTGGAATGGAAAAGACACTATAGTTTTACATGGGTTGCTTGATTATAAAGATATCAATCTAACATGCAGATCGGCCTTCAACTCTACTCTTCGATCTCAAAACACCCACCTTCATGCTACTTTGCCACCTTCTCTCTATCTCTATATACTATACTCCCCCTTCAAGTTAGCTTAACCACTCAACATTCTATTTCCTCCCATGTTGTCTTAGTACTGCCTCGTCATCCAATGAACACCAAGATCTCCCAAACATTTACCTTATTATCAATAACTTCATTTTTACTTGTTCACGCTAGGTAATCATCTTCAAATCTATGATCCATTGTTAGACCGATGCAAATTGCTAACCAAAATTGTGTTGATTCACAACAATGATGTGCAATCATCAAAAAACATTGAGCCACATGTCGCCAAATAAATCATTTGTCAATCACCATCGATCTACTCACGCCATGACTGTTCTCTTTTACCATGATACTACATGGCATCGTTCCAGCACAACCCTTCCAAATTTCCATTGCGGTGCTTGCGGATTACCACTATACCATGGGCCCCCCATGGATGGTCGTGAGATTGCAGGGTCTGTACCGCCATACCATAGACTTTGTCACCAAACCATCATGGGGTTGTAGTTTCCAACCCACCATACCACAGTCTCCTTCAAATTTTTTCATGAGGTTGTAGGCCGATGCCACCTGTCCATATGACATCCTACCTTCCACACTATTTGGCATATCGAAGAGACTCTTGAGGCTATCTCACCAAGTTTCCATTGTCTCTCCAATGAAAGGCTTGTCAAAATGTTGAAAAGACTTGCATCCTTGTCCTACCAAAAATGATGTCTTCCCAATACACAACACCAATGACACCTTGTCACAGTATCGAAGGGACTCAATACTTCATCCTGCTGAAATCCACTAGCCAAGCCGATGAAGACCTTTGACCGATGTAGAATCACCTTATCTCCTAGTGCTATCGCCATGTCGAAGGGACCTTAAACAAGGTTCCTCTAAAATCTCCAAGTCACTTCAATATGACTGTTGACCAATTTCGAATAATGAAGCTCATCCTCCTTCATGTTGCTTACTGTAAAACCCAAACCCCACAAACCGTCATACTTAGTGAATTCCATCTAATCCAACCCTTCTTGAAAATAAATAACTCAATTTTTTTTTGTCGATGCAAGATAACTCGTATGCCCTGGATGCTCTTGCATCAAATCATGTGCTTCCCTTTAATCTATCTTTCTGAAACTTATTATCACTTCCTTCCTTCATCTTTCCTCTCTTCCTTCCTTTGATGAAATTCACCTTGCTATACCATGGTTCACCATTCCATCCCAATTTATCATTCTCAACACTTGCACACAAATCAACATTAACAAATTCATGGAAATCAATGAATTTTATTTGCACATCTTTCTCACCTACTTCTCCTTCATCCTCTTCTTCTATGTCAATAAAGTTCATCATACCTTGTTGTATTTCAGCTTGTAACTTATTATTTTTACACCTTACAATCTCTCTTTCTTCACTTCCTTTTACCATTTCACCCCCATAAAAATCAACTTCGTTAGCCACATTGACAAAATCCGATAAATCAACAATTACCTCTATTTTCTTCTTTTTTCTCATTGTTGCAACTTTTTCTCCTTCAAAGAGTTATGATTCAGTTGCAAACTCTTTCTTTTCATCATTTTCTTCTATAATTTCTCCCTCAAATAATTTTTCTAATTTCCTTATATCCTCTTTCAATAGGAGACAATTTTCTTCTTCATCAATCTCTTTGTCAAATCTAGGACTATCAAAGTCCATTTTTTTAATTGCTGCAATTTCATCCATAACTTCATCTACTTCTTTTGAATGTAAATAATTATTATCATAATCAAATGATACCTCTTTTGTTGCTACTATATCCTTCTTGTTTTCACCACTTTCTTTGTATTTACCAAATACTACAAACAAAGCATCTTTAGATAAAAAAAATTATTGAGGTTACCATTAATTTTATGGTCTACAATGACCATTTTCTCCTCTTTCTTTGTCCATTCTTTCCTTATGCTTCTCTTCTTTCCTTCTTTTTTTTCAACTACAACTATTTGGGTTGTTCCCACATGTTTTTCTTTCCATTCCCTTTCCATCTTAGGGCTACAACATTGCACTTTCTCATTCTTCTTTTCACTATCCTCTTTGTCAAACCTCTATTTTTCCTCATTCTTATTTTTTTGTCCTCTTTCAAGAGGATTTTCTTCTTTTCACATTTTCTTTTATCTATTTTAATCTCTTTGCTCTGCTCCATCTCTATCACATCCAATCTAGCTCAATATTTTTTAATTCTTCAATAAAAAATTTATTAAACCTCTTGTGTCACCATTCTTCCCAAAATAAAATTCTCACAGGTCTTTTCATGACCCATTCTATCCTCTTCTTCGAAGAAATTTTTAGAGACTCACAAGTCCCTCTATAGTTACAAGTCCTTGCAACAATCTCTCTCACTTCAAGGTATCAACCCTCTATAGTCATAGGTCCTCCCTGCAACAAACTCACTCTTGCTTATCCTCTATCAAACAGATGGTTTATGTATAACACACCTTCCTCTCATGCACCTTCTACCCAGCCTTAACCTCTGTTGGAGGATAAAAACTTCATATTGCTTCAACTCTTCTAGCCAATCAACTTGATCTGATATTTAAACAAAAAATTTCAAGCAAATATTTGTAACACATTTAAAAAAAAATTAGGCAACAAAATCAAATCCTCACACATTCGAACAAATTAAATTCTTTAATTTCCTCTCAACAAATATCCAAGCAAATAAAAATGATATTTTTATTTGTTTGTTGTAATACTTCCTAGCCAATCTTCCTACTCTAGTACCATATGATGCAATAAAAAATAGGGGGTATTTTAAAACAACCCATATGAGAAGAAATACTACCATATTAAAATCTCATACCATAATTTTCCAAGTACATGCGATTGAAATTTTAGTGGAACAAATTCAAATTTTAAAAAAAATTCTTCAAATCTTCATTCAAATTGAAAATTTATTACAAAATTTATTTGTGCAATACAAAATCAAAATAAAATTAATTTATATCAGCTTCAAACACCCTCAAATCATCTCTAAATCCTTTGCAACACTCAAGTTTCTACTAGTATCTTCCTCCACAACCTCTCCCTGCAACTTTACTATTGCAACCCTCATAAAAATTTCTCTTTCTCTACTCTTGGGAATTGGATTCCCATACTTGGAGCTTCCAAATAAAAATTAAAATCACTCCAATATGCCTTCAAAAATTATTTCAACCCACTACCTATATTCTCAAAAAAAGATGTTTGCATGAATGTAACTCCCTTCTGCATGTAACATGTCCTGCAACAATTCGGGTGGCCAATTAATTTTCCAGCTACACATGGGCTTTAAAATTCACTTTCATGCCATTATTTAATATTATAAAATTTAATTTTTCTAACTTTAGTGTTGGATTTTCAAATTTCCAATTTTTTCCTTATTCAACACATTAAATGTGTACCAAATTGTAATTTTTTGAGCCAATAAATAAAATAATAGTTACAATAGTTTGGCCCCATTTTTCACCCAAATATAGCATTAAAACATTAAAATACTCACCCAATTTAATAAATCAAAATTTTCAAGCTTCGAGAGTGCCCAAACCAAGTGCTTGAGAACTGCCTATAGCTAGGAATCACACACAAAAAAGCAAATAAAAATAAAAAAAAAAATTTAGGATGTAGGATTGACTGGCACCCCTAAATGCTCTTGCATAATTTTCACACACAAGTATAGGCTATGAAATATAGAAAATGGTTCTTACAAACTTCAATTGGAATGGACACCAAAATTAGTGTAGAAATGAACACTAAAAATTAAAAAGTAAACAATTTCTAACCTTATGCTTTGCCCCCACTTTAGAGGGTTGTTGGAACAAGGTGACAAAGTATACTAGATTATATTAAATTGAAGTAATTTAGATGAACTATTGAAATATATAAGGATGCATTAAAAGGATGTGTAGAATAACTCACGCTCTTTTATTTTCTTTCACTTTTTCCTTCATTCCAACATGGGCTACAATACTATAATATATGCAAGGAATAAAAGAAGCAATCACTATTTTATTTAAGAGTATGAAACTATATAATAAAATAAATACACTAAATACAACTAGTAGAATTATGCCACAAAAGTTACACACACATTTATTTCACTAGGATAATACTTTATTGAATTTTATCAAAATACCCAAGAGGTCCATGAAAGATCGCCAAGAGTGAAATTTGGAAAAAGAGAGAAAGGTTATGGGTGAGATAAAAAGAGTACATAGAATGAAAGAACCTTGGAAAAGGTTTAGCTATGTCATAGCCATTAATTTATTAAAGATAGAGTGATTGGTGACATTTTTTCCATTGAATCAAAAATTAGGCTAGGCCAAAAAATGTAAAAATAAAGGTAAAAATGGCTATGTGGACACCACTTAAAGGATAGGTCAAATCTAAAACATGCTAAAATTATCTAATTAATGGCTATTTAATTTCCACTCGATGGATAAAAGAGGCCAAAGCTAGGCCTAATATAGTGGCGTATTGATCATATAAAAGAAATGTGTAAAATTCACTTCCTAATATTAAGAGTGTCAATTTAATTACATATCTAGAGTAGAATAGGGACAAAAATATTTTATCTAATAAAGATAGAAAACATAGTTTTTGGTCTTATCTAAACATATTTAACTTAAATAAATTATGTCCATTCCCTAGACAATAATACTATAGTTTTTCTTTCACACGTGGATAGCTTGAATTAAAAATATTTTGACTAAAAAATATAGTAAACATGAAACTTAGAACCTAGTTTCATTATCAATGCTATATAAATAGGAACAAATTTAGTCTAGAATTTGATACTTACATAAATTATGTCCTAGACACTACTGTGGATGTTCCATAGACCAACCTATGTAGATCAATCCTAAGAACATAGAAAATATTGTTATGTCATACAATGGTATAAACTCCTAAAAAATAGAAAAAGAAAAGGGAAAAATGTAAAATTAGAACATAA
Organism: Sequoiadendron giganteum; assembly: GCA_007115665.2. NCBI lineage: Eukaryota > Viridiplantae > Streptophyta > Pinopsida > Cupressales > Cupressaceae > Sequoiadendron > Sequoiadendron giganteum. The sequence goes on from CM021103.1 coordinate 425,304,733, forward strand.
AACAATCAAATATATAGAGGAAAGGATTTATATCACAATGAGAGTTTAGAATACAAATCTAATATTAAATTTCAATTCAAAGAGATGAACTATGCAGACAAGAAAAATAGTTAAGACGCGATAATATAGGAGCTTACCAATGTGGTCAAACCCCTATTAAAGCCTTTTGGATTTAACAAGTAGTCAATAAATACTATATAGGAACTTAGCCTAAGTTAACAACTAAGAGCTAAAATTAAATAGAAATAAATTGAATATTTTTAATAAAAATATTTATTATTGTTCTACATTGTGGAAGCAAAATAAATAAATGGATTATATTTGTTTTCCAAGATGAGGAACTAACAATAGGGTTAGAAAAGTATAGAAAGAAAACTATAGAGGGTCTTAGAATAGGAATTTAGGGAAAATTTAAAGGAAACTAGATCAAATCTATTTGTAAGGGGTAAAAGTGGAATGGATTAAGCAACAAGAGTTCAATAAAAGAACCTAAAAACATGAAGATCAAACCCACTTACCAATGAAATTGGATTGCAAATCAAGCCATGAATTCAAACATAAGGGTTGGATAAATCAAATCAAACACAATGAATTCAAGACAATAAATACAAACTCACCATCCCATTGTTGGAGAGCTTAGTGTAGTATGGTGTTGGATTGCTCAAACACTTGAAGCCTACATGATTGCTAGAAAAATCTTGATTTAATGTGATGCAAATATGACCTAGATACTTAAGATGAATGCTCAAAACTCAAATGGACATGGCTTAGCTATGAAAATTCTAGGTGATGAATGTGAAGGATGAAGGATTAATTTATAGATTTGATTGATTCAGATGAATGATCTAGACTAAGAGGTGTTGATTTGATATCAAAGGCTGAGAATGAATGAGAGGAATCAATTTCCCAATTAATTGACTGTAACTGGCTACAGGATTCCAATTAACTGGCTACATGAGATATTGACTGAAGTGTTAAATCAATTGTTTGATCATGAGACTCTAAGTGAGTGGGAGTTGAGAGAATTAATTGATCAAAAAAGTGGTCAATCAATATCAGTTGATTGAGAGAGAGTGTTAGTTAAGATTTGAGGGAGTAATGCATGATATAATTAATTAATTAATTATTAGAGGAATGTGCAAGATCAAATTGATTAATAAATAAAATATTTATCTATTAATGGATGGTGTTTGAGATAAAAGGGGAGAATTAAATAATTAATGTAATTAATTAATTTAGAAGAAGTGTGAATGTGATGGATTAAATAATTAAAGTAATTATTTAATCTAGAGGTGGGAGAATAGATTAATTAATAATTAAAGATAATTATTTAGTTTATGCATGATGGTGAATGTTTAGTTAAACAATTACTGGTAATTATTTAATTAAAATAGAGGTATAAGTGAAGTTAGCGACATAATTAAATAGTTAATGTTTATTTAATTAATCAAGAGGAATGAGGTTAAATTAGCTCTTTATTAAATAAATATGATTTATTTAATTAGTTGGAAATGATGATTGAGGATGAATTAATTAAATAATGTTAAATTACTTAATTAATAGCGAAATATGAGAAATGATAATAATTAAATAATAATGTACTATTTAATCATTTAGGGGAAGAAGGGTGAGTTAGTCAAAAGGTGTTGCTCATAGGTTAGGACAATTTAGGGTATCTATGTATTTTTTCCTTCTTTGATACAATGTACTTGTTGCATTGGTTCAAAGAATTCAATGCTTAGATCAAGATGGAAAGAATTTTAATGATGTAAGACTATGCCTCAGTGGTCAACAGAAGGATGATAGGACATTGGGTTTCCCCCTCGAGAGGTCAGCCAAACAAATTAATTTTTCAGGTCGAGCTCGCAGCAAGGTTTAGGAGTAGTTCAGCTGCATAGAGGATGAAAAATTAGGCCCTAGGGGTCACGGTTAAGGCTCGAGATGATCTAGGGTGCTCAAAATATAACCTAGGAGGGTGGTTGTGGGTAAAAACCTAGGGTTTAGTGGGTTAAATAGAAAATTAGGGTTTATTTTCTCTTTATTTGCACACTCAGCTTTAGGAGATTCTTGATCTCTGGTGATTTTTTGTTACAAATGTGCCTTGATGATGGTGAGGGTTCTGAGCACACCACATCAAACAAACACTATCTGACAGTACCATCAACCAACTGACATGGGGGTTGCAATATGTAAGCTTCTAACTTTCACTTTTTATTTATTTCTTTTCATAATTAATGTGCAAAGTTAGGGGTAGACAATGGTGGTAGGTTTTAAGATTACCGCTAATGATGCAGTTTTAGAGCTATTATAGTTTTAGAATGATTGCTATTGTGAAAGAGAAGGGTTATTATAAAATAGCAGCATTATTGTTAAAAGGTAGCGTTATTCTTAGTTCGCAGTTGTGAAAACTAGCCATACGCTATAGGTTCTTAGGGGATTGTTGCTAATGTTGTAGATTGATGCTATTGTAGGACTAACACTTGCTATTGTGAAAGGTGACTGCTATTGTCAAGCAACAGGCTCGTTGTTGTAATATCCACCACGGTTGCTCCAAAAGATGCCCACTTTTGTAAAAAAAGCACCAATTTAGCTAGTTCAGCTATAGGTTTAGGTTCTTGACTAGATTTTTTAGCAAAATTTGATGTTGTGGGTAAAATGCTTGTAGGCCACATTACATCCTCCACAATCTAGAGTGCAAACCATGGATCTTAGATCAGATTGGTCAATTTTAGGAGTTGGAGAGATATTTTCTAGATGTCGTTGGATTGAGACACATCGCATATATGCCAGAGATTCGATCACATAGAGCTATGATGACAGTGCCAATAGAGCATTGGAGATTAGAGACAACCACCTTCCACCTTCCCATAGGGGAGTGTACCATCATGCTGGAGGATTTTTGGAGGATACTACATATCCTGATTCATGGTGAGCTAGTTTCATATGATGTTAAGAGAGGTACACTAGCTATGTAAAGATTATTGGGTGTTCAACAACTAGCAGTGGTCGATTCTGAGATTGACCTAACTCTATTCCTAGATATTGTGGATGACATGGTTATTTTTCTAGCTAGATTGATCATAGGGCCTTTAATGCTAGATAGGATATCTTAAAGATTTCCAATCAGTTGAGGAGTGTTCATTGAGATGATGATGGAGGGGGCACTCATTGTGCATGGGGTCCTTATGTTCTAGCTCGCTTGTATCACAACATGCACCAGGCATGTTACTATGGTGGCAACAACATTTTAGTAGGTGTTAGCTTACTCCATGTTTGGGTATGGGAGCACATTGCAATTACATGCCCAGAGGGGATTGATCAAAGAGATCTAGATGATCCTTATTCATACCACCACCATAATTGGCTCCACTATCGACAGCTTGGGAGACTATAGTATCAGAGGGTTGTATTCGATGATATGGTAGAGTTTATATGGTGTTTATATCTAGATTGTGAGGCATGGATGAATGATCATGAGTAGCTTATATATTATAGACAGACTAGATAATTGATCGAGAGAGTGGATACCCTCTTGGAGAGATATATTCCAGATAGATTAATCCACCAATTCGGGGAGAGATAGACCAGGCACGTTGATGATTACCATGCTAGATATGCTCACACATCCAAAGAGGTCAATGCATGGGGACCTCAAGCAGATTCACAAAGAGCAATGGACAATTTTTTAGCACTAACACGTTTTGGATGGGGATGGGCAGTTGGACCTAGAGATCCAAGAATGACACAAGATTTTGATGCATGGTGGGCCAAGAGACAACCACTCATATATACTATACCTCCAAGAGGTGCAGGAGTAGGAAGCCTTGTGATCGATCGATGTAAGAGGGGTGGAGTGGTTGGTAGCAAGGAGGCCTGCTAAAGATAGAGGATTTCTCATGAACAACAACAAAGGCCATAGGAGGATGATGGGCAGGATTACAGACATGTACCCCAAGATTGGGGGGATGAGTAGAGACAAGACCAAGGTCATCAACATGCATAGGTACCATAGGCACCTCCCCCTCCACAAGGATATTTAGTTGCACGATTGGCACAAGTTACTGTAGAGCGAGATCAAGGTCACATAGAGCATGATCAGGTGATCTAGGAAAAAGATGCCAGAGATGGTGAGAGGGATCCAGAGATCACCTACAAGTAGGATCCATATGTGTAGATAATGATTCTTATAGTTGGGAAAGATCAAGCCCATAGGGAGAGGGATGCAACAATACAAGAGTGAGACACAGAGTGGTGCACCCATATATAGTTAGAGATTGTGCAGGCCTCATCCATTCCTTGTGTGTAGTACGAGTAGAAGAGAGACTTGATCATGGAGGAGAGGACATATTACCAGAATTTATATAAGGATCAAGTTCCCAGGGCTTAGAGACGAACTAGATTTGGTGCGAGGAGTAGCACTACTGCAGCAGAGCTAAGTATATTAGGTGGGGGTTCAGTTAGTAGGCCATTGGTACAACCCTCAAGTCCCCTCCTATAGCCACATAGGTTACCAAGGCATGATTAGCATGATCAGAGGTCTCCAAATCATGATGGTCATCGAGGAACACCTCTAGATGGAGAGCAACAAAGTTGATGTAGATTGATGTTATTTCACTGCTTTCATATGGACTTGATGTAGACATTGATTTTTTATATACATTTATTGACCTTTTGAGCCTCATATATATGTATATTTTGATCTAGCTAATATGTATCACACATATTTATTTGCTAATGACATTGTACTGACATTTCGATATACAATTTTTTATATGGCATATGATGTGTTATGAGATTCTTATGATGTGCATTATGTTTATGATGATGATGTTATGATGATATGATGATGTTATGATATTATCTTTTTTTGTATTTTCTAATGCTTTTTATATGATATGCATGATGTGGGTGATAAATGATGATGCATGTATGCAAAGGATGATGTTATGTGATGTGATGCTCTATGATATGATTGATATAATATGCACTAATTATTTTGTGGATGCAAGATGTTGGCCATACTAATGATGTTGTGATGCGGGATGGAAATGTTAGTCAAAAGAAATGTTAGTAGGATTAGAGGATAGAAGAAATTGGATGATTTTGATCTAATTACTGAAAATCCATAGATTATGATTGTAGATGTGGATGAATGCATGGATGATATGATTTAAATGATTTGATGATATGAATGGATGATATACAAAATGTGATGAGCTTTCTTTTTCTTAATGGAAATGCTAAGTATAGCAATCCTTATTTATGTAGCAAATAGACATGATGCACCAAGGTATTAATGACCAAGGTGACTTTGTATCTATTGCATGGAATTTGACTCCATAGACAAGGAGTATTCTTTCTCATACCAGACATACAGAAACCTTGCTAGAGTGTATGGGTTAGGAGTTTAGAGTATTTCAGACCAATGCACAGAGAGGTACAAGGAACCTAACATGCAATAGTCAAACGAGTTGCCCAAAATGACTTCCACACACATAAGGCAAGTATTCACAATCGTAGTAATTAAAAAAAAATCCGACAAACAAAGAATACAAAATCAATGATCAATTCCCCATTCCTTCCTCTCTAAATCCTTATGGACATCCTTGAGAGATCCTAGGAATGAGACAATAAGATAAATCAAAAGATAAGACCAAAATAGATAAACAATGTTGCAATATCACTTGCCATATATGGTTTTATGTTTAGGGATGTTATCCATCAACAATGTATATTTTAGGAATGATTTATCTGTTACAAATGCTAGGATGTTGATGATGGTTTTTGATAGGATAGGTAGTTAACACTTAGGCATTGTTTTAATCTAATAGTGATCAAGTCTCTATGATTTTCTTCTTGGATGTTTTGGATTTCTATGTTTTCTTTACTTATCGGTTTTCTTTATCAAAGGGTGAAGGTGATGATTTATTTATTATGGATGGAGAGTTTATTGTGGATTGGCAATGGAAAAGATAGGATTTTTGAGATTTTTTGAATGTTTTTGTACTTTTGAGGGGATTTTGAGGTTGTTTTGATATTTTTACGATATTTAGATTTTTTTGGGTGTTTTTGAGAGATTTAGACACCAAGAGGAGGACCTAAGGGGATTGTCCTAGTACCTTGGGGGCTCATCGATTGATGGCCTTGCCTATGTTATACACGTAGAGATAATGTAGTTCGATTTATTGGACTCAAAGCGGCTCATATGAAAATGACCAATGCTATTTTTGGGATTTTGATGTTTTACAAAAAAAATTGGAATTTGATAGTTTTTTGGATGTTTTTTTAGATTTTGATAGTTTTATGAATGTTTTTGGATTTTGATAGTTTTATGATTTTTTTTGGATTTTGATGTTTATGTGAATGATGGGATGAACAAGGATCTAATCTATCTACCAATTTTAGGAGGTTGCCCTAAGTTTGGAAGGGGGTTACCTTTATTATGGATAGGTGGATAAGGTAGATAGTGGATAAAGATAGTGCAACAAGGTTCAATGCCTAACTAGTTATCTAGCCATGGTTGGGTGCACATTTATTATGTGATGGATGGAATGAAATGGATGCAATAATAGGATAAATATAATAGAGTAGATGTGATAAAATGATGAGATGAGGTGGATGAAAAGTTAGATAGATGATGATATAGGGCTTATTCAAACATATCGCCTATTTACTAGGTTTTCACTATGGTACCTATCCTACAAGCACCACAAGGTGTTTTTCACTTAAAGGATGATTTATTTCTCTTTACTATTTTTTCTTTTTTTTGTTTTGTTTTTATTTTCTTTTTTGCTTAGGATATTTTAATGCATTAGGTATAGAATATTTTGAGATGGCTACTATTGAGTGGTTCTGCTAGGGATTCACCTTTTGGAGTAGCTAACTGATAAGTGCTAGATCTATAACTTGTTGTGATGACAAAGGGACCTAACTAGTTCAGCTCAAACTTACCTTTCCCATCCTAGTTAAGTTGAATCTTCTGATTTTCTCTCAAGACTAAGTCACCAACCCGAAAGCTTATGTTCTTGATTCTCTTGTTATAAATTTGTTTGAGACAGTTTTGATAAGCTTGGAGATGGTTTAGAGAACTCAAATGTCTTCCATCTAGCATTTCAAGATCTTGGAGTCCGGATACTTAGTATTCTTCATTGCTAACAAGATCTTTTAAGGATACCCTTAGAGATGGAATCTCGACCTCTATAAGCAAGATGGCTTTGAATTTGTATACAAGGGAAAAGGGTGTTGTGCTTGTGGGTGTGTGGATGCTAGTTCTATAGGCCTATAAATCAGGGTTCAACTGAAGATGCCAGTCACGAACGATGTCATTAACAGTCTTCTTAAGGATCTTGAGGATCATTTTTTTATATGCTTTCTCTTGACTATTTTGTTGGGGGTAGTATGGGGTAGAGAAGTGATGTTGGATGGAGAATATAGTGCAAAGCTCATAGACATATCAATTCTTGAATGGAGTTCCATTGTCAGTAATGATAGTTTAAGGGATACCATAATGAAGAATCAAATAGTTAAGGATAAACTTCGCTATTTTTTTTCTAGTGATATAGGTGAGGGGTATAGCTTCTATCCACTTTATAAAATACTACATGGTAGTTATGATAAACTTATGTTTGTTGGATGAAGTAGGAGATATCTTTCCTATAAGGTTGAATCCCCATTATGAGAAGGGCCAAAGTTTTGTGATTGGATGTAGCTCTTGTGCAGGTGCATGAACAAGATCACCATGTTGCTGAAATTGAAGGAACTTCTTTGAATAGTGTATAGATTCTTGTTCCATTGACTACCAGTAGTATCTAGTTCTTAGCAACTTCTTAACTAGATTAGGTCCACTAGAATGAGACCCAAAAACACCTCCATGTACCTATAGTAAGGAATTTTGAGCTTCTTCCGCATTGAGACATTAGAGACATATTTTGTCAAGGCTTCATCGATATAAAGTATCTTTGAGAATAGTAAAGCATGTGGTTCGATGGATAAAAGTTTTCTTTTGGTAACTTGTAAGGGGAGGTGGTATGGTTTCGTATTGGATATAGGCATAGGTTTCTTGGTATCAAGGTGAATTGCGACCAACAACATCACACACAAGTTCATATTATGGGATATCAAACACTAGTATAAAAAATTGTTCCATGAGGAATTCAAACCTAGGAATGTTTTGTGATATATCAATTAGTGAACCAATGGTTTTCATGGCATCAACAACTCTTTTATTGACTCTCGAGACCTATTCAAGGAGGATGACAAGAAAGTACTGCTTAAAACTATCCACTATTCTCTTATTAGCTATCATCTTATTGTCCTTAGTTTGGTATTCATCATTCACTTGTCTAATGACCAACTGTGAATCACCATAAACCTGTAGCTCTTTGATTTTCCATTCAACAACCATTTTTAGCCCAATAATTAGTGCTTCATATTTAACTATATTTTTTGTGCAAGAATAGGCAATTATGTATGATTTTGGTATACTATTTCCTTGAGGAGTGAGAAAAAGGATACCGACACCTGATCCATGTTGAGTATGAGATCGGTCAAAGTATAGTGTCCAGCGGTTTTCTTGAGTTTTCACAAGGATGCCCTCATTAGGAAATTTTGATATCAAAGGTTGATGATCTTCTATAGGTTCTTTGATTATTTTTTTATCCACATATTCTATGTCGAATTCACTAAGTATCATGACCCACTACATCATTCTTCCTGTGAGATTTGCTTTAGCCAATAGATATTTCAAGGGATCAACCTTGGATATTAACTTGATTTGTCGATTTAGCATGTGTGTCTAAGCTTTTGGGATGCAAAGACTACTGCTAAACAAGCTTGTTCAATAGGTGTATAGTTTATCTCATAACCAACTTGGGTAAAACTAATGTAGTACATCATTCTTTCTTTGTTATTCTCATCAAGTTGTGCTAACAAATCTCCTAAAGTTGTTGATGTCACTGATACATACAAGATCATAGATTTATCCTGTATGGGAAGCATCAAGATAGGAAGAGTTCCAAAATAGTCTTTGACCCACTAAGAATCATGTTCACATTTTTCATCCCATTTGAAGGTTATATACTTATGGAGCAAGTGTGTAAAAGGATGGCATATATCCACTAATTGGGCTATGAATCTTCAGATTGATTGCAGTTTTCCATATAAGCTACACAACTATTTAGATTTCTTTGGGGGAGGCATTTCCATGATATCTTTGAATTTTTTAGGATCTACCTCGATGCCTCTTTGGGATACAATATAACCCAATATTTTTCTTAATGTTACACCAAAAACACACCTCTTTGGTTTTAGGTGTAGATTGTACTCTCGTAACCTGTCAAATATGCCTGCCAAATTACCTAGATGTCCTTGTCTTGTGATATATTTTTTAGAAAGATAATCTACATAGTCTTCCATGGTTATGTGAAACATATCATGAAATATAGTAGTCATCGCCATTTGGTAGGTGGCTCTTGCATTTTTTAGGCCAAATGGCATGACATTCTAGTAAAAAGTTCTCCAGGGACAAGTAAATGTTGTTTTATGTTTGTCTCTAGGTGCTATCTTGATTTGGTTATATTTGAAGAATTCATCCATAAGAGAAAGAATTTCATGACCGATTTGTAAAATCTATTATTATGTTGATGTTCGAGAGGGGGAAATCATCCTTCGAGAATGATTTGTTGAGGTCTCTAAAATTAATGTAGATCCTTATGCCTCCGATGGGTTTCGACACTAGTACTAGGTTTGACACCCACTCAAGATAATCAATAGGTCTAATGAATCTAACATCAAGCAATTTTTGAAGTTCCACTTTGACTAGGATCACTATCTGAGGGTGCATCTTGTGAATCTTCTATCTTACTGGTTTATCTCTAGGGAAAACTGTAAGATGATGAGCCACTAAAGTTGGGTCCAAACTAGGCATATCTACATAGGTCTAGGAAAAATTGATCTTTCATTCTTCTATGAAAGCTATGAAATTTATTATTTCTTAAGGATCTAGAGTAGTTGATAGTTTATCTTTGGTGCCTCTATTGTTCCCACATTTATGGGTTCAAAATATTCAACCAAAACTGTTGATCTTTCCTGATACTTTGTGATAGGGATATTGAATCCTCCATCCTCAGGTTCCTTAGTGAGGTTTTCACCCTCATATGTTTCCATTATTTTGTCTTTTTCACAATCCGATAGCACCACATTGTTGTTTTCACTAGGGTATCAAATTTTGATGTTTAGATTTTCATTTTCATTTTTGTGACTAGAGGATACAATATCCCTACCAAAATATTCTTCTTGTCCAAGCTCAATATCAAATCCAATCTTGTGGTCTCCAAGTGGTATACCATTTCTAAGTCCCATTAACTCAGTGATAACTTCATCATTTAGGAATATATCCATAATAGGTGGTTGATGTTGTTGGTCTCAATCAATTAGTTGTGGGTACGTGAGTTGGATTTCATGTGTTTTGGATTATGGTATTTATGTAAATATCTCCAAATAGGTCTGTGATGTATAGATCATCCCATGATAGAAGAAGAAACTTCCTCACAAGAGGCATTTTCAGTGTTAGGAGTAACAGTATCTAAAGAACCATAGTCTAGTCCTTGATTTTTCTTGCATTTTTCCATGATGATAGGATAGTTAATACCTTGTTCATTCAAACCAAGGCCACCTTTTCTAGTGAATCCTATACCTTTAGCAAGTTGATAACCTTTACTATCTGGATGCACAGGGATTGGAGGTAGTTATTTTACTTCCTCTTCTTCCTCTTTGTAGAGCCATGTAGAGATATCTTCTTCAAAAACCACTTCATCTTTCATGTCTCCCCATTTAGTGAAAATTATTGGTTTGAATTTAATAGTGATAGGTTTAGCTTTGTTGATTTTCTTCAGTCTTCCATAAGTTCTTCATGATGGGGGAAGCTTTCCAATGCAAAAGGATTGATTAAAGTGATAATCTTCACAACCATTGTCAAGTACTTGGATCTTAAGGTTGAATTGAGGTGGATTGGATGATGAAGATGGATTGGAGGATGGTTAAGGTTGTGAAGATAATTTGACGGATGATGGATCAATGTAGGAAAATGAATGGAAAGACATATCATTACTGGGAACTTGGAAGATTTTCTTGTATTTTTTTTCCAAGATCTTACAATAATGAAAGGGTTCTAGATCAGTGTATATTGTAACTTCCTTGTCATTGTAAGGAATTTTTTGGCATTTATGGAATGTAGAAGGGACATCTTGCATAGTGTGGATCCAAGGATGTCTCAAGAGGAGGTTGTAAGGTAGTTCAAGATCTAGTACTTGACAGGTTATTTTTTCTATCACCGGTCTCACCTAAATAGGAAGTCCAATGGTACCTTCATAATTTCTCATGTTATCATCATAAGCTCTTATAGTGATAATTTTTCTTTTCTCAATAACGTCATGAGAATATCCAAGCTATTTTACCAATTTCAAGGTACATATTGTTGAACATCTAGAATATTGAGAGGGGGTTGAATCAGTATTCCATAAAACCATAATAAAATCCATCTAATCATTATAACAATTCTTATTGAATCACCAAGAAGGAACATAAAAAAAAATCAATGCAGCCATACACATGAACTGCAAGATTTTTACATGGAAAACCCAAAAAGGGAAAAATCGCGGTGAGGGTTAACTCACAATATATTATATTCGGATACAAAATATTACAAGGCTCACTACCAGGACTCACTGTCCTTAAAAAGGCTCACTACCTAAGTACAAAAGATGGCTAACCACTAAGATACAAATATAGTGGCTCAGTTCCAAAAAGATTGAACAAATATGATACACCCTCGATGTGCAGGGTTCAGTTCCAATAAAGCTCAAAATATGAAGTACTACCTCACACAATAGTCGCTCAACTAATCCACAACTAATAAAGCATTTAGGATTCGATCTTCACATACCCTTTAATCTTTTTCTCATCTCTTCTTTTGCATACACTTTCACTCATACTCCACACACACACACACTTCTTATTCTCTTCAAAACATCTTATATCTACAAGTATATCTTATTCATCCATTAGGTCGACCTAATTAGATGAAGAAAAAAATAATAAAAACTTTTTTTTTTGGTGCCATATATAATTTAAAAAATTTATCCATGTAGTGCATTATACCAAGTTGGCTAACATCCATAAAACATAACTAGTCTCCATAATGTATTGCATACGTTAAGTCGACCAAGACTAGGACACGATTCTCCAAACCAGTAAATAAGCCTCAAATCAAACACCTTCTAGATCTGAGAACACATTAATTTCCCATCATACTACCAACATAGAGCCTACCAAAAAAACCATGGCATAAGAATTTTCACCTTAAGAAAATGTGGAGTCTCCCACACAGTATTCCAAGCAAGGAACAATAGTAGAATACACAGTTGAACTCTATCAGAGATAAAATTTTTCTCACAACCAAAAATGTCTGAATATCCAAGATATAGTTGTCTAAATGATTCATGATAACATGGTTAAGAGATTAGAGTCATATCAGATCTTGTAGTGAATTTCGGACTCAAATACCAACACAATGATCCATCACAAAAGAGTATTATTGGTAGAAAATAGCTTCTGCTAAACCAAGTAGACTTCCCATATAGTTATCACCATGTTGACATCAATGAAAACATAGGGAAAACTAACACAAACCATCCATACTTCATGCTCATGTTGCAAGGCTCCATAATCCCAACAATCTCCCCCTTTGGCATTGATGGCAACATGCATGACAAAAACATTTTCCAATAAACTGCAACTAAATATTTTGAATACTCCCCGTATCAAAATTGTTCTTCATCAAAAAAAAAAAATTGTGTTAACCTCTATCTCTTCATTTCTCTATCTCTCCATCTCTCTATCTCTCCCCTTTGACATCAATGACAAAGGATGGGGTCTGATATATATGTATATATGCATCAAAATGTAACTAAAAAGATATGAACACAAAATTGAATTAACCTAGAGAATAACCTTTGAGACTCTCCAGGATGACCTTCCATGACACTTTTCCTTCTTCCCATGAACCTTTTGCACTAATAAGATTCTTGTGTAATAGCTCAAGCTTAGTTAAGGACTCTACACCATTTACTAAAGTATTGGGACTAACATTAATCTTTGATAATTCAGTAATATAGCCAAGAGCACTAGAAACAAGAGTGTGCCTAAGTTTAATCATTTCTCTGAGTGCCACAAACTTCTTGATACCATCTATCATTTTATCATGTAGAGAAAATAATTTATCCTGAATTTGCACAATTTAGGACCACCTCTGATTATCTCTATCTTTTGCTAAACTATATCTATCTTCCTAAGTGCTCATTCGGGGTTCACTCATCCTTATCTCATTTCTTATGTTTATTTTATTTCCAAACCAATCTAGGAAAAAAGAAAGCAGTTCATGTGCCTCTTCTTCACAAACTTGTACACTCTCTAATTCCTTCATCACTCGACTATCTGCATTTGCACATTTTTCTTTGATATCTTCCAAATTTCTTTCATTAAACCTAATTACAACATGCACTTCAAGTCTGGAGATGTATACCTTTAGCAAATCAATCATGCCATAGAGATTATCCACAATAGAAATAGATGAATCAAAATTAGCATCAAGAATAACCTTCTACAATTCTTCCAAATTTCTTTGAATATTTATTCTTTCATTCTCATGTTGAGCTCTCTCAAACTCACTTCCTTTAGCAACTTCTTGCTTAACAACACTCTTCATTTTCTTCCTTGTTCTAGCTACGCTACCAGAGGTACCTTCTACATTGAGATTCTTAGGGCTTTCCAAAATAATTTTAGCATAATTATCAACTTCAACCTCTGAAACTTCATAATCTAACTCAAATATCCATACCAACCTTGATTCAACTACTTCCATGTGACAGAAATATGTAGACACAAAAAAAAATTGATGCTTTCGGAGTACCTTTCAACAACACTTACTGGAATCCTAAACCTTCTACTCATCCTCATCTGGAATGTTCCAAAGAATGCATCAAGGGTAATCTCTTGTGCATCCGAGCTACCAATATTTATCATGAAGTTCCTGATTTGATGGGAAATAGGCTATGTATTTAACCATTTTATCCTTCCTATTACTGGTAATCCTCTCAAAAAGTAAAAGAGTAAACATACAACCAAATTTCCATACTGGAATATATTATTCTTACTCTTCTTGATTTCCTTTAAATTGTTCAAAAGATGTGTATGAAGTAATTCACACAAGTCATAGTCCATACCTCTTTTAACCATATCAACAGTAGTATGTACAACAATAGTAGAAATTGTAAGGTAATTTCTAGGAATACAAACTTTGTGACCAATCACCATAGCAACATACCTTATTACTAGATCCACAATTGATCTCAAATCAATCTCTTTCCCTTCAATATTCGCATCGGTAACCTCAATTATCTCTTGCTCATCCATAGCCTTTTGTTTGGGAACTGGTCCAGAGGAATACAAACCAGTTACATCTTTAATAGGTTCTCCGGTAATCAAATGTGCCTCATCAATCCACAAAGATTCATCATAAATTCTGCTCAACACTATTTGAATATACTTCTTTTGAAATTCAAACAAACGAACTTTCCTCCAAACATCCATTTTTTTCTCAACTAACACTCTGTAGGCATCATGGTTCTCTTCCAATTCACTCTCCCATAGCATGCTCAAATGAATTGATGACATTTATTTTGTCTTATAGTAAAAAATTGCATAGATAACCTCTATGGGAAACACTCTCAGAGGGATGCAAGAGAATGCACCAACAGACTCTTCTGACACATTCCTCAAATATCTCTTCAAATAAACTTACACTCTATCTACACTATTCACAACCTTTGAATTATCCATAGCAATAAAAATGAAAGATTGTGCAAACAAGAATACCTCTGTAAATGCCAACAAGAGATGTATAGATATCCTACTTTCGGAGCTCACTTCGAATCCACTTGATCTCTTCTTCAAACCTTGAAACTCTTAATTTCTCTCTAAACTTCCTTTGCATGCTTCTCCGAAAAATACATAAGCCTTCTGAATTATCTAAATTTATTCCTTTCATTCTGAATGATTTTGTAATAAATTCTTTAAACTGCAAGTAGATTACCTCAAAAAAATTGTATGCCTCCATTCTTTCAAATTCTATAGACTTCATCCTTCACACATGCGACTAAGAAAATTCCTTAATTTTGTTACCACATTAAATTTACTTTTGTCATGATATGACACAAGTATTGATGAGGGGGGTTTATTATATTTTCTGATAATTGCTCCCCCTTAGCCACTGCTTTACTTAAAAATTGACGAGAGTATTTGCACCGGAGGTCGGCATAGATAAGACTGGTGATTCTGATTCAACTTGCTTGAATTCTCCTTCCTTTCTCCAAATCTTTTCCATCTCCTTTCTTGATTCTTCTGGGTTAATGATTTGATCATTCTTCTTCGCCAGATAATTATTTTTTCTTCTTTTGTAGTTATTACTAGGGTGTTATGGATTGTTGTACTTATAGAAAATAGCATTCTTCTTTCCATTTTTTCTTTTATTCAACTTATCTTCACACAGACTAACTTTATATCTAATCTTCTTGCACTTAAGACATTTGCTAGAGAATGATAAAGAATCATTTATTTTACTTTTGTAGTCCTTTTCCTTATGACCAAATTTCTTGCACGAATAATAAACACCATTGAAATATAAATACCTTTTAGCATTGTTTTTTTGACAAGATTCTTCTAGAGTTCCTTCATAGATCCCTAATTTTTCCATCTTTTCACTAAGTCTTCTTACCGGTAGATTACTTCGCTTTAGAACTTTGACCTTCCTCAAACCCTAAACCACTCTTATGCATTGTCGATCTCTAAGAAATAATCAACTCATCAAGCATTTTTGAGCTTACCTTAAATTTGTCTTCAAAACTTCTTTCCTTTTCCAGATCATATCTCAATATTTTTGCTTCTTCCTCAAGCTTTATGCATTCATCCATCTTCCTCTGAATTTCAATTTCCTGACATTCTTTAGTTATTTTCTTCTCATCCAATTTTTGCAATAGGCCGAAGACAATATCATTTGACTTAACCAATAGATCACATGCTTCAACACTTTTACTTTGCAGCTCTTCAATATACTCATTTTCTTTCATCTTGTCCTTCAGATCTTCCATTTCTTCTAAACATCCAACAAAGACCACTTCCAAAGGAAAAAAATTCTTATACTCCAATTATGGGACCTTCCTCAAGATGTTAGGCTTCTTCTGAGCAACCAAGCTCTAATACCAATTATTGAACATTCAAAATACTAAGAGGGGGTTGAATCAGTATTCCATAAAACCACAATAAAATCCATCTAATCATTATCACAATTTTGATTGAATCAGCAAGAAGGAACATAAAAAAAAATCAATGCAACCATACACATGAACACCAAGATTTTTAGGTGGAAAACCAAAAAAGGGAAAAAACACGGTGAGGGTTAACTCAAAATATATTATATCTAGATACACAATATTATAGGGCTCACTACCAAGACTCACTATACTTAAAAAGGCTCACTACTTGAGTACAAAAGATGGCTAGCCACCAAGATACAAAGATAGTGGCTCACTGCCAAAAGATTGAATTGATATGATACACCTTCAATGTGTAGGGTTTAGTTCCAATGAAGCTCAAAATATGAAGTACTGCCTCACACAGTAGTCGCTCAACTGATCCACAAATCATAAATAATTTAGGCTTATATCTTCCCATACCCCTTAATCCTTTCGCACCTCTTCTTCCACATACACTTTCACTCATACTGCACACACACACACTTATTATTCTCTTAAAAACATCTTATATATATACAAGTATATCTTATTCATCAATTAAGTTGGCCTAATTAGTTGAAAAAATAATAATCAAAACTTTCTTTGTTGGTGTCATATAATTTAAACATTTTATCCATGTAGTGCATTATACCAAGTTGGCTAACATCCATAAAACATAACTAGTCTCCATAATGTATTGCATACACTAAGTCGACCAAGACTGGGACACAATTCTCTAAACCAACAAATAAACATCAAATCAAACACCTTTTGGATCTGAGAACACATTAATTTCCCATCATACTACCAACATAGGGACTACCAACAAAACCATAGCATAAGAATGTTCACCTTAAGAAAATGTAGAGTCTCCCACATAGTATGCCAAGCAAGAAACAACAGTAGAATACAGAGTTGAACTCTGTCAGAGATAACTTTTTTCTCACAACCAAAAATGTCTCAAGATCTATGATATAGTTGTCTGAATGAGTCACGATAACATGGTTAAGAGATTAGAGTTATATCAGATCTTGTGGTGAATTTTGGACTCAAATACCAACACACTAATCCATCACAAAAGAGTATTACCGGTAGAGAACAACTTCTGGTAAACCAAGTAGACTTCCCATATAGTTATCACCATGTTGAAATCAATGAAAACATAGGAACAACCAAAAAAAACCATCCATAATTCATGCTCATGTTGCAAGGCTCCATAATCCCAACACATATTTTTAAGCCTGTACCACCATCTATGAGGACTCTTTTTATTTTATGCTTGTGGATACAAACTTCAAGGTATAAAGCTTGGTTATGGAATGATTTATTAGGAAGGTATCTTTCTAAAAAGACCAGGTGATGTGTAGAGAAAATGTGCCCAACCATAGCCTGAAACTAATCATCTTGATATCATTAGGTATGAAATATTCAAGGAGATCTTTCTCTAAAATCTCTTTATGTGTGGGGGGATAGCTTAAGAAGCTCAAGGATAGAGATTTGGGCTGGAGTTTTCTTTAGTTGATCAACAAGATTATAATCATTTGAAGGTTTGATGAAAAATTTTGATTGAAGCGGGGCTCCTTGGATGGTAATATTCCCTCTTTGTGTAGTAGTGTTACACTCAAGATTCTTACCAACTATTGTTACAACATGGATATTGTTATCAATTTCACATATGGTTCCTATAACATTTTCACAGGTGTAAGCATATTTTCTATAATCATGTCCCTTACCTTTTTTTGTTACTTTTAGAATGATCAAGGATTGGATCCTTGTAAATACCCATGTCATTATTTTCAAAGGTTCTAGGATGATTCTCAATATCAACCTCTCCTTTTTCAATTAAATCTTGGATGAGATTCTTTAGTTTCATGCAGTTGTTTATCTTATGACCCTTGATTCAATGGAATTCACATTGATTGTTATCATTGTACCATGGGGGTTCAAATTATGGCTCTTCATAATTTATTTGATCAAGAAGTTTGATGAGATTTGATTTAATTATCTTTCACATAACCACCTCAAGAGGTTCTCCCAATGGAGTGTACTTCTAGTTTGGTTATTTTATCTTGGTGGTCCTCTTTCAGGGTTTTGAGTTTGATTCATTTGTTGATTGTTTTGAGGGTAAGTAAGTTAATTTTTTTTAGGATAATTCATTTAATTGGATTGTACATTGTTTTGGGGATTATTAGGAGGTGGTTGTGTGTTTTGAACAAACTTAGCATCGACCACTCCATCATTTGTGACATTTTTGTTCTTTTCCCAAATGCGAGGTTTATCGTTTGAACCAGATGCTTGATCTTTGTTGTTGTAAATTTTCATGACACCTTTCATGATGAGAACTCTTTCAATAACTAAACCTTTCTCAATTATCTCTTCAAATTTTTGGGGAATAGCATAGTCAATTGATAGCTTATGTCAATTTAAATATTGGAGATAAATATTTCAACAAGTTGTTTCTTAGGAACTAGCCATTTGCATTTACTTGCTTTATGTCTCCATCATTAAGATCAAGAAAAAAAGGCTCACCTTGGTTTTTTTATCTTATACAAATCAGGAACTGTAATGTCTTGTTCGATGTTATATGAAAAGTGGTTGATTAATTTCTCTAATATGTCATCGAAATTTTTAATTCCAAGTGGTGGGTGAGAGAACCATTCAATAGTTGCAGCTCTTAGACTTCTTGCAAAAAGTATCAATAGATAAGAGTCATTGTTAACAACTTCCATGCAAGCTATAAAAAATTATCGTACGAGTTCAATTGGGTCCCCTCTTCCTTTGTATTTATCAAATTTAGGAATTTCAGAGGTTTTTGGAAAGAGGATCATTGATATGATGCGATCAAATGAATATGGACATATGTCTTGCAATGCATAGCTCTTCTTGGGTTTCCCAAGTTGTATATCCAATATCCTTTGACTAAGGTTTTGAATTTGCAATGTTATGCCATTATTAGGTATGTTCATTTGAGGGTTAATTATTTTGTATCCTTCTTGTCCCATATATGACGGGTTTTGTGTGGGTGTGGTACCTTGTTGCATGTTTTGTGTGTGTACTTGAGGATTGGGTCCTTGTGGAACGTTATGTGTATATTGTGGATTGATGGTTTGGTGTTGCGGATTGGGTTTTTGGTATTGTTTATTGGGGTTTTGATGTATGAAGGTTTGGTTTTGTGGATTGGGGTTTTGTTGTGCATTGAGTTTTTGTTGTTGATTGAGGTTTTGTTGTGGTGAATTTTTCATTTGATATTGTTGATTCATGTTTTTTTTGTGAAGCGAAAGTTTGATGTTAAGGATGGGTGTTTGGTTGTTGTTGTGGAACGTAAGTTTGTTGTTGAGTATGGGTGTTTATTTGTTGTTGTGGAACATAAGTTTTTTTTGAGGATGGGTGTTTGGTTGTTGGGATTTTTGAATGAATGAAGACTAATTTTGCATGACATTAGGATCCAAATTTTGTTGGTGTAACCCTTGTTGATATTGTGCATTGTATAAAGGTCATAGTATTGGGATTATTTTTGCATGTATTGTGCTTGTGCTTGATCTTGAGTATTTTTTTGATACATGATTTGATCTTGAGGGATGTTAGTTTGTGTTCATTCATAGGTAGGTTGTCATTGCGTATGAAGGGATGGATTTTTTTGTTGTACTTGGAGATTGTTTTGATTGGGTACTATATAAATGGGTGATGTCATGTGTTATGATTGTGGGGGATGTTGGCATGAAGTTGTGGTCGAATGTTGGTTTGTTGATTTGGTGTGTGTTGTGGTGGTCTAGGTGGAAGGTTACCCATATTTTTCATGTTAACATTTTATCCTTGTTATAAGGATGTATCATATAGGTTTCTTGATACGTTAGGCCTTCATGTATTTTTTGACACATTGTGTGTTACAAGTGGTGTAAAAAATGGATTGGTCGATTGTTGAGGCATGTTTTGAGTTGCCATAGAATTTGCATTCACTTGACCTTGTTGAGAAACCATTGCTTGTTCTACTTGAGACGGATGTCTATATAGTGGATTATCAACATGTTATCCATGAGGTTGTTCATTTATTAGTGCTTTTGACTTGGAAAATATGGACGGTATCTTTGGATCTATAGTTGGTTTTAGAATTTGTCTCACAACCATTTCATCACCCATGTGAATGAGATGTGGGTCTTTGAGAGATTCTACATTGAATTCCATGGGTAACTTGGCACCATGTTGTGCAAGTTTTAGGAAGTATGTGTTAGGATGTTTTCCAATTACTTTATCCATTATCCTTTACATCCTATTATCTTGGGTGTATTCTAACATATCCTCTTCGGTAATTTATGCATCATTATCATTGTCTTCTATGATTACATCTTGAGGATTAGGGGTTGCTTTTGTTGTTGAGAAAATCTTTGTTGATGTTGAAGTTGGTATCATTTTGTGAAGGATTGAGATCAAGTGGTAGTGGACCATTGAACGTTGGTGTTTTTGAGGTAATATTGGTGGTTGTTTGAGGGGTCGAGTAAATTGGAGGTTCATTAGGATCATAACCCAATGGTGTAGGAATTGGAGTTTCAACATTGGTGGTGGTAGGTCCACTAAAGCTACTTTTTTTAGCTTCCATATTATTTCTATGTTGAGACCTAGTGATTGTCATAAACATGCACACTGGACCATGGAGAATGGGAGATTACAAGTTCTGAAAGTGTGGTGATGTTTTGGTTTGAGATTTTGGTTAGCAAAATGATGTAGAAAGGGAATGTTGGTAAACCTTTTGGACAAATGATGGTGTTTTATTGATGTTGATCTTTATATAGTTTGATTATAAAGTTTTATTTTGGATGTTTGGATGTTTAAGAATGACAAGATTTTGGTACTCAACCGTGTGATGAAAGTATGAGTGGATTTTGGAAATCTGTTTGAAAAATGATGCTATGTTTTTGGTACTTAACCCTATGACGAAGGTGTGAGTGGATTTTGGAATATTTAAGGATGATGCTAGTCTATGGACATAAGGATAAACAAGATTTGCATGATTTTTGATAAGTCTCAAAAAATTTGATGAAGGATAAGTTGATTTCTCTACTTGAACTAGGCTTGTGAGTACAAAAAAGGGAAGGATGATAGTAATCTAGAAACTTAGGGAGAGGATAATGTCCACTAAATTTGACAAGACCACAAGATGATAAGTTGATTTAATAAAGACTCTAGAAAAATGATAAGGTTCAATATGTTTGTGTTTTATGTGTATCCAAAGGCTAGTTTGATGTTTGATCTATGATGATGATGCAAAGGTTGGTCTAAAAGACTAGTGATGTCTAAGGATGCTAAGAAAAATCTGATGTAAGTTTGATTGATGTTTTTATCTAAGAGGTCTATGTTGAAAAACCCTAGGTAAACAAAATTCAAAAGGTGGCATGATGATGTTTGAAATTGTAAACCACCAGTGTAAAGGTGTAGGTGTATTGTGACAAATGTTCTGACAACTGGGTAGAAGATTATGACAAGGTCTGAGATAAAGTTTGAAAAGTTTAAGCTAAGTAGGAATTCAAAAGTGGTGGCTATTTTAGAAAATTGTGGAAGAATCTGAGATAAAAGTGAGCTTCTACAAAGGAAGAAGAAACAATATTGACAAAGGCAACTCTATTGAGATATTGTGACTGGAAAATGAGTAGAATAAGAAATAGCATCCAGTTGTACAATAGCAGCTAGATGTAATGCAATAGTGACTAGATGCTAAGGAAAGTGTGAGTAGATGTTGAGCAATAGCAGTAGGATTCTGAGATAGACGTGATAAGATGTTAAATAGTGACTCAATTTTTTGACAAGTGCAACTTTGTTTCCAAGTTTAGCTCTGATGATAGTTTTGATAGTTTACAAGTTGAAAGTTTAGGTCTGATTTTTGAGATGATTTATTTGAAAAGAAGCAAGTAATACATATAGTAGACAAATTAGGCATATAATTGACTCAAAATGGTAAGATTATTTTGCACAAACCTTCTTCCATAAGGTTCATTAAGTATGGCTCAAACAATACACATCAGTCAAGTACAACCTAGTTAGGAGTAAAGGTACGTTTCTTCACAGTAGGCTTACCTCATCCCTAAAAGAGTGATGTAATCTATGTATAAGGAGTGGATGAATAGGGTATACCAAGGTCATGTACCACCTTAATACCCCTAGCCTTGAAAGAGTGTGAACTCTATCAAGACACCTTATGCCTCAACCATAGACCGGACATGGTAAGTAACTTCTTGGGACGATGTTATCTCAATGTACTACCATGATGAATTATTTTAGAAAACTTGGCTTAGGCCTCTAAGTACAAAGGTTTGTAATGACTCAGTGAACACTAATGGTATACTTCATATGTGAGACACTAAAGCCTCTAGTCAACCTATGTGTGGTCTATACACCCACATTAAAATTGACACGTCACAAGGTATAACTTCATCGGATAAATACTACTTGCTTTTGCTTTCACACCCTTTATATAGCCCACCTAAACATGTGCTTTGAGGTCACCTTGAGTTCTCTGTTGTCGGATGTGTCTCAATGAAGGCCCCTCTACTAAAAAAAAGGAAGGCTTAGTGTCTTGAAATTTCTTGTCACCCAGGATCGTCGAATGATGCAAGGGGATAGGATACGTATACAAGATGCCTTTGATGAATCAAAATGTGAATTCCAAGATGTTTCTCATCACCCAAGATTGTCAAATGATGCAAGGGGAGAGGATATGCATCCAAATTGCCAAGCATAAAAGACACTTCAAAGCAATTCATTTTTTAAGCACTAAACCAAGTGTTTTCTATTCTAACAAGATAAAAACATAATACTTGAGTAAATTCAATCTTGGAAAAGAGGATACAAGCAAAGTGTTATTAGTTTAGAATTGATTTATCTTTGACTGTTCATCCTACAAAACCAATGGATTAGAAGTTTATAATGATTTTCCTTCACCCTACAAGAGCTACACAATTAGGTTAGATCAATCTCAATCAATCAACAAACAACAATTAGGTTAGGGTTAGGGTTAGAAAACAAAAATCCAAAATTTTGAAAGAGGAAATAGTAAGCAAGAAAAAAGATAGACATGGATTTGTTACTTGCAATAGCAGTCATTTTTTGATAAAGACGCAGCTCTATTTTTGTCTGAGAGAAGAAAATTCATTGTTAAAACCCTGAAAGAAAATTGACAAAAGTGATTACTTGATACGAGAGTCACCCTATTTCGTACAATAGAGGCCCTATTATGTGATAGTCGTGGTACATTTATGCAATAGTGAACTTCTTTTGATACAATAGTGAACCTATTTCCTTTTCTCATATGGCTCGGACCAGATTTCCAAACAAGAGCAATCTAATTAATGATAGCGACCTCTATAAAATATGAACACTCCAAAACCTGTAAATGATCAAAAACTTGCCAAATATGTTAAATCTAGGATGTGGGTCCCACCATATATTCCATTTAATGTAAGGGGTAAAAATGGAATGGATTAAACAATAAGAATTCAATCAAAGAACCTAAAAACATGAAGATCAAACCCACTTACCAATGAAATTGTATTGCAAATCATGCCATGAATTCAAACACAAAGGTTAGATAAATCAAATCAAACACAATGAATTCAAAATAAGAAATACAAACTCACCATCCCATTGTTGGAGAGCTTAGTGTAGTATGGTGTTGGATTGCTCAAAAACTTGAAGCCTCCATGATTGTTAACAAAAGATTGATTGAATGTGATGCAAAGATGATCTAGATGCTCAAGATGAATTCTCAAAACTCAAAATAGGCATGGCTTAGCTATAAAAATCATAGGTGATGAATGTGAAGGATGAAGGATTATTTTATAAATTCGATTGATTTAGATGAACGATCTAGATTAAGAGGTGTTGATTTGAGATCAAAGGTTGAGAATGAATGAGAGGAATTGATTTCCTAGTTAACTAATGACAACTGGCTGTAGGATTCCAATTAATTGGTTGCATGAGATATTGATTGAAGTGTTAAGTCAATGATTGATCAGAAGACTCTGAGTGAGTGGGAGGTAAGAGAATTGATTGATCAAAAGAGTGGTCAATCAATATCAGTTGATTGAGAGAGATTTTTAGTTAAGATTTCAGGGAATCATGCATGTTATAATTAATTAATTATTGGAGGAACGTGTGCAAGATAAGATTGATTAATAAATAAAATGTTTATTTATTAATGGATGATGTTTGAGATAAAAGAGGAGAATTTAATAATTAATGTAATTATTTAATTTTGAAGAAGTGTGAATGTGAGAGATCAAATAATTAAACTAATTATTTAATCTAGAGGTGGGGAATAGATTAATTAATAATTAAAGATAATTATTTAATTTATGCATGATGGTGAATATTTAATTAAATAATTACTAGTAATTCTTTAATAATAATAGAGGAATAAGTGAAGTTAGGCACATAATTAAATAATTTATTTTTATTTAATTAATCAGGAGGAATGACACTAAATTAGCCCTTTATTAAATAAATGTGATTTATTTAATTAGTGAGAAATGATGATTGAGGATGAATTAATTAAGTAATATTAAATTACTTAATTAATAGTGGAATATGAGAAATGTGTGAATATAAAATTTCCAAGCTCCCTTCGAGTGAGTTTATTTTACTTAAGTATCGGTCGCGCCCTCCTTTTAAAAAGAAATATCAGGCTCCTTGCATAAAATCTTATGCAAATGCCGCCACTTGTCAATCGAGCACTCCTCACAAAGTTCCCTTCTCTCACTTTTCAAAAGCTTGCGTCTTGCTTCCATGTGTCATCCATTCGCAATTTTTTGTGCCTCTTTGCATCTCTTTCCTTTTGAGCCCCGACCGCACGCCACGTAGCATCAGTCCTCACATAGTTCTCAACAGACCCCAACTTTGACACAATATGCTTGAGACTTCCACATGTCTTCGCAATGCAAGTTTTTCATCAGTTAAAGGGAATGATGAATGTTGGCACCGACCGCTTTCTATGTGATCTTCTAAAGGAATTTATCATGAGGGAAAACCAAGCATGCGACAACCTATCACCAGCTACCATGTTTTGTAACTACCACCATGAGTGAATTACACGTGTCAATGCTCTGGTCTGTTGGGACCACTACCATCATTCGTAGGGGATGCATCTGGCTCTTGGACATCCTCGTTCATGGCCCAAATCTTTTCAGTTGTAACGGCCAATGGAAAATCATTTCTAATGCATCATTACTCATGATCGGGGAATCTTTCCTATTACTGGCTCATCGAGTTGGGTTTTCACTATAAATACTGCTTCTTCTTTCGAAGGAGGAGTTTAGATTTTGACAGAAGAATTGGTAGAAGAAAAAAGCCTTTTATTGCTTGATTAGATTATTGTAAATAAATCACAGACTGTGCTATTGTTAGGCCTTTTTGTTTTCTTGGATATTTGATAAGTTTTATTGTGCCATTATTGTACTGAATGCCTCATTTACAAACTTCTATAAATTTAATACAATTTTGCTAGTTTAGATCATGTCTTTGACTCTTATTTCTAGTAAATATGTATGAAGGTTATTTTATGTCATCTAGTGAATCATTTAGGCTTCTATCTTTATTTTGTCATTCTGGAACACACCAAACTAACAAGTAGGCCCTTAAATTATATCCACAAGATAGATTTACCATGCCTTACATCTAAATATTGGTGCATCGCCTTAGTTAGATCTTTTATTTTATATGTGCTTCCTTTTACTTTTCAAAACCCCAGTCATAGAAGAAGCCTACTTCTTTAAAATTCAAAGGTCACTCAGTTTGGTGCAATAGGTCCCCCCTAAAATTGAGTCTCCCACAAAGGGTTGTTACCTTGTCATTTTTTGGAATCAACAATTTTTTCTTTTTCCCTGGCATGCCTAGTGGGACCCTTAAAAAATACCAAATCAAAAGGGTGTGTAAGTCATTGACCCATTACTAGGTTGCGAACTACAAATAAACCTAGCTCATTAGTATCCACACTGGTAATGGTGCATTCCTAAACTTGCTTAGAAGGACCATCGGATCCCAGCCATAATGTTGATTGCAAACCAAAATTATGTGGCTTAGGATGCCAAAAGTCCCCTTGTTTCCCTAGTAGCACCTATCATATGGGCCCCTCTCTCAGTCTTTGCTCTTAAAGTTATTCCAAATTTTACTGAATATGGCTCAAGAACACCATCCGAACATCTGCAAGATGTCACGGATGTGTTTTTGGTGCACGAAGTAACAGATGAAAACATAGCAATGAGATTGCTTGCAACTTCTTTCAGAGGAAGAGCACTAGATTGGTATCACACTCTGCCAGCCAATAGCATCGATACTTGGGATGAGCTCGGGGATCCCTTTTATGAGAGATTTTCTAATTACGGAGACAAATCTTTGCTATATCACCAACTATCAACAATAAAGCGGGCCCCATTTGAAGCCATGAAAAATTTCAACACCCAATTCCATACAACCTGGTAGAGAATCCAGAATACCATCCAGCCACCGGCTGAGCTAGCATTTATGTTCTACTTAAAGTCCATCAATGTTGGCATTTCCATGATGATTCAGTCACTTGGTGGTACCACATTACCAGATGCGTATAGAATAGCGGTGAAGGCAGAGAACAATATAATTGACACTAGAAATTTGCCACCTCAGCCCCTCATGTCGATATTCTTGGAAGTATCAACTTCTAATCAGGAGATTTCATCTACTAGCACAACCATGCCACCACCGTCTATGTACACATATCCAAGTGCACCAAAAAATGTTCCTTCTACATCTAGTGCTCTGAAGGATGAGATGATCGAACTAAAGGAAATGTTGTGGAACTTAATAAATAAAGTGACTACTATCAAGCACAACCAGGATGCTCCTCAAAGACCAACCTATCAAAGTTATCAAAGCGGAAGACCTTCCTACCAACAGAACCAATATCAAGGGGGGGGGTGCACAACTCTGTCGACTCAGACAAATAACCAAATAGTATCAGTTCTGAATCCGCTAGGAACCACTCAGACAAGTACAAGTAGATAGTTGACCGTAGGACAAAACAATCTCACCAAAGATTTCAATCCCTGGTGCTATCCCTGCGGTGATGCTCATATGCCTTGAAATTGTCCATGGGGAAATTTGCAGTAGAAATTTGTGGAACAGCGCAGCCAAGGCATGGCGACAAATCCAAGAGGCTATACATATGCCTCTCCCCAAGTGGAGATTGTGGTTCTCACCACACAGATGCAAGGGATGTCCTTGAACCAAGAAAATGACATAGCTCCTGACCATGCCCTCCTCTCATGGATGGAAGGGGATCAAGCAGTGTTCACTTATGAAGCATCCACATCGGCGACCCCACAAGTACAATCCAACTACAACACCCAATCAAAAAGAAGATTCACAGGCAAGCTGGTCACTCAACAACCTAGGAATGTCTCGAACCAACTCCTTGGCCCTTCTAAAATTTCTCCATAGCCTCAAATGCATAAGGAGATTGTTATCACCAAGGAAAAGGAACAAATCCTTCAAATCCATCACCAGTCAACATGGTGGAACAAATGAATAAATCTTTCACTAATGTATCCCTCTAGGATATCTTAGTCATTCGAGAGAAGAAGTCATTGCTATAGGAGGCCCTACAGAAAGATGCGGTTGTAAAACCAATGGAACAAGCTCTCAAAAATAATATCGACGCATCACCTCCAGCCAAAGTTCTTGTGAATACTACAAAGGAGACTCTGACCAAGGAAAAAGAGGAAAAGCCGCACTAAAGGATTTTGACTCAATTTCCGACGAAAGGTCATTAGAATTTCGACAAACTTTTGTCGGAAATATTTCGTCGAAAATTTGACAAAATTTGAAATGTCGATTTTCCTACCCAGTCGACGATGTTGTGTCCGAATTTTGACGTTTCAAATTTCATCGATTTTTTGACAAAATATTTCCGATGAACGGTCGTCAAAATTCTGATGAACTTTCATCGGAAATTGAGTCAAAATCCTTTAGTGTCGAAACCTAAACCCTTCTTATTAACTCTCATTATGGGGAAGAAACTATTGCACAACTCCATGATTGATTCTGGTGCTAGCACCATAGTCATGCCCAAGTAGATAGCTAAAGCCTTATAACTTCGCTACAATCCCTTAAAAGGAGGAGTTATGCAGCTGGATGGGAACAAGGTCAAAACTGTGGGCCTCATTAAAGAAATCCATTTAACCTTCTTTTCCTTTCCTAGTATCACAGTGCCTCAAGATATCATGATCATCGACGTCCCTCCTATGTTTGGCCTATGCCTATCGTGAGAGTTTACATCTAAGATAGGAGAATACCTTTCTTTGGATTGGTCTCACCTAATTCTCAGAACTAAGAACAAAGCCAAGATGAAGATAATAATAGAACCCCTGCATTCAGAGCATGTGGTCGACCAGGCCATGATCAACTACGAGGCTACCCATACTCCCTCCACAAAGGAAGAAACTGAAGTTGCTCATACCTCTTACACTAAAGAAGTTGTCGACAGCAAGCTACTAGGAGATGAGAAGGTGATCGAAGAAAAAGTTGTTTCTGAAGAAGTATTTTTGAGCAACTATGCAGATGCCAACCCTTTCGGCAATTACCATGCTACTGGTTTAGGCACCTACGTCATCTATGATGAAGATCAAGAATTTCTAAGGATAGTAAAGGACTCTGCAACTGAGCAAACCTTAGAGATATGGATGTTGCACTTTGACAGTGTGAGATGCAAAGTAGGTGTTAGTGTCGAGATATGCCTAACATCTCCAAATAATGAGCAGATTTTAAGATCTTTCCATTTCCATTTTTCTTGCTCAAAATAATGAGTCCAAATATGAGGGTCTTGTGCAAGGGTTGAGCCTCACGGAGTGCATGGGTATCAAGCAAATAATAGTGTTTGGAGATTCAAAACTTATAATCAATCAAGTCAGAAATGTCTCTGCTGAAAATAATGTCTACATGCAATCTTATAGACACAAAGTATGGGACCTCATTGAAAGCTTCGAATATTTTAACATTCATGTGGTGACAAGGGAGTAGAATTCAGCTGCAGATCGCATGGAAAAAATAGGATCTCAATTCGACCCTATTTCTGACTTGATGGAGAATGTACACTCTATGCGACTAATTGTCTGACCCTCCATTCCAAATAAAAATTAGAGATGGAAAGTGTTCAAAAGTGACGAACACAATGCCTTGTTCATTCAAAATTCGGGTGAGTTCATTGATCAGCTCCAGTCGAAGATTGAAGAATCATACGAAGGATAGATCATTCAGTTGAGATCAAACAAACTTCTGAAAGGGCTAGTCACGCTTGAAAATTTTTTCAACTATGATGACGCAAGGAATGATAGGAGGAAATTTGTGGTAAACCAAGCTAACTACACCGACCTTGAGGTCAGAGATGGGAGAAAACTAAAATTCAGAAAGGAAGTCCCACAACACGACAAGGATAGGCTTATACACTTTTGTAGAACACATGAAGGAGTCATGGCCTGGTCCTATGATGACCTCAGGGATATGATCCTGGCATCATCCAACACACCATCAAACTCATAGAAGGTGCTAAACCTATTCGACAAAAGCAAAATCTTGTCAATCAAAAGATTGAAGCCTTGATAGCACAGGAACTAGGAAAGTTGATCCAATCAAAGATCATGTTTCCAATCAAGCACAATACCTGGGTATCTAACCTCATTCCAATCTGAAAAAAGAATGGATACATTCATCTCTATGTTGACTTTCGTGACTCGAATAGAGCATCATTAAAGGATCATTACCCATTGTCTTCCATGGAATCCATCTTGTAGACTGTGGTAGGTTTGGAGATGTTTTCTCTACTGGATGGCTTCTCGGGCTATAATTAGGTTAGGGTTAAAGAACAAGATCAATACAAAACCACATTCACCACCAAATGGGGAACATTCGCATATGCCAAAATGTCTTTCATCCTATCAAATGCGGGAGCTACCTTCCAGTGGGCAATGGACATCGCCTTCAGTGAACTAATCAATAAAATCATCCTCATCTATTTAGATGATCTGACTGTGTTTTCCAAGTCCAAATATGACCATTCGATCATCTAGAAATGGTTTTCAAAAAATTATAAAAGTTTAGGATATCCCTGAACCCAAAAAAATGTGTTTCTGGTGTGCCGCAAGGCAAGCTACTAGGGCACGTAGTGTTCAGAGATGGGATTGCTATTGATCCTAAAAGGGTAAAGGCGATTAGGGAGCTTCCCCTTCCAGTCAACAAAAAGGGAGTTCAGTCCTTTCTAGGAAAGGTAAAATTCGTAAGCAAATTCATTTTTTATTTTGCAAGAATAGCTCGGCCTATCACCCTGATGTTAAAAAAGGACCAATTATTCAAATGGATGAAGGAAGCGACAAAATCCTTCGAGAAGGTAAAGGATTCTATTTCTTCAGCCCCTGTGATGGTAAATCCATAATTTTCCAAAGACTTCACAATGTATGTTTTTAGTAGTGAGATAAGCATCACCACTATCCTGACCCAGAAGCACAATGAAGGAAAGGGAGAACATATAATAGCATTTCACTCCTAGACCTTGAAGGAATATGAGGCGAACTGTAACTTTGTTGAAAGGAAAGAATTCGCAATTGTAAAGGGACTCAAAAAAATTTGACATCCGATATCTTGCAACAAGGTGATCATTTATGTCACACACTCTAATGTGCATGAATATATTATGGAAGGAGAAATCACCAAAAAGAGGGCCAACTAGATCACTAAGATCCTAGAATACGACATCGAGATCAAGCCTATGAAGACTTTCAAAGGAAGAGGGTTGTGTGAATATTTGATGCACAATGAAGAGATAGAAATAGAAGTAGGGAAATCGGAGCTGGTCCTGATAAATGAATCCGAACTCAAAGGATGTTGGCTAATGGATAGAGAAAGATTTATACACACTAGAAAATATCCACTAAGCATTCCTTCTCAGAAAATAAGGTTCTACCGATTACAAAACAGTGGGTATGCACTCATTGAGGGGGTTCTCTTCAAGAGAAATTTCAACGGCGTCCTATTACGATGCGTCACTATGGAGCAAGCAATGAAAAATCTTGACACATTCCACAACAGCCCCGAAGGTGGACACTTCTTTGCAAAAACTACCGCTATCAAAGTCTTGTGCACTGGGTACTTCTAGCCTATGCTATTCAATGACTCCTACAACATGATAAAATCCTACAAGGAATGCCAATTCTATGTAGGGAGGAGAAAAAATTTCGCCATGCCTCTCAATCTGATAGTATCGAATGAACCATTTATGCAATGGGGGCTAGAATTCATAGGAATGATCAATCTCACCTCCAGCATTGGCCATAAGTGGATTCTCACAGCCACAAACTACTTTACAAGGTGGAATGAAGCTATACCCCTAAAGAACGCGATAGAAGCAAAAATTGTGGATTTTCTTGAGGGGTTGGTAACGAGATTCAGCCCACCAAAGACCACCATCTCAGATAACGCCAAAGCATTCCTAGGCTCTAAGATATGTTAGTTCGTGCATATGCATGGAATATTCTTGAAAACATCGTCAAACTATTAACCATAGGGGAATGGCCTAGCTGATTCAACTAATAAGAATTTAGTCTAACTCATTAAAAGTATCGAGTCTGATCATGAGAGGAAATTGCACAAGAATCTTAGAACAATGTTATGGGTGGACCACATAACTCCTAAGAAAGCCCTAAAGACTTTGACATATGAGATAGTGCATAGGAAAGAAGCGTTGTTTCCTATCTCTATAGATATACCTGTGCTACAACTACTCAAGTCTTTATAAATTGAAGAGAATGGAGCTATGGAGGTTCAGTTGGCCGAATTACTGGAGTTGCAAGAAAAAAGGGAGAAAGCCCTAACAGCCATGACTAACCACCAATAGTTGGTTAAGAGATGGTTCGACAAAAAGGCTTTAGACCAAGGTCTAGAATGCGGAGACCTGGTACTAAAATTCAATGAAAGAGTCGTAAAGCCTAGCCAACATGGAAAATTTGACAAGTTATGGGAAGGCCCTTTCAAAATATTTCAGTGCAAACAAAACAATGCATTTGAATTAGAAAATATGGAGCAAGAGCCACTGGGAATTCCCGTTAATGGGATTCACTTAGAATTGTTCAATTCAGCTACAATTACTTCATACAAGTGTAAAAATGTAAATAATGTAATTATTTTTCCTTTTCGTGTTTTGTCGACCAGTTCTTTCAACAGATTTTTCACGATACAGAGAGCAGGAAATTTTATGAGACCCGCTATTACAAGAATGGAGAAAGATTATGCTACTAAGGTTGTAGAAATTAAATTCATATGCAAGGGATTCAACCCATGTTGCATAAAACATAAAAATGAAGACAAGAAGTTTAACATAAGCAAGTATATTCGTTATATATATACTATGATAAAACATTGTCAAAATGGCTTTGTGGCCATGCACTCAAAAGTATGATAATATACACGAATTCATTACAAATATGTATGTGATCCTTCTTTCAGGCGTGTATATACAAAAAGGAAAAAATCATGCCAAACTTCATGTCTCTAGAACACGAGCATTGTCTTCATCGATAGGAGCATTGTCAGAAGCAATGGGAGCATTATCAGCAGTAACAGGACTTATGGCGGAAGCAGCATCAACACCCATAACGAGCGGTGGAGGAAACACAAGGTTCCTAAAGTTGGTGTACCAATCCACATCATAGAACAACACTACGTTGTAGCAACGCAATAGAAAGTGGCATGCGCGGGTGGCCCTATCACGATGCTCTACAAATGAGAGAAGTCGAAACCCACTCAAGAATGGCACCCAAGGTACCACCACGTCTTCTTCAACATGCTTCCTCAGGTCACTCACAACAGGAAGGCCCAATTCGTACACCGCATTGCTCACTACCTCACCGAGGCCTCCGAGGTACTTCTAAAGAAAAAATCTTAAGCGTCAAATGGAGAATCATGGCTTTTGGCGCCTGAACATTGAGCAGTGAGACAATGAAATGGGAGCTGATATCGGTATTTACCCGATATTTATCTTCATATTCAATACAGTGTCTACCTAGGACCCATTTAATGGCTATGATAGCCAGTGAGTGCTTGTTCTTTGTCATACATTTCAGGCGCCTACTCGAAATCTCCCCTAGAAAGGTTGTTTGAGCCTTGTTCCACACTAGCCTAATTGGGGTATTCATTGTGTTAGCCTCTGCTCAAAACACCTAAGACTAGCGCTATGCAAATTTTAAAACCTATCTAACCACCCAATGCTACTTCTGCTAAATCACTAAGTGTGATTCCGCTACTGTATTAGGGCCTATTTATAGAAATATTTGAGGTAGTTTGCATACAAACCATGGTGATAATTGAGTGGTAACTCAAAAATCCCACCAAAAGGCCGGCTTGATATTCCAACCCCGTTGCGTCTGTAGGTACAAATTGTTGCATGCAAACTTAAGGAGTGGTAATCAATTAATGCAAATTGGTGGCAGTCCCAGGTGACGGCTCATACGGACAGAGGCTAGGTGGCACGGAACAAGTAGTTTCAAGCTCCAAGGATGAACATAAATCTTTTCAAAGTACTCATTGTGATTTCACCTTGATCATGTTTTGTAAGATATTAAATGCTAAGGCACCAGTTGTTAGAGTAAAGGTTTTAACTTAATTATGTTAATTAAGTTGCCTTTATTCCTCTCTTAAGATTTCACCTTTAGTTTGCATATTGTGACATTTAATAATTATATTAATTATTAAATGTTTACCTATTAGGGTTTCCTTTAGGTTTTGCACAATCTCCTTTCTTAAGGATTGATCATTGTAATTTTACTCTCTCTGATTAATACATATTTTCAGCTTTCATAGCACCCTTGCTTTTTTGTCTCCAATGTCTTGGTCTGTGACAGGTTATTTGCATGCACGTGATCTTCGGGGTCTATGGAGTTGGCTTTCTCAACTTCTACATGGTATCAGAGCTCCAGACCTGTGGCTGCCTGTTCGGTTTTTGAAGATTTCAGATTATAGAGTTTTTATTTCTGTGCAAGGGTTTCAAGCTACAGCCGTTTTTTGCCAGATCAAAGGATTTGTCCATCATTTTTTAAGAGATTTCAACTTTTCTCTCTCAAACGGTGCATGCTAGTGCAAAAGAGACTTCACGGTTGCGTTCAGAACACCTAAAAACCCCTATGTTCATAAAAAATATGATAGGGTTCGCTGAAAATTGGTTTTTTTGAGTTTTTGGGGTTTACCAAAAATGCTACCAGAAAAATCCGTACGAACGCCTCAATTTTTGTGCAAATTTGCTTCGATTTTTGTGCCATATTTTTTGGCATTCGAAACATTTTTGAGTTGCCTCGGTTTTTGTGCCACTTGCATCGATTTTTGTGTCTTCATGATTTCTATGCTACCTCGGTTTTTGTGCCATGAAGGTACAGCTGAATATTTTATTAATGTTTTAATCTTTAAATTAATAAAATATTTGGTTTAATGCCTAAATGAGCACTTTTAGTAAAATGGTCATATCTTGGGTATACGGTGTTGAAATCGAGCAAATGAGATATCGTCGAAAAGCTAGTTTCAGGCACTATCTAATGGTGCAATTTTGATTTTTTGGGTTTGCAGTTTTGATATATATTTTTCCAGTCAAAGTCAGATGATGATTTTTGCACTTCGAGAGGCATATCTTTTGCGTCTGAACTCCGTTTTGCACAAAAAAATAGGTGTTGGAAAGGTGTGTCAGTGCTCTTTCCAGATTTGCAGTCTATTTGATCAGAAAATTTACCAGGTATATTTTATTCAGCTTTGTGTGTTTTTACATTTTGCGTAATTACTTGGACATTCTGGCAACTACGTGGGATCTGTTTATTTGGGATGGATTATGTTGATATGATTTATTATGGCTAAGAATTTCAATTTCTGATTTTTTCATTTGAGTGAGTATAATGGGTTTTTCTACTCACCCTTCAGTTGTATTTCTGGATAAGGATAATTGTGAGTCATGGGAAAAGGGCATACTTACACATTGTAAGTGGCTCAATATTTTGCCTTAATTTTATG
Organism: Sequoiadendron giganteum; assembly: GCA_007115665.2. NCBI lineage: Eukaryota > Viridiplantae > Streptophyta > Pinopsida > Cupressales > Cupressaceae > Sequoiadendron > Sequoiadendron giganteum. The sequence continues at coordinate 425,340,132 of CM021103.1, forward strand.
ATCTCATACCTGCACCAGACACATCAAGGGGTTTATCAGCATGGGTTATTATTCGAGATCATATTGTAGGGGTTATTGGTTGTAGTGTTGATTTTGACACTTTGTGTGCTTTATCCGACATTCATTGTCCTCACACACTTTGGCAACATCTTTGGGAGATTTTTGGAGACCCTAATATCTCTCCATTCCCAAAGAATCCCGTTGTAGATTGTCTCATCCCTCTTGCAAATGTAGATTTAATACCCTATGATAATTGTACTCTAGAGGAGCTTAAGTATCTTACAGGTCTTGCATGTGCCGATGGTTCAGAGACTTGTATTCATGTTCCCACTCTTCAGACTGAGACTTCATCAACATCTCTTGTTGATCCTGATTCAGTGCAATAGGGCATCATTCACCTTCCAGACATAGCTATTTTGGACTCTTATCTTGCAGACATATCTTTCTTGTTTGTTGAGTCCTATATTGCAGATTTGGAGGATTATTTTGAGGACATTCATCTCCTCTACCTTGACAGTCAAGTTATTACTGTACGCCCACCATTATTAGTGCATTCAGAGGTTGCATTTCAAGATTCTCCACATCAGTTTGGATTTGACATAATTTGTTTCAGTTCAGATAGTGAGATTCTTTAGCATCCGATCATGGCACACATCTTGAGACAGATTGGTTCATCACTCTTCACAGGGTTTCTTCGACATCATCCTTTGGATCCATTTCTTCCCAAGGGGAGGAATATCAGTTTCCGCTTCAAGATCTCTTTTTGGATTCTACATCAGGCATCTACCATTGTGATAGGAGTTTCTTCATTGTGGGGGGGCCTTCTTCTCTCTTTCTATCTCTCTTATGGAGACCATTGTACATGTACTTATATGATAGAAGCTATCTATGGGGGGTATCATGTAATCCACCTCCTATCCTTCTTTCATTAATGCATCACATTCCTTTCTTTGCATTCTATTTTGGGGAGGAGTTTTGTTCTCACTGGGTTTTCTCCTTTACCCCATTTCATTTAGTTTGCATTGCTTTTGTAAATGGGTACCTGATCAGGCCTAGTTGTCGGGACCCATGTTTCCTTTCATGCATTGTAGTTACCTTTGATTTTTTACACATGTTTGTAGCTGCACTCTTGCTCATCTTAAGGGGGGGTGTTAGAGTAAAGGTTTTAACTTAATTATGTTAATTAAGTTGCCTTTATTCCTCTCTTAAGATTTCACCTTTAGTTTGCATATTGTGACATTTAATAATTATATTAATTATTAAATGTTTACCTATTAGGGTTTCCTTTAGGTTTTGCACAATCTCCTTTCTTAAGGATTGATCATTGTAATTTTACTCTCTCTGATTAATACATATTTTCAGCTTTCAGAGCACCCTTGCTTTTTTGTCTCCAATGTCTTGTTCTATGACAAGTTATTTGCATGTAGGTGATCTTCAGGGTTTGTGAATTTGGCTTTCTCAACTTCTACACCAGCAACTCAATTTTCCATGAAAATCCTACCGAAAAGACTCTATCACCAATACAATTATGAATTCTCATCTTTTCAAGAGAGGCTAGTAGCTTATTTTGCATGGGAAAAGGAATTGGCAGTACATGCCAAATTAAATGCAAAAAGGCAACTGTTATCTACCTGTTTGAATGCAAGAAATCAAATAAAATCCAAGTGTCATATGCAAAAGGTAGGACAGAGCATAAAACTTCTTGGGTATGCAAAGGAACTTAAAAAGAATAGAACTATCAAACAACCAAGTGTGGTGCAACTTGAAGAAAAGGAAGCTAAACGTAGAAGAAATCACAGAGAATTCACTACCCTGGTGTGAATTAAACCTGAAATGAAATGTTGTCTAATTTAGAATTCAAAGCCTTGTGTTGTGTCTTAGGTTCCATTCATACCGCTCTAGTGTGCTTTCTAGGTGAAAGTTTGCAAAAGATAGTGACCACTCAAAATCCTCAAGAAGAGTTGTAGGAAGGAGTTGCTCAAATTTTATTCAATATCATGCATGCAGCACCAACTGCCTATATTTTTGAGGATGTCTCTTATGATTTATCTAGAATACCAAAAAATCCAACATGGGTAAATACTCGAGTTGCAGAAAAGAAGAGCCCTCACAAAGATAAGAAATGAATTAAAGAAGAATGGGAAAATATTCATGACCCCATTCTTGCAAAAAATCCTAAGTCACTAAGGGAGGCAGCATGTGAAAGGATGAAAAGGAGTAGCGACCCAAATTCCCTGGCAAAGAAGTGCTGGTATAGTGGGCTTCCTCAATATATGGTCTCGTCTGTACACCACTGCCCTGAACTAGTCAACGAGGCCATCAAACACTTCAACATGGATCTAACACCATTGAGGGTCGGGAGGTAAGTTTGGTCAACTGCAAGGAAGCTATTTGGAATATACTCTGCATCCCAGAGTGAAGCTCCAAAGTGCAACAAATGGAGTCATTCACTCCAACAAAAGGAGAGGCTTATTGGAGGACCAGAGACCTCACGTTGAGTTCTTATAACACAGAGACTCAAAGACCCAGAGAAGCTCAGAATAGGCCAATGCAGATCCCAGTGGCGCATAAGGGCTTTAAGGATGATATAAAGGAGGCCTTGTTAATGATGGTGTTTGTTTGTGGCCTAGACACCAACAAGGAGGTCTAGGAGATTCAACTAGGTTTTGGTTTCCAATTGCGCAAGTAGCATTCATTCTTCTGGTATGATTTCGCTGAATTTATCATGTAAGAAATGCTCAGCCAGCTAGCAGAATACTAGCTTCAATGGAGGTTCAGGTTCCCATCCTTCCTTGCACATATTTTATTGCATCAAAATCCTGACTTCTTCTAGAAGCGTTTAGAGCTCTCTATTTTTGATAAAAACCAAAGGAGGAAGTTGGTTTCTACATGGACTCCCCTTCTCTCTATGACATTTGACTATTACACATTTTCAGATTATTTCTTATATCTGATTTTGCAAGATTTTAGAGGAGACCACACTGTCTTATGGTTCAACTCGTACCAAATTGAGTTCATGCAAAACTTCACTCCAAAGTGTGACTGGTTTCTGGGCGAGGACTTCACATTCGTCTGATTGCGCGGTTTCACCGAGGAGCCCTTCTGGCTTCCAGCATGTCTTATAGATCGGATACTGGCAGTGGAGGTTTTCCACCAGGTTTCAATTATCGACACCTTTTGTAGTGGGAAGGAAAAGAAGAAGGGATTTTTCAAACCCCTGATGAGCTTCAAAACCATATTCATGGCTAAAAGGAAGGCTCACGACATACTAGAGGCAAAGTTGGCTCATCTAGGGTTGGTATGGATTTGTGATAAATGGAATTACAACCCCAATAATGACTTGCCAAAAAAATATGTCAAAGTAACTGGGAGAAGAATTGAAATCCAACATCGGATGTAGATGAATTTATTGTTGACCTAGCCTATATCCCTACCGAAGATGGTTGGCCTCCCTAGCTGAGATTCTACTACTCGACTGGGCAGTATGAAAAAACAAGAAAGATAGGGACTACTCTCCACAACAATCTACTAAAGAACTATAGTTGGAAGGAAGAGAAGGTCAATGATTTCTAGGTATACCACCAGGAGACCCAGAAAGTTGAGGCTCCCTATGACAACCTGGAGATGGATGACAAGTTGGACAAATTGTGGAAAAACAAGCATCCAGATTCTGATGAGAGTGGTGAAAAGGATTCCAGTTCGGAGGAAGCCAAATCAGTGTCAGACGAAGGAGCGAAACCAAAAATAGAAATACAAGAGGCCTCAGCATAGCAAAAGGGAAAGGTCGTGAAGAAACATAATAAGGTTTTCTCTAATGTACGGGTCAACATATCAAGTGCGAGGTCTTCCCTAATACACACTTGGACAATAAGGAGAACTAGGGCAACCCAACTACAACAATCTAAAACCATAGTGATTGATAACTCACCATTAGCAAAGTGGCAGTGAACCGAGGCAATATCTGGAGAGTGTTCACAGGACACAGACGCAAGCAAAGAGCTAGCAACAAACCAAGGACCACAGTCATCCACACCACAGGCATCTTTCACTCCCTCTTCTCTAGTTTCACAAACCTTGGTTGCCCTTGTTGTGTCCACAACACCTCTTATTTCATACGCTGACCAATGCATTTTGGCCTCTACTTCAATGATCGCGAGGGGTTTTGCACAATTCTCTCATGCAGCCCCCTTTTCCCTTACTCCTCCATGGAACCTCACACCATACACCTTGGCCCATTTCACATCCCAAAGAATCACACACTCTGCCCCTGCTACCTTCATTGATTCATCTCCTACCATAGCTATGTCAGATTCAATCCACTCTTCCCAACAGATAGATACCATCATGAACCCACTTCCTTTGAGTCCTTCTGGTTTTAGCTTGATTATTGAATTATCCCTCCTTTCTCACCTTAGATAGTCAGTGTTCCAAAGAAGAAGCCTCCCTAGACTGTTGTCCTTTCATTCCCTTTCACTCTTCCTCCTGGTGCACCTTTCGCGGACAGACTCATCAGATCACCCTCTGAATTCTTGTCAGAAGTCGACAAAACTAGATAGGCACGAGAAATCAAAGCCCAAAAGAAAAGAGCTAAATATTTTAAGAAACTAGCAAAGCCAAGGATATAGACAATTTTTCATGAGGCTCAGTAGTCGCTACACTTTGCGACTATGTTCTTGACTTTCAACGAACCACAAGGAGAGATGCAGTCGGATGACTACAACATGTATGCCATGGGGCTTGACTTAAGCATAGACCAGTCATAGGACAAGGTGGAGTTGATGGAGGAAACACAACGGGTAGTAACCATCGATTTCTTAAGTCCAATCGCCAGCTCAAGAAAAGGGAAGAAGAGTTGAAAAGCTTGAAGGATAGATCCGATGTCTTGCTCGCCAAGGAAAAAGCTAAGGAGGCTAAATTTAAGCGCTTATCCCAACAAAGGGAAATTGAAGAAGAAAAGCTTCGAGAAGAACTTGTGAAGCTTCAATCCCTCGATCCTAACCTAGTCACTGAGTTGCAGCAGAAGAACCAGGAATATCAAGACCAATTGGAAAAATTGGAGCAGTAGATGTAGCAAAAGGATGCAGATTTCCAATTTGTCGAGCTCAATTAGAGAATGAAATTACAGAACTTAAGTCTTCATTGAAGCAAGAAGAGGCAAACAAGGAGTGATCTAAGGATCCTATAAGGGCAACTCACCACAACAAACCAAAAGTTTGTGGAGCTTACACATGATATAGAACAAAGGAATGAGGAGATTGCCCTATTGAAGAACTTCACCTTACCTCTTACCGATCAAACAAACCTCCTTCAGATAGCCTAGTAGTTGTATATTTCATATTGGGAGAGAGTGAATGCCTTCTGCCTAACTCTATAGCTGACACTCTAATTTATGGCATAGGTGACAGTTGTGGGCAATGGGGTTTGTGAGGCAATCAAGCGATTTCCTCAATCCATCACGAAAAGATTTTTGGAGGCCAGGAGATTATTAGACATGCTATATATTGTCCCAAATAAAGTCTTGGCTAGTGTAGGGATTGATGACCGAAGGGCTGCTGCTAAAATAGCTAACAGGTTCATCTATTGCCATGCAACAATCCTTCATGCCAAGAAGTGTGCTACCAAATTGGATCAAACAATGAATAGCATGTGAGCTAGGTTCTCCCACCTAACTTAGATGGGCCTACCATCTCCATTTATTGAGGATGGGTCAGTGGCCATAGTAGAGCATATTGTAGCAAAGATCAAGGAAAGGCAACTAGATGCATCTACCTTTCAAAATTTCAGCCAACCCCTTGCTGCAAGAGATATTGAAGGCGTCACTCATCCGATCACATGGCTTCTTTTTCAACTCGATTCATGGGCTCATATATCATCAGCGTTTCCCTACAAATAATTGATTGATCTACATGGAGCACAAGAAATTCTATGTGCCATATTGACTCCATCTGAAAATGAATTGAAGCCTCTATAGACCGTCCTCTCTAAGCTCTAGCTGTGTCACCCGATGAATAAGTCTTCGGTCTACAAGCTAGAATTTTTGTGTTCCTTTTTTTGCAAGTGAAATGTCCCTGATAAGTCACCAAAAGCTATGAACATAAAATTCCCAAGCTCCCTTTAGGTGAGTTTTTTTTCTTAAGTACCGATCGCACCCTCCTTTGAAAAGCAATATCGGGCTCCTTGTGCAAAAGCTTATGCGAATGTCACCACTTGTTAGTCAAGTGCTCCTCGCAAAGTTTCCTTCTTTCACTTTTCAAAATTTTGTGCCCTACTTCCACGTGTCAGTCGTTCACAATTTTTTGTGCCTATTTGCATCTTTTTCCTTTTGGACCCCGACTACACGCTTCATAGCATCAGTCCTCACACAATTCTCGATGGACCCCACCTTCGACGGAATATGCTTGAGACTTTCACGTGTCTTTGCAACACAATTTTTTCATCATTTAAAGGGAATGATGAACTTCGGCACTAACCGCTTGCTACGTGATCTTCTAAAGGACTTCATCACGAGGGAAAACCAAGCAGGTGACAACCTATCACTAGCTACCATGTTCTATAACTTTCGTCATGAGTGAATTACACGTGTCAATGCTCTGGTCTATTGGGACCACTACCATCATTCATAGGGGATGCATCCAGCTCTTGGATGTCCTCGTTCATGGCCCGAATCTTTTTAGTTGTAATGGCCAAAGGAAAATCATTAATAATGCATCATTACTCATGATCGGGGAATCTTTCCTGTTACTGGCTCATCGAGCTGGGTTTTCACTATAAATATTGCTTCTTCTTTCAAAGCAGGAGTTCACATTTTGACAGAAGAATTGGTAGAATAATTGGGCCTTTTATTTCTTGATTGGATTATTGTAAAGAACTCACATACTGTGCCATTGTTCAACCCTTTTTTTTTCTTGCATATTTGATAAGTTTTACTGTGTCATTATTGTATTGAATGCCTCATTTATAGAATTCTATAAATTTAATACAAGTTTGCTAGTTTAGATCATGTCTTTAACTCTTCTTTCTAGTAAATGTGTATGAAGGTTATTTTATGTCATCTAGTGAATAATTTTGGCTTCTATCTTTATTTTGTCATTCTAAAACACAACAGACTAACAAATGGGCCCTTAAATCGTATCCACAAGATAGATTTATCGTTCTTTATATCTAAATCTTGGCGCATCACCGTAGTTAGATATTTTATTTTATATGTGCTTCCTTTTCCCATTCAAAACCTCAGTCATAGAAGAAGTCGGCTTCTTTAAAATCTGGAGGTTACTTAGTTTGGCGTAATAGGTCCCCCCTAAAACTGAGTCTCCCACAAAGGGTTGTTACCTTGTCATTTTTTGGCATCAAAAAAATAATAATTAAATAATAATGTGTTATTTAATCATTTAGGGGAAGAAGGGTGAGAGTTAGTCAAAAGGTGTTGTTCATAGGTCAAGACAATTTAGGGTATCTACACTATTGTTGGCAGAGGAGCAATTGATATAGATATTTCTTTGAGAAGATATATAAGAATGTTATTATTTTTTCAAGGAGCAAAGAAATAATAACATAAAGACATATCAAGAAATAAATAATGAATGGTTGTTACCTCTTTGATGAAGAAGAGAATAAACATTAAGAAAAACCCCAATAGTAAATAACTTGAGAGAAAGGGATTTTAGCCAAGGGAATGGAGAAACAAAAGATATTTTCTTTGTTAATAGTGAAATCTCATTATTAACAAATAAACATAAATCTCAAAATAATAATATTAAAATTAAATAATAAATATTATATAGGCTTAGGGCCTTTTTCTTCAAAAAATATTAAATAAAATAAGTTTGATGAAGAAGACAAGTTGTAAATATAGGGTAGAGAAACTTGAGAATGAAATCAATAATAAATCAAAGAGAAGAGAGTTTTAAAAAAGTTAGTGGAGATATTTTTTAGAAGAGATCCAATAAGTTTAATGGATTTAAAGATGGATTTTATGATAGGAATAAAAGTTGATAAGTAGGAGGTATTTTCCACAACGTGTCAAATTGTGATATTGCAATCAAGATTCAATCGTGTAGTTTTAAGAGTCAAACTCAATGACCCATGTTTCATGAGTAGTGGTCCATAAGAACCCATCTCTCATGATAGTGAATGGTCCACTCATCACTCATTTCATCTCGATGATGCTCACAAAGGTGAAGCATTAGGCCTTCCTAAGAGGTCACCCATCCCAGTACTACTCCAGCTCAAGCACGCTTAACCACAGAGTTTTCCCCAAGGTTAAGCAGACTTAGCTTGCAACCCCATTTGCAAAACCTTCAGCAAGTGTTGTGCCTTATGAACCATTCATTATAGAACCCCTTTATCTCATCAATTTATAAGTAGGAGGTATTTTCCACAGCATGCCAAATTGTGATATTACTATCAAGATTCAACTGTGTAGTTTTACGAGTCAAATATAGTGCTAGGAATTTATTTGATGCAAAAGGGGATAAAGATACATTTAAATGTTTTTATTTTTGGGAGATGGATCCACACCCATGGAGACACCAACACACCCATTGTAGATTTGGATCATAGAAAATTATTAAAATTATATAAAAATAGGCTAGAGTGAAGCTAAGATAGAATTTGAAAAATATTGGGGGAAAATGCTAAAAGAACAATATAAATGAGTCCCAAGACATGCTAATAAAAAAATATTAAAATAGGTGCAATACATAGAGTATAAATTATAGGGTATGTATTTTTTTACTCTATAATAGAATAAAGATATATCAGATATGTTTTCACTTAAAATAATTAGAGAAAGGATAAGATCCAATAAATTTAAAGAAAATGGTTTAGGGGAGAAAGTGTTGGAAGCTTGAGTTGTTTGTGAGTTGTTTGGGTGTTGTCCTTTATGTCAATCACTTGTATGAAGAGATTTCTAGAATTCTACTGGTGTTGATGATGTCAACCCTTGGCATTTGAGTTGTTGGAATCCTAGAGTTATTGATATGGATGTCAACACAATGTTGTTGGTGTTGTCATTGATGTCTTACTTCAGTATAGTTATAAAATTTATGTTTGGAGAGATAGTTGTATGTGCTATATTTGATGAGAGGTGTTACAAATGTTGTAGATGTATTGCAGAGATGTTAGTAGTGTTGTTGATGTAGTTGGTTCACTTGGTTTCTAAGTGATTTTGAGAAAATTTGAATAAAAGAGAGTTTAGTGTGACATACAAGTGTTTAGTGTGTTGCTTCGCATTTCTTCATGGTTGAAGATATACCTACATAGTTTGGATATGATGATTAGATGTGTTCAAAGATTCTATATCTAGAGTTTCAAGTTCTAGATCATTCTACAGTAAAATTTGTGTTTGACAGTATGTCTGTTTGGTGAAACAAGGTGTCTAGGAGAAATGAGATTGCTTCACATTTCTTCGCAGTGAAGGTTCTTGTCTTACCAATCTGGGAATGTGATTATATTGTTTGTATCTATATTTCCTTGAAGTTTCAGGAATTGTGATGTTCTACAAAGTTTTTTGGTGAGTTGGATGTTTGTGATAGTGTGTTTGGTTGCACAAAATTATGGTGTTCTTAGTTTTAGGTGGTTGTGGCAGAGTTGCAAAATATTTGATGATTTTGGAATATTTTGAGATGTTGTATGGATACTGTGGAGTTTTTTTATGTGGTTTGTGAAGTTATCTTTGAACCTGGTTGAGTATGAACTTAATTGTTAAGGACATTAATACAAGTTTGTCGAACCTAGCATGTTAGTGCTAATTGTGGAAGTGGTGTGTTGTTTGTGGAAGCTTTGCAAAGCATTTCAATGTAGATTTGGGTCCTAGTTAACCCTTGGTGTGGTTATCCTTCACTTCTTTCCACCACAAAAGTGTTTGGTGCCAACCTATTTTGTAATTGCACGTTTGAGGTGCATAGCTAACCTTGGACAATGTTTTCAAGGTTGTGGATGGTATATAAGAAAGGTAAAACATTGGAGATGAATGTGGATCTATATAAGGTGTGTGAAATATGTGAATTTGATTAAGTGTGGTAATTTTAGTGCAAGATTAATGCCTATGACTCTGAAGTATTGACCAAAAGGGTCTACATTTGTAGTGTACCTTACTGGAAGCAGTGAGTTGAAGGTTGTGGATGGTTTAGAGTTTTTTTGGTGGATCTTCCTATTGCTCTAAGATGGATTTATTTTCATAAAATTTTATTTCTTTATTCTTTCTAATTTGGTAGTGATCCCTTCTTTCTTCTATGTTGTGAGCCCTCTAATAATGAGCCTATTGTATTCGGTCTTGCTATTACTTTATATTGTGAGCTAATCTTCATCTTGGTTTTTCCCTTCTTGGGTTTTCCACATAAATATGGTGTTCTATTGTTCATGGTGTTTTTATGTGTTGTTGTTTCACTTGTTTACTTTCATGCTAAATTTGATTAAGGGTTTATGGGCTAATAAATATCTGAATATTAATGAGGATTTTGATGCTTTAATATACAACTGATTCACCCCCCTCTTAGTTTTCTTGTGTATCTAACAATTGGTATCATAGCAAGGTTCCTTGGAAGAAGCTTAACTTCTTGAGGTAGATCCAGATGGTGCATAGGAAGGAGGCTCCCTTGTTTGATGAGATGAATTATGGATTTTGGAAAACTAGGATGGAAGGTTTCCTCTTTTCCCTAGGGTTTGGAGTTTCGAAGTCATTTGAAGATGGATATACCATGCATACTAATAGTTTGACAAATAATGATGAGATTAAAGCATATGAGAATAATGGGAAAAAAAAAAAAAATGTTGTCTTGTTGATTTTGAACTTGTGAAGGTTATGGGCTAGACATATGGTAATGAAATATGGAAGAAGCTAGAAAGTATCTATGAAGGACATGATAAGGTCAAGCAAGCAAAGATGTAGAGTTTGAAGACTAATTTTGAAACCCTAAGGATGTCAAAAGATGAAGATATTGCAAGTGGGTGAAGTATTCAATTCCATCAATGGCCTTGGTGGAAAACTAGAAGAAGATGAGGTGGTAAAGAAGGTATTAAGAACTCTTCCTAAATCTTTTAGTTCTAAAGTTTTTGCTATTGAGGAAACTTAGGATTTAGATCATTATTCTAGAGATCAATTGTTTGGTGCTTTAACTACTTTTAAATTAAGAGATTTTGGTCAAGATGATTCAAGAAAAGAGACTGCTTTTAAAGCTAGAAAAACAAAGAAGGATGATGGATTAGATCTCGATGATCTTGATGAAATAGAAGTAATTTTTTTAAGAAGATTGAAAAATGGGGTTGGAAAATAAAAAGGTAAGTTACATTTCAAAATTTTTAACTATGGAAATATAGGCCATTATGCTTCAAGATGTCCAGCCAAAGTTTCAAGTGACAAATACAAGGATAGTAAAGGTAAATCTGTAAAGAGAAGTTATTATGTTAAAGAATATGCTAGCATATCTGATGATGAATCTGACTATCTGGATGATGAAAATGATGAATGCTTATTCATGGCTTTGAATGTTTGAAATAATTCTACTGACTCTGAAAGATGTATGAAGTGAATTGCTTCAAAAACAGGTCACAACGTCAAAGGAACTATGGTGATTGATTTTCATGCTAGAGAGGAGAAAAATCATTGGATAATTGATAGTGGATTCTCAAATAATATGATAGGTGATAAGATTCAGTTTTTTAAACTTGAGAAAATTGAAGTTGGTCTTGTTAAGTTTGGTGATGATACATCTACTAAAATATGTAGAAAAGGTTCAATTATTTTTGATGGAAAGCATAATACAGATGATGTTCTTTATGTCAAGGGTCTCTGAAATAATATTTTGAGTGTAGGAAAAATGTGTAGCAAAGGATATAGTCTTGTATTTAAATATGGTGGTTGTGAAATCAGAAATGGGAGATTTGAAACTCTAGTTTTTGTAGCAGCAAGGATAGATGGGAATGTTTATCAGCTCAAAGGTGCTAATGGTAAGTGTCTTATGAATCAAATCAATGAAATTTTGATATGGAATAGAAGACTGTGTCACATCAATTTTGATAGCCTAGTGAGGATCAACTCTACTCAAGTTGTGAGACATCTACCAAGAATTAAAAATCCTATCAATGCAGTTTGCAAGGAATGTTAGGTTGGGAAGAAAACATGGAAGAGGTTTAATATCAAAGAATATTCTACCACAATACCTTTGGAGTTAGTGGATACATACCTATGTGTACCTAAAAGAAAAATAATCTTTCAAAGTGATAGGTATTTCATGTTGTTAATTGATGATCTTACTCTAGAATGACTTGGGTAACTTTTCTTAAAGAAAAATTAGAAGCTCTAGACAAGTTTAAACAATTTAAAGCTATCGTTGAGAATGAAATGGATATGAAAAAAAAGTTATTAAGGTCTGATAGAGGTGGAGAGTTCACCTCCAATGAGTTTAAAAAAATTTATGAACATCATGGAATAAAGAGGCATTTGTCAGCACCTAGAACTCCTCAGCAAATTGGAGTTGTAGAAAGAAAGAATAGGATAGTTCAAGAAGTAGCAAGGATAATGATGAAGGAATAAAATCTATCGGATGTATATTGGAGAGGAAGTTACTCATACTTCATTATACATACTCAATAGAGTATAAGAAAGAGTAAACAGTTCAAAGACTCCCTATGAGCTATGGTATGGAAGAAATCCTATTGTCAAATATTTCAGAGTGTTTGAAATAAAATTTTATATTAGGAGAGATAAAGAAAGCTTGGGAAATTTTGATGCAAGGTCAAATGAAGGAATCTTCCTTGGATATTATACAAGAAGCAAGGCTTATCAGTTCTACAACAAGAGTCTAAAGAAGATAGTTGAAAGTGCAAGTGTCAAAGTAGATGAAGAACCACATATAATCTTAGTATTGATAGAAGGATATGAATCTGATGAGTCCTCTTGCAAAGAAGGAAAAGAAGAAGAAAAAGAAAAGGAGATGTAGGTTGAAAAGGAAGATTCTCTAGAAAGGATTCCTAATACTCCTAAATGTGTAGAAGAATCATTTTGAAGATCAGATAGTTGGTGATAAGAGTAGAGGCATGTTGACAAGAAGAAAAGTTATTATGATAGAACAGGTAAATTTTTGTTTACTTTTCCAAAGTAGAACCTAATACGGTGATTGAGGTATGTAAGTATGAGAATTGGACCAAATCTATAGTAGAATTGATGCAAATTGAGAAGAATCAAACTTGGGAATCAGTCCCAAGACTAGCAAGAAAGAATGTAATAGGAACTAAATGGGTATTCCAGAACAAGATAAATGAGAATGGAGAAGTTGTCAAAAATAAGGCTAGAATTGTGTGTAAGGGTTACTCACAGGTGGAAG